>JANPWX010000074.1:0-313644 GCA_024734555.1 Trochalopteron elliotii
CATTGAAAACATTTCCAGTGCTAGCAACTGCAATCTCCTTCTCTCTGATTTTCTTATTCTTTCCTTAACAGGAAATATTTCCAAAGTATTGCTCATAAGCAGTCCTTCTCTCCTAGCAGTCTGTTGGGCAATGTGTTTAGGGTCTCAAAATTAAACCTAAGCTATATACAGTTGTCAAAGAAGTTTGATCAAGTATTTTACAGTGACATATTTTGTTGGTATTAGAGGAAATGGTTTTCATTTAAGTTCTCAATATATCAGTGTAATTATGAGAATCGATTGCAGATGCTGCAGGATTGCCTTATCCATACATTTACAAAAACAAAGCACGATGCAGACCAAATACTATGAATGCCTGCTTATTTTCCCTATAATTCTGATTATATTTATTGTTCTAAAATTTCATTTTGTCACTTAAAGCATCACTGATCATTGTGATCAAGTCCTTCAGCCTGGTGAATTACAGCCGATGAAGAGTAGACATATTGAGTTCCAGTGTACTGCAAACCAATTATCTCTAGACTTGGAATTTTCATAATTCAGACTCATTTTTATTTTCCTCCATGCCTGTTACATATAACACTATTGATGGGGTCAGGGGGTAACACTCTCTATTTCTCTGTCTGTTTTCTTATTTCTCCTTGTTTGCACATATTTACTATTTATGTTATTAAAGTACTGAAGTATACATATAGTATATATCTTTTTTTTTAGTGTTAAGTCTTGCCTCAAGTGAAGAATTAGACTAAGCTTTTTCCCAGGTATATTGTGTCCATTTTCCAAATGCTTTTAGCTGGTATGACCTGGAATGTTGAACAGCCAGATGGATAATTTCTCATTCACTTGGAGTGAGGACCTGCACGATTTATATCCAGGATGGTAACTAAACCACTCAAGGTCTGGTAGTTCTCCAGTGACTTCCTTGCCTTCTTCCTGTGCATGTGCATGTGCATGGAGAGGGGAGTTCAGTACGCTGAAGTGCAAGTGATCAGGTGATGTGTGTCCTCTGGATACGAGGGTTGGTGGGGAGTTTTGCAGTCCTGTAAAGACAGGGAAGGACACACTAACTTATGTAAGACTGTGTGTAACAGCTTATACCTGAGCTAGGCAATTTTGGTGAGGCTGGCTGTGCTGTGAAATCTGTGTTAAAACTTAACAAGGTTACTCTTGAAATCTCTTCTGACAGCTATTTAATGCCTACCAAGTGCTGAGGCTATAAAAATGCATTTTGCAGCAGCATTCAGATAATAAATACTGTGAATGGTTTAAAGTCACTGGCTTGTCTTTACAACTTTATGCTGTAACAACAGTAAAGTCAACCTTATGCCAGTTCTTGTTTCATTTAAACAGACTCAAGTATTATCACCATGTTCTTGATATGACATATACAGCATCTTTTAGAAAACAACCATGACAAAATCATTATACAGAACAGGAATGTAGTGGAGTACTTAAGGGATAGCACTGTTCCTCAACAGGTACTGTTCTGTATGCATTACTTAATTTCTTATTTAATTATATTTCTCACCTATGGGTTAGAAATGTTGATTAAGCTTGTTTGTTTAAAATTTTCAATGGAATTGTTAGACTATGCTCAAAGTACTTTACTTTTTGACAGCTGAGAAGTTGAAAAAAAGTAACAGTAATAAGTACAGTTGAATTGTTTGTGTGGTGACTGTGGTCAGGTCATTAGTTACTTTGGTCATTATCCCAGGTCATTAGTTTTCCAGCATGTATCTAGGAGGGTGAAGCTAGCTGAGTTCCTTCTATGAGTAAGTTCTATATTGCCTTGTATATAGACAAAGTTTCAGCTGCTTATACAGTTCTGCTCCCAAATTCTGTCCAGTAAAACATATAATGTACTTAACTTGAACATTAGGATAGAGCTTGGTCTCCAGCATATTTTCAGCACTGTACTGGATGTCTTTATCATGTAGGCAAATAGAGTGCTCTCTGAATTTTTATTGGGTGCACAGAAGGATACTCGTCTAAGGCCTGTCTGTCACAATGGAGGGAAGTTTATTGCATGTTCTTAAGGGACTTTTTATACCCTACAGTGTTTTTAAAGCAATTATACACTTAAGGGCTGTCCTTCAAAACATTCTGACTGCTTCAACAATAGAGCAGATATGCAGTGGACATCAAAGAAATTCCCCTCAGTGCACAGGACTCTGTTCTGTTTTCTATCTTCTGGGGAAGAAAAAAAGGCATCCTGTAGCTACCTGAGTAATGTTAGTAATCTGGTTATCAGTTTTCCTTCTAATTTTCTATAATTTCATCTGGAAATGCACAAGTGTTAGAAAATTATCTCTATTACCATTCAGAATATTAATATTCCAGAGGAAGTAATTTGGAAGGTTTTACTCCAAAAACAAACAAACAAAAATTATGCCCTCTAAAAAGAAGAAGAAAGATAGAAAAATGTAGGTTCATTTACTTTTGAAAATCAGCAGTATTCTTGGCTACCTGAACTGCAGCCATAAACACCCATAATATTGTAATTTAATGCCATGTATAAAGAGTCAAATTCAGAGGAACCAGTGAAGCAGAGTTGAGGCATAAAAGAGGAAGGATGAAAAATGTTGGCAAAAGTATTTGGTCTATTTTGTATGGCTCTAGTAAAAATATAATATTGAAAAATAATCTGCATTAGAAAATTTCAAAGTCTGAACTGGTTAGAATCAATCCTTCCTTTTCCCTTCCCTTCTTCCTGTCAGATTTCTGATGCATCTGACAGTGCTACCAGGCTGTTTGTTACCTTTATGGATATCAGAGCCCTGGAAGCTTCTATCTCTGAGCAGAAAGTCATATTCAGTAAAACACCCTCTGAGAAAGGATGCTTATATAAATAAAAAGAAATCTTTGTCATAAAGAATAGGTACAAATACAGTTTCAACAAAAGAAGTCATGATGACATTCTTTTAGGTTTCATAAGGAACACCCCTGCACTACAGCAAATCCCATTGGGAAATATTTTTATATTGCCCACCCTCCTAGAAGTTTTCAGTCCCTAGCTTCTGAAATAGTGCAGTGATATAATGAAGTATAATGTATTCTATGCAGTTCAAAACAGTGATTTATTTTTTAGGAGTGAAAAGGTGAGGTTTTTATTCTTTACATTTCCACTGGTTCTAAGTAAGCAGCATCAGTTAAACATCTAATATCCTTTACTTCACTATCGGCTTTATTACTCAAAGTCCTTTACATTGGGTTTATTACTAAGGGAGTTTAAAAAAATATTCACAAATGGGTTTTTTCTCTCTTTAATTACCCTCCTTTTTGAGGTAGAGAAATATTATTTATTCAGCTCTTTATCAGTAAAATGTGGATAAGTGATGTTCCAGACTTATTTGCAGGAAGGGATTTAAATGGAAGAACTATTCTCATAATAACTGTTGCAGTCTGCATGTCTTGCTGTATTTCTAAACAAGAACTTATTCTGGAGCAGAATATATGCATAGTACAGTGACCTCAAACGTGGTAACTGTATTGTTCTAGTTAGTTGTCTGTACAGAAAAGACCTCCCTGTGTATGTCCAGCGTATCTCTGACAGAAGAAACTCAACGTACTTCTTCCAAATCTGAAGATTCTGCCTAATTTGGAGGCACATCAAACCTTTCATGAAAAATACATGTTACAAATTCTTGAGTTCTGGTAATGCTTTGACAAAAAGACCATTTTCTATAGCTAGTAACTATGTAGCATATTTCAATTTACTTATTTTATTGAGAAGTGTAGGATTTTTTTTTCTATCTTGGAAACACAGAATTGCTGTAAAGGTGCAAGTTGTTGCACTTTGCTGGCATAATTATTGTGATTGTCAGCTACATTCAGATTGCTTATTTTTTCTTAGTGGTGTGATTATCAAAGGCAGCAGTGGTGGGATTTTTGGGCTCCCACATGGCTTGAAGAACTAGAAATTTGAAAACATCTTCTCTTTGACAGGTAATCTGAACATTTTTGATGGGCAGTCATTAGAGAATAAAGCTGGGTTTTAGCAGTTTCATTTTACAGGCTCACTTTTCTACAGTGTTATGCTAACAAAAATCCTGATGACACAATGATATGAATATTTTGAAAATGAGGGACAGAGAACCCAAAGAGACATATGAACTTGAAAAGTTTTCACCTGCGCTCTGACAGGCTCTTTTATGATGAGCAACTTCTCCTATTGAAAATCAACGTTCTCAATGTGGAACACAAACAAAAAAGGCCTCTAATCATGCTAAATTGTGGGGTTTTACATGCTTTCCCTCACAAGGGAAAAGATCAAACATTAATAAATTGTTTTCATTAGTAACCTAAGCTACCATCTTATTTCTTTTTTGTTTGTTTGTTTGTTTTTTGTTTTGTTTTTACTCTAGCAGATCTTGTGGTCTGTTTGTAAATGCTGCTTTCCTCAGCAAAACACACTTATTCAAAGTTTATCCCTGAATTCAGTTTCCCTCTGGTTTGTGATATTCTGCTCTCCTATTGCTGGTCCCAGCAGCCATTCAGTGGAAGCTTCTGTAGGATCATCTTTCTCCATCCCCCATCACTGTATGGTAATGATGCAGATCTCTCCACAGATAACAGTGGCTGTGTACTTGCTTTTTCTTTTGCCTGTCTTTCCAAGAAATTAGTAAATTTTTCACAGTTTGAATTTTCCTGAGAATGTAAGAAGGACATTCCATTCCCTGAGCCTGTGACCATGGCAATCATAGTAATTGTAGGCTCTGGTTATTTTTCTCTGTTTGAGATAAATGTCTTGATTTAGATTGTTTGTGAAAGATACTTGTTCTGTTCCCACTGTGACGCTGTGAACCACAGGTATCAGACACTCATCCTGATTCTGGCCACCTACATGCTGTCTCTGTTGTTCATCTGGTGAGAAAGGTGCCTTTGGTTCCAGACAAGTCGTTTTATTTCCCAATGCCTTTTTACCTCTTTTGGTTATTTAGATTCTTATCTATCTTATGTTAGGAATTGTCTTTCATTCTCTATTTTATATTGTGCCAGGCACAATGAGGCATCATTCTTCCCTGTGTCTTTGGGTATGGCTACAATTCAAATAATGAATAGTAGCCACCTTTATCTAAGAACATCTAGTAAAACAGTGGCATTTTCATGAGCTCATAATTCATAGAAGCTCCATGAGTATCTTCCTTCTGTTTTAAACATTTTGATTTATTTTAGTGAAAGGAATTCACACTGAAAAATCCTGAAAAACTCTGGAACTCAGAAGCCATATTTGCTAGTGGTTCCTAAGTAGTCTTAATGCTGAGATTCACTGAATCTATTAAAAGAAACATTTCTGAATTAAATCTCAGACTTCCACTGAAGATGGCCTACAGACAGCATATTGCTGTGCCTAAGCAGAGTCCATGATATGGCTTTCAGGATTGTGCTGATTTTCTGCTGATGCAGTCTGGGTGAAAATACCCTTTATGAGGACAACCTTTCCTCTGCTTTCTTCTCTTTGTTATATGTTGTTAACTGTTCAAGGCAGTATGTTTTGGACATTGGAAAAAAAAACCCCAATATTTAGGACAAATAACAGAAGAAAAAAAAAAGTAGAAGAATAATCAGGACAAGATTTGAATCATAATTTTGAGAGCATTTTTTTGGGTTCTTGGACATTGGGGAAAGTTTTGTGTATCTCCTGGGATTTTTTAAGGGATAATAATTTCTCACCATTTTACTGATAGTGAGATTAATAGTAGAATGACAGAAGTCTCTGGAAGTTTTGTCAAATGTTTTAGCAGCGTGTAAAAGGAGATACATAAGATAAGAAGAGAAGAGGAACAAGGTGCTCATAATATAAAGGAGATCAGAGAAATGCCAAAGCATATTTGGATCCAAACTCCATTAAAATCCTGTCTGGCAGAGGTGGGCCAGTTCTTATTTACATCTGCTCCGGGGCAAGTGTGTGAGACATTGCTCTGATGCTGGCAAACTAAACTTCAGTTATGCTTCTTTTATGTTTCTTTAACATTTCCATCATCTACTTCCATAGTCTAGATGCTGCTCAAGGAGATTTCTATGTATGGGGTGGATGGAAACTCTTGAATAGAGAACTTGGCAGCCTTTGAATTTTTGAGCTTTTTTAATGCCTTTTCTTCCCCTTGTGGCTTATCTGGCATGCAGTGTTTCAGAGTTAGTCCAAGAAATGCTAAAGCCTCTTCCACAAAATTTACTTAATCAAGCTGGGCAGAAATAATACTCAGCACTCTGATTTTCCTTGTTGAATTTACTTTTTAATTAATTATGCTCAAAGTGTGTGTAATGTAAACTTACATTTTGAGAACAAATACCTTTTTCTGTTTTCTGACTTGTGTTGAATTTCTTGGCTTTTCAGGTTATGTTTTGCTTTGATTTGGATTTTTTGTTTGCTTTCCTCTGCCAGTAAAAATTATGAAGTGTGAAGAAAAAAGATAAGATCTTGCCATCCACAGAACCCTGTCAAATCAGGATGCACATTTTATCCAGTATAAATTACCAAGCAAAGCCCCTATCTGTGCTTTTTTTCCATGACAGTTTTTCTAGATGTTTTTGTAGTTACTTTCTTTTAGCAGAAATGCAGACAAGATACTCCAAGGTGTACCAAGTTTGCCAGTGATAGTAAATCGGTTGAAACAAGAGAGACCCTGCACAGAGACCTGGACAATGACAGGGGTGGTCAATTAATTACCAATTGTAGGAAGTTCAACAAAGACAATGCAGATTTTGCACCCAGGATATACATAACTATGTGCTTTCTGAAATGGTGACATAATAATCATCCCAGGCAAAAAAAACCAAACCAAACCAACAACAAATCGCACCCTATTTATTTTCTATTTTCAGAACAAGCATCTAATGTCCTTGGGGAGGTAGGAGGGCTCTGCAAATGTTTTAATTGACAAATATGTCCTACAGCACTTATAAGAGGATTTTTTTGCAAACCTGGGAGCAGTCAAGAGCTGTATTTTTTTAATGCGAGGAGTTAATATATCATGAGCTAGTGAAGTTATTAAAAATACCTGTATTTATTTCACTAATATCTCCAGGATTAATGTTAAGGGTTTGGTTTGTTTGTTTGCTTTGGGTTTTTTGGTTAGGATTTTTATGTGTTGATGTGTTCAAGAGACCTGAGGAGTCATTAATGGGGAAACCTAAACACAGAAATCAAAGAAAACTAATGAAGATACTCAGTGCTGAAGCTTCTCATTCCAGAGCTTAAAACCATGGAGTTGGTCTCTGATTTTGGATCACTAAGCGTTCTATGATGTAACCTTGATTTGAAATTGAAAATGAAAAGGGACATTATTTCTGACATTTGGGAGAATATCATATATTATATTTTCACAGAATTGCCATTTTAGAATAGATTCAGGACTTACTGTGGTATGGGTGTTGCTAAGAGTCTTTCTACCTGATGTAAATATCAGACCTTCCATCCCTGAAATACATTTTCTGAGGGTAGCATATCAGCAATGGGACTCTTCGCTGTACTGAGGATGATACATTTCATTTGAGAAGATAACTGACAAGATATCAAGCTTATTTTGGCATGCAATTTAACATTCAACCCCAACAGTTGCAACTGCAGAAGTCATTTTCAGATTCCAATGGTGAAAAAAGGAATAAAATGAAATCGTAGCATAAACTTCCTTTCAGGTGTAATTGTTGCTTTTACTGAAATTAATTTGCACAGAGAGAAAAGAGCATAAGGACCAGCTTGATTTTCATCTGAGCAGAAGTATAAAAATTTTCATTTAAACATATAGAGTTAGGTAATTAATGCCAAAAAGATATCTTTTCTAAATGCTCAAACTTGGACCAGATTAACTGGCCTGAGACCTCTCCTTCATGAAGTGAGTGGTAGTTACGTCTGTGGTAACTTCTTTTAAGCACATCACTGTTAAGAAAAGTGGGTTCCTGAACCTGCCATACCAATAAGCATACAGGCACCGTATTTTTTTGGATTTAGCAACTGCACGGAGCCTGCTCCCTGGATAATCAGGCAGACATGCTTCAGCTGCTGGTTTCCAGTTGTTGCAATAATGTGCTAACATGCTGGTCCGCTGAAACAGCCTGCTTATTAACTGTGATGCCCAAAATGCCATCTGGAGTGTTATTCAGACATCTATAATTATTCTGTCTACTTCTATTTGATTGTCTGCTTTGTTTCACTCTGCGTGCTCTTTTTTATTTTTTTCTTCCCTTTTTTTTTTCTTTACTTATGGAATAATTTCATTTTTTTCATACAGAAGTACCAACAACTCTCAACTCTTCTATAAATTTATTTTACGTGAAGTTGAATATACCAACTTTCTAGAAGAAATTCTGGGAAACACACTGCAGAATCTCTCTCCCTCAAGTTAGAGTAGGGAAAAAATACTATAATAATCACTTTGGCAGAGACTAGTAATCATAGAGGAACAAATTCTTCACTTCATGCCTTTGTCCATTTATACTAGCCCATAGTGCATATAAAATATCTCCAATTTATATGACAGTGAGATGCACTCCAAGTGTAAGTGGAAATGACTTTAAGAGGGGCAGGCCAGCACGGAACAGGTTCCTGATGCAATGAAGTGGAAAGGGACCTGTACGCCAACTAAATTGTTTGATCTGTCTGTGTCCTCACTGTTCATTCTGCTGTGTGAAATCACTCTTGATATCTCGCAAAAAACACTCTTGATATCTCGGGGAAAAAATGAAATTATTTTATTTGGGTAACAAACATATTCTCTAGGGATTTGCTTTGACTTTTCAATATAGTGCTAGTTAGTTGTAACCAGCTGAGAAAAGTGTCAAGCTGAAAATAGAAATTAATATGAAGACGATAACTCGCTTGGCAGTAATTGTGAAAGATACTATGTGCCATATGAGTTAAACCAAAAAATTAGCACATGAATCCTCTTGGTGTTTTCAACATTATTATATCTTGTTGAAATATGTCAGTTCTCATGACAGAATGGTCCCTACATCGCTTGCTGGCTGCTGCTAATCTAGGAAGCATCCAGAGTTTTCTCGGAGCAGCCGTCAGCTCTTCCTTTTTCTGTCTAGTCTTGTGTGATTGGAAAATATCTCTTATTGCAGCATAGAGAAGGGATGAGAGAGAGTTAAAGGCTTTAATGTGATCCCTGGCGTGTCCCAGCCTTGGCCAGAGAAGTATGTAAGAAGGATGAGGGGGTTCATAAATGGGCCAGAGATTAATAAATAGTCAGTACTTAATTTTATTTTCTTGTGCTGGGAGAATTGAATTTGTAATCCCAGCGCAGCGATTTGCGGGCAGTATCCCCATCTAGGGGCAGCTCTGAGTATCTCGGCTGTCGGGAGCCTGCTGGTGGGGGAAGGGAAGCACACCTTCATCCCACATCCGGGCCGAGATACAGCTCGGGAATACCAACCAGGGCGCGCAAAGCACCATGCCTTTAGTAGCAGGATGTAGTGGAAGAGGCTGCTTAGAGTAAGAAGTGGAAAAACCACGAGGGTTTCTAAGGTCGCTGATCTCGCAGCGCTGTGGTGCCACGGCCCAGCCCCGAGTGCTGGGTACGAGGTGAGCCCAGCCCGGGCAGCGCCAGGGGAACAAGCGGCTCCCAGTTTGGGCTGCCAGCAAGGCAGGGACACGGGGCAGGGCAGGATGCCTGGAGAAGGCCGCCTCTGTCTCTGCAGGATGTGAACGGCTGGCTGCTGCTGTCCTCCGCAGCATTCGTGTGAATGTGAGCGGCTACACTTCAGCTGGGTTCATGTCGGGGTCCGTGATGAGATGGAACACAGGAGCTGAGCTCTCACCCAGAACAGATAACCTCATGTCCTTTGAGAAAATGATATTACAGATGAGAGCTGAGGTCACTGGCAGGACAACATGGGAAAGATTGCACTGGGGCCATATAAATTGTGCCTGATGTCGAGAGAGAAGGATTTTGCTCTTTAGCCTTCAACTTTCATGAGCTACTTTATTTACATAATTATCTTTGTTGTTACTGCTGGTTTTTCTTGCCTTTTCATATAAAAATTCTCTGTGCTAAAATTCATCTTTGAAGATAAAAATATATAAATAGCAAAGGCAGTTACAAAATATTCTGTGATGTTATTGAAGTGACCTTACTGCTTTCTTTTTCACTGCATCCTCTTTTTTTCCTGAAATAAAATTATTTGAACAGGATAACCTCTTGTTACTTTATAGAAAAATGTGACCTGCTCAGTCAGTTGCCTTTGCAGGGCTCTCTTAGCTTGGGGACAGAGAAAAGGAAAAATGACAGCTTGTAAGGCTCTAGATTTAAGGTCAGCCATTCTAGCTGATGAATTTAACAGAATTATGTACAGCATTTTTCTCCCCATCCTCCTTCTGATGGAGTGATCCTGAGTAGAAGGAGTAACCAGACTGGGGTTTCAACGTGACTATTTGCATAAATGAGCCTGTATGTGCAACTGGAACGAACAGCCGAGCGCTGGCAAAGCTCCAGAGACCCTAAATCAAATACCAGAGAGAGAGAGATACAGAGAGGGAAGGGAAAATACTGTGTTCAAACACAAGATATTGGGACAAATATTGCACAGCTGAGTCGCTGTGGGATGTTTATGGTAAAATAATCCTATTCAGCTCTCCCACCCTAATAATTGCACACAAGTTGTGATGAAACAAATTCTTAACTCAACTAATTTTTTTTTAAGAAAAAAATGTTTTCTCTGTGCAGCACAAAGTTCCTAGGGTCTTTTGAAATAATAGGCATATTTTCCACATTAACACACACAAAAAAAATACCGTTGTGTAGCAAAGCCAAAATCCAAGCAAGGCTTCTTACACATGATGTGTATTAGTAATAAAACTTGTGAGCTGTGTTACTGTTTTTATGCGTGCATGTTCTGTGTGGCAGCCCATTTATGCATTTTCCACTGTGCTGGGGCTTACATCACTGTCGTATTAGTCTAAGCAGAATAGAGCAGATTGTTTATTTTGGTTGAGCTCTGCTTCAGGCTGTAACATCAGATGTAGCTCCTAGAGTGACAAATTCCAATTGCAGTGTCACAGATTAAACAAGGGTACAGAGGAGCCCTGCAAGCAGTTTTGTTTCTCATGGGAGTGAAAGGATACAGTGCTTGCTAAAGTTAGTACGTGTGATCCTACCATGACCAAAGTAAAATAGTCCGCTCTCATAACTCTTTTCTGTTTAAAAATTACATTGCCCAGAACCCTTTTTGTTGTACATTCTTCAGTTTGGGGTTGCAATATTCAGTTGAAGTTAGTCGCCTTTTATTAATGAAGAGTGCAACTCTGTGTTACTTTTATGAAACATAGTAATTTTTAGCTTTCTTTGTTCTACTGTATGGTAATATCTCATTCACAAAAATCACAGACTGAAAAATCAGTTATGATTAAAAGCAACATCTGGAGATCCTCTGTTCCAGACCCCTGCTCAAGTAGGATCACCTAGAACAAGTTGCTCACACCATTTCCAGATGGCTTTGGAATATGTCCGAGGATGGAGACCCCACAACCTGTGGGCAACCTGTGTCAGCTCTTAGTCAAATTCACAGTATAAATATTTCTCCTTATGTTTGGCTACAAACTCCTGTGTTTCATTTTATGCCCTTTGTCTCTGGTTCTGTCACCAGGCACCACAGAAAAGAGTCTGCCTGCCTTCTTCACACCTTCCCTTCAGAATCCTGTATTTTTATGGGGTTCCATTGAGGCTTTTCTTCACTGGGCTAAACAGCCCCAGCTCCCTCAGCCTTTCCTTATATTGGAGATGCTCCCATCCATTAATCATTTTAATGGCTCTGTGCTGGAATCTCTCTTGTAGCTCCCTGCCTCTCTTGTACTGGGGAGCACAGAACTGCACTCTGCCCTCCAGGTGTTTCATCAGTGCTGGGTAGAGCAGTAGGATCAACACCCCTCCTAACTCAGCCCATGATACCATTAGCTGTTTTTGTGGCAAGAACTGACTCACATTCAAGTTGGTCTCCTTGAAGAAGCTGAAGTCTGCTCTCCAAAAGCCCAGGGTTGTAATCTCCCATTTTGTTCTTCCTTCTCCTTCCAGGATGTAGAATTCCACAGTCTCATGGGCACTGCAGCCAAGGCTGCCTTTAGCCCTCACATATCCAACAAGCTCCTCATTTTTTAAAAGCATGAAAGCTAGCAGAGCACCTTTTCTTGTTGCTCTTCTATCACTTGGATAAGCAAGTTACACATTTATACATTTCACTTAGCAGCTACGGATTGCACTAACACAGTTGGTTTCTAGGGTGATTAAGTATCACCTCTGCTGTGGAGCATTAATAATACCATCAGAAAACATTTGAAGGTACTTGCTTCCCAGAAACAGGTGCATTTGTTTTATCTCAGATAGACTCTTTTGCAATATCCATGACAGATAAGAATAGTGACCTTTTGGAATCTAAGATGCTTACACAAATAACTGTAATGAATAATACATAAAAAAACCCAAGTAAATTGGATAGAATGGCTAGTAGTTCCTCAAACTTTCCAGGTGGCCTCTTTGCCCATTTTGAAGACGAGTATTTTTGTAATAGGTCTGCTTTCATCTCACATTTAAAATGTGGATTGTTGTTATCTGTAACACCTGACTGAAGATTTTGGCCTCCTTAAGATTGTTCCATTAACATGTGACATTTTTGCTGCAATTTCCCAATTGTTCCATTTGTGACCCATTATCTGAGAAACACCATGAGAGAGAGTTGTGAGTACTTTGTTTACCAGAAAATTTTGATCTCCCACTGGTTTTACAGCTGACTACAACTTCACTGTCCTCAGTGTGTAGTCAGTTCTGATTAATGCAGAACTAAGCAAGATTAAATTTAGGCCCCATCCTCTGAGTGCAGATAAGAATCTTGACAAGGTTGCTGAAGCTCTTCACCTTTCAAGGTACATAAACAATGTCTCCCATGGAATTTACAGCATGTGCAGGATGTTGAAGGTAATGTGGGCACATGTGTCTTTTAAAGAGGTGCAGTTCCATTCCACTCCCATTCCTACCCCATGCCAAGAGTGTACATAACATAACCAACCCCACCACCCAACTGTTAGGTAAAGGAAAAGGTCTTACTTCATCATATGGCTTCTCAATAATTAAATATTAACAGGTCAAAATTTTCTTAGTGGTTGCTTGAATATAAAATTAACTATGAATAACGCTAAGAAGAAATCCTTTGACCATGTAGAGTGTGCTGTGTTTATCATAAATGAAGCGATACCTGTTGCTCCTGTGTTCCTAGAAGCTGGAATTTGTACCATAAACTGGCCTTGATTTGAAAATGAAAGCTGAAGATAGAATTAGAGAAATGTTGAAGGAGCAACCTGGAGAAAAGAAAATAAAACAAAATATTAGGGAATTAACATTGAAGAAATGTGAGTTGCCACAGGCAGTGCTTCATTTATTCAAATGATTGAAGAACTAGCTGCTGAAAGTGTTGTGTCTGTCAATGGAAGATGCAGAAAAAGATCTTTAAAAAGAAAATAGCTACAAATACCTGAAATAAACGACTAGCTAGCCATATGTTTAGATCTCTGGCATGTCTCTGTGAAGTATAATAGGTAGATGTACAGACACAAAGAGAAGCAAAGGCTGAAACTCTGGAGGCACACAAACAAATTTCTTCACGCTTTTTCATATATGTATTTAATTGTGACGTTCATGATGCTGTATTTTCAGTTGTCTCTCTGTTACAAATAGTTGATGTTAGGAATCACAATGCCTCAACAGAGATCAAGGATATTTTCTCTGTTGTCAGCTGACATGTCAAGGTGGTTTTTTTAGCTGTTATGTTCACAGAGTGCAGGACACAGATATTTCTACACTTCTGTCACTTCATGTTTAACTTTAAAAGGAATATGTGAAGCAGAATTGGAAGATATGTAAGCAGCTGACATGTCATATGCACTTGGAAATGTGTCCTGAATACTAACAGTGTTGCTTCGAATCCGATAAACCTCACCCCTTGTACGCTAGGCTGTGGTGAGGCCAGTCCTCAAATAACAATGTCCTTTGCCCAAGTGCACTGAAGCCCCGTGCAGGCACTATTTATAAAACTTGTGCCACTCTGGCACTCAGCAGAGCACGGGTAGTTGGTGATTCACAGCGCCAGGGGCTGCAGCTTCTGATGCCACCAGACAAGGAAATGTCACTGTCTCCTCACACTTTGCCAAAGCAGGCTCGGGTTCAAGGGCTGCTCTCTTCTATAGCTCATGTTCAGAAACAGAAGGAAAACCTAATGAATCACACATGGCTGAACAGATCACTGTCAGGGTAGCTAATGTTCCACAGAGTGGGAAACATAATTTGTACCTTATATAATAGGGAATGTGTGAGTCAGTTTTGATAAGAATTGACCTGAACCTTCTTTGGGGGATCATTCATGCTCACAGGGTTTGGCAGTTTCTGTAAGAGCTTTATATTGAATCCATACAGTTGGATTGCTGACTATTCCTAGTAGTTGTCATTTCAAAGGTTATATTTGTTTTGGTTCTTTCTTTCTTCTTTTTCCTTCTCAGCCTGCACATTGCCTCCAGCTTGCGAAGTTTCCACAAAGGAGGAGTGAGGCAGAGTCTGCTCCAGTGTAGCCAAAGATGTAAGTGCTAGGAAGCCTGGTGTGAATAGTACTGTGAGCATCCTAAAAAATGATGCTTTATTGCACTTACTGATTTAACTTGGCTGGTGCATTTTTTCTGAGCTCATTCTGAACTCTAAATTGGGTCAGGCAGAGCACAGCAGTGAGATTCAGTGGTTTTAACCAGTGCTCCAAACTCCTGAATAAGTGATATGAAAAACAGGTTGATTATAGTATTTGGGGTGGAGGGACAAAGATACCATTTTGACAGACAAAGACGTTTTGGCAAAACTTTTCTCAGTTAGTTTTATTTCAGAAATGAACTTTCTGTCACCCTCCACTTAAAAATGCAAAGATGTCCAATGAATGCTAAAGCAGAATATTTTCAGCTGAAATTAAGCAGATGTACAGGTGCAAACACGTTTTCTGTATGCAGCTGCTGTGCAATTAAATTTTTTAGATGTGATTAAAACACCTGGTCTGCCCCTGTCAATATAAGATGTTATTTTTCACATTGAATTATGTCTTTGTAGTTATTCAAAGAAGTGAAAGGCCAAATTGTGGTCAGATAAAGTAAATGACATTTTAGCAACTGGTTATAATTCAAACAGAATCAGATCTAGGAAAGAAGTGACAAGTCTTAACTTTTCTGTTAGCAATTTTGGAAACTCAAATGTCAGTGTTCTATGTAGTTTTTCATTGCTATGATGCAATTGTTCTTTTGCAGAAATGCAATGCATTTCTGTTTTAACTGGAGAGAAGCAAAAACAAATTCCTACCAGATTCTGTCATTGTTTTTGTGCTAAAAGTCTATGCTGTGTCCATCTGTTTAGAAATGAGTGTGGCTGGGACCAAGAGAGCACCCTTTCTCTTGAAGAAAGCATAAGTCCTATGTATGAACTACTTTCTAAGGCACGAAATGGTACTGAGAGGAGGATGTATGATTTCAAGCATGTTTGTTCTCTCCCTGTCTTTACTTGTTAACATAATTTGCACAGCTGCATTTGCTATGTGCCCACCAATTCTCATGAGTGAATTTCAAAGTTGTCTTCATTATTACCAGAAAAGTTCTTGTATTTTTGAGACTAGAGTTTTACAGTATATGATATATGTGATAGAAAATACATGAATTAGGATTATTTTAAAATTAATTATCAAGCATCTATTGACATTTCATTTCTCAGTGTTGTTGCATCTAAATTCGATAATGGTGTAATTGAATAATGTTTTACATGGGTCATGTACATGACTTGTAACTTAGGATAAGGAATTTAGCATCCCATGGAAGTATTGCAGCTTATTCTGTGAATGGAGCCATGTACCATGTGATTTTAATTTTGATTAATTTGAAACATAATAAAGAAGCGAGACTCCCCTGGTTTAAGAATAACTTTTTTCTAAGTATCTCTTAGGGTTTCAATGCAGTAAATCTGCATTTTTGTGGCTCAGTTTTTTCATAATTTTATCTGACACAATCTACAGACTACAGTTTACCAAATGTACTTTTGCTTGATTGCTAACATAAAAAAACCCTGTTTTTTTTTTACCACATGCAGTCTTAACCTCAGAGGTTATTTTTGCATGGCATCTAAAGTAAAAACCAAAATCTAATCAAGTAATTTCTCTGTATTCTGATTGGTTTGAGGCTTTTTTTCTGAAACAAAGTAGGTGAATGTCATCCTTTAAACAGCACTGATCTTTTTTTTTTTTTAGGAACTTATGAATATAAAAACTTCATGTAAAACTTAAAGGTAAAAGCTATACCTTGGAGTACAGCTTTCATATCTAATGTTTCAACTGATTAGAGAAAGTACAATAGTCTGAATGCTTCTCTTAAAAGTAGAGGATAGGGATTCATGAATGATCTGATTTCCAACAATCATTGGTAAATACCAAGGTGGGGTTGTAATTTTTTTCAGGTGTTGTTCTATAATTTGAAACAGAAAATTCAAGAGTTCCATAAACTTTTGTGTTGGGAAGTGTTTATTTTGGGCTACATTTTGAATTAAATGATGCTCTGTTTGTTTCGTCAGTATGTCTTGCATAACAAAATATCTCTGCTCACTGAACAAGAACAGGAGCAGGAAGGGTTTTGTTCCAGAGTCCAAATGTATTCCTTGGAAACATTTTGGTGGTGTACAAATTGTTAGGGCGGAGCCAGTTCTTAGAACCCATGTGGAAAGATACTCTATTTGTCATGGTAATGGAAGAAATCCACAATTTGTAGTGAAAGATTTCTGTATATTGTTTATGGTTTGATCAGCCTGTGAATTAATATATGTAGATGATGAAGTTAAGTAGTGATATTATCCATATTGGTTGCAGGGCATCTCCAGGTTGTTATTTCACATGCTAAACATGTTTTATTTATTATTATGTCAAATTATGGGTTTCCTTGATTTTCATTTGATTGCCTTGTTTTTTTTATTCCTCCTTATTTTCCTGACAGCTAGACTATAATCCAGACCCCAGCTCATATGCAGTTAAGTATGGTGTCTTCAGTGAGTTGTCAAAGTGAAGTTGAAGTCAAAAGATAACTTACCTTTGTGAATGCTTTTTAATATTTCTGAATTTATCTTTCTTATTTTTTCCTTAGAAATTATTGGGATAGATATCAAATTTCTACCTATTACCTCTCTTCTCTCCCAAGGCCAGGTTACTTCTTCCAGCAGGGACAGTGAGTCAGTATGAATAGTCTCTGTGGGAATGATCCACGTGTTCTGGGAAAGCTGTAGATAGATATAAGGAGTCAAAACTATTCATTAGTGCTGACAATTGTGGCTAATATGTCCCCTATGAGAAAGTTGCAGAGTTTGCTTGCTGCATCCTTTTCTTTAAGCAAATGGTCAGGGAGGACAAGGAGAGGGTAAGATGAAAAATCCATACCCCTTTTCCCTCACCTTGTGTCAGTACACATAACTAACTGTGTGTGAGGTGGGAAGTAAGCTGCTTTATCAAAACAAGGGAAAACTGGACAGAAGTGAAGTTTTAGTGAGCTCCCTGAGATACATGCCCTTTGAGGGCAGTCCATTTTCCAGTAAGAGTCTTCATATAAGTTCTGTGACTTTTATATGAATAGTATATCATTATTTCATTACCTGAAAACCTGTTCTGCTTGCAGAACAGAGGGAATGGCCACCACAATTTCTTTTTCTTACAATGTGTCTTCTGTCATAAGTCAGTCCTCGTTAGCATCACAAACAGCTTCCGCAAGATTTTCAGAAATGAAATTATAAAGCAGTGTTGTGAATGCTCTTTCTCCCATTCCTGTAATATTCACTAAGTGTAGGAGAGGGATAAATCTCATGGGTCTATTTGTTATTACAGATTATTAGGTCAGGTAGACAGAAGATTTTTCCTGAATACTCCTGTACAAAGAGCAGCACATTACCTGAGGCCTCATACATAGATACATTCATGGAAAGAAGACCAGCCAGCCAGCCTCCAGTTAGGCAGTATAAAACTAATGAAAATGGATGCCACGATTAAATATAAAACAGGCACCTAAAATTATTTGAGCTTACAGAATCTTCTTTTGAATTGGGTTCAATAAACATCTTGAGAATTTTCTGCATATTTTTATTGTTCCAGTTACAAATTCAGAAATTATACTTCCCAAAGTTTACAATAATTTTTTTGGGTTTACAACTTAATTTGGGTGGGGAGGGTGTGGTAGTGGTGGTGTTTGTTATGTTTTTCCTAGTTGGAAAGTTGATCCCATTTACTCTTTTAAGTGTTGGAAGTTGGCATGTAGGGAAGAAGAAGGAGGAGGGAAATTAAATTTGAACACAGAGTTGAGTGCATGTTGGGCATTTAAATTCTACAGTTGTGACACAGGGCTGTAATAAAATCAGAAACAGAAATTCACAATATGAATATGACATAAGGAAACCACTTTCACTGCTAGTACAATTTTCTGGTGAATGTTGCAAACTACTTTCTTCAGATTACTAAAGATAATTGGCTGCTTTGAACACTTAAAATCTGCCAAGTCAGAATGGCTTCTGTGAGACTTGCTAGCCCAAGGCTTGTTCTTTCCTTTGAGTGGAGGTGCTGATGTGGGAGGTGTTCTCAGATAACTGCATCTTGACATTTATGCTAAGGTATTTGCCTTGAGGAGGAAAGGATAAAATATTATCTCTAAATTTTAAAGACAGTGAGGAACCAAAAAAAAGGGATTTCTATAAAGAAATGTCTTGTTATAACAATAGCTTTAGGGTGTTTTTTTAATAAGATAATAATCATATCTTTGGTTCAGACTGAAGACTCATTTAATGGGAAGCACCCTCAAGTTATTGTTTGGATCAACATATACCTGGAATATCCTTTTTTGAAAAGAAAGATGAGAAAAACCATAAAACATAATATTAAGGCAGTGAAATATAATTCTCTAAGAGCAAATGCACTTAATGTGCATCTACCTTCTGTTCCCTCTTCCATCTTTTTTTTCCTCTCCCTCTTCTCTGCGTCTCTAGCTTACTTTGTTTTCCAGTTGTTTTTTTTCTATATGTTAAGAAATACAGTCCTAAAGTTCATTCACCAGGGTGTATTTTCAAAGCTAACTGGAAAGGAATAACTGAAATTTGCACAGTAGAGACATGCTTTATCCAAAAGTTCTAGTCCCTCCTGGAGTCTCAGGGAATGAAAAATATAATATGATAGCATCCCTTAAAATAATATCCAATATTCTTTTCCTCCTGTACCTTTTCCAGGGATTTAAGCATCCCCAAGAAGGCAAAAAGAGCTCATGATTGTGTCTTCTCTTTTGTGTTAGGAGCATTCTTCTGTATAATGTGTTTACAGACACATTGACTTTCATGGGCTATCTCAAAAGGCTTGAGTTTTGGGAATGGAAAATAAGAAAACAAAATAATTTGGTAAGATGTGGTAATAAGAAAACAGTCCCAAACCAAAGCTCTGTTGTCATAAATCTGTATTATGGGACTCTTAGCTTTTAAACCTGAGTGTCCACATGCAGACTGCTGTTGCCTGTTGGAGACAGCACATAGTAACCCCTGGGCTATGCCCAAGAGCTGTCAGGGGCTTTGGTATTTGGGAAGTCTAAAAACCATGTCAGGGCCCATTCTGACAATTTAACAGCATGGACAGTTGCATTCCAGTGGCATAAGAACATTTTCTGAAAATATTAATTTTGCTGGCATGGATGTCAAGAGTAAAACTAAAATAAGATTACTAAATAAGGTTTAAATTCTTAAAAGAAATCAAGAGGACTTCAGTAGGCCCAGTGGGACCAATCAGGAGAATAAAATGCCATTAGGGTATGAAGACATTTTGACTTTTTCATTTCTTCATCCTCAATTACTGAAAGATTGTATGGTGCTGAAAATGGTACAGGTGAAGTTAGGCCTTCCTCCTCTTGTTGTGATATCCCATGATTCTCCTAACTTCATTGGTTACCTTGATGGGTATTTGGGGTTTTTTTCCTGAAAAACTAATGATACTGATTTCTTACTGCGTGTCTCAAGTCAGAAATTTATGGGTCTGTGAAGGAAGTCTTCTTGGGCTAGTGGGACCGTGTGGCTGCTGTAGACTGTCAGAGATGAGCAGTTTTGCTTGTACTGCTAAGGGCTGGGTGCTGCCTCAGAGGAGAGGTAAGTCTGCTGTGACCAGGCTTAAACATAAGGAGGGGTGAAAGAAGCATTTGCCACCCTTTGGTAGCAAAGACAAGTGGCACAGGATTGGGAGGTCATTGCATGCCAAAGTGTCAGTATGGAGGAATCAGTTCACAGTAAGCTGGAGCTCAGCAAGCTACAAAGGGTAACCAGCAAGCAAACCAGGGCTTGGGTTAGGGCAGTTCATGGGCTGCTGCCATGGTTCACATTTGTCATCTTTTCCTTCTATTACCAAGGTATTTTCCTTTTCTCTCCAGTGAAGCATCAGTGAGGTTTTACAAGCACAGATGGAGGAAAAGGACTAGGTTCTACCCATCTCCTTTCAAAGCATATCCGATTTGTTGGTTATTTGCTGTGCAGAGGAGCACTGGAAACAGAATCTGATAGGCTACAGGATGTTTCTCTTTCAGCCTGATCACCTTCTACTCCTTCATTTCATAAGATTCAGCTGTTAGTAGCAGGGGTGGTTATTGTGTCTGAAGAAAGAGCTCATAAAGGCATGTCTGAGCAACCAGGCAGAGCACACACATAGTACCAGGTACTAAACTTGAGTGTTCCAGTGCATGTAACATAGAATTCCCTTGCCCGTGTCCTCAGGCAGCAGATGCTGTTGCCTGCCACAGTGATCAGAGATTTTACCAGCAATAATGTGTGGCATTTCCATACCCCAAACAAACCCTTTACAACACAGTTAACAGGAGCACTGCTGAAAGGAGTACTTGCCATCATGTACACTAATTTTAAGCATTCCTGTTTTTTCCTCTTATATTCTGGTTTAGTACAGTCAGGCTGCTTCTGGGTTCTGGCCCCTTGGTGCTGCTTTCCAGTAGAAATAAGAAACATGAAAGTGCATTTTAGAGGAAAACATGTAACATAACAGAGGAGAAAATAGGTCAGATTTCACTTGCTGATGCTTCTTAAGTTAACTGCTGTGGGTCAGAACATATTTTATACAGAAACACAGCCAGATAATTTAAGCTCACACAGTGATGTCTCATGGTGTTCATAACCTTCATTTTACGATCTTTAATCCGTTGTGTGGCAAGTGATCAAAGACAAAAAACTGGGGGGGTTTGTTGTTACTGTTTTAAGAGATTTAATGTGTTCATTTTCTGATAATACTATATTTATATATACAGGGTTTTTAAATTAGCACAGCCTATGTAAAGATATATTTTCATCCCTTAGGAAAGGAAAAGTAGGGTTGATTTTTTTTTTTTGTTATTGTTCCTAAAAGTGGATTCTTGACTGCAAAGTCATAGCACTGATATTCATTTCTTAGTATTTTTCTTAGTACTTTTTCTTTTCTCAGGTAAGGTCTTGATACTCATTTCAAATGCCTACCCTTTTCTAAATATTTGGGGCCTGCATTGTTACTCACAAGTTGCCTGTAATTGATAGGTCACTGTTTCTATTAATCCACAACAGCATATTGCTCATTAAAAAGCAGGATTTGCTGCTCTACTTTCCTCCAAACTGTATAAATTCTAAACCACAAATGACTGAGGTAATCTTTCTATGCAGTCTATATTTATATTTTATAGAAATATTAGCATCTTTCTAATGGATTTTAATAACATATTCAATCAGAAAGTACCTGGAAGTATTTTCATGTTAAGAAAACCATGCACTTAAAGCATCATAAACAGGCAATTCATTCAGTAGTTTTGGATAAGATTGTGGAATGTGTGTGAAAGACAGGAAAGCCAAAAGTGTCACCAGCTTTGTAGGAATTAGAAGACTGTATTTTCCTACATAACAGTTCTATGAGGAAGCCACATGATGGATGAATAATTTGGCTTATTTAGGTGTTGTAACTTTGTTCTGCTACAAGAATAGAGCCAAAACAGATTGACTGCTGCTCAAGGACAGTATTTCTGTTTAATTCTTTTAAGTGTTTATGAAGCTGAAGAGTGCCTGTAGTGTCTGTGTCACCTAAGTTTATATTTTCCTTTTTTCTTTTCCCTTGCATATTTTTTTCAGTGATTCACCTTTTCTTGAATGGTGCTGACCTGAAACGTAAAACAGATCTGCTTTGAAATGACATGGAGATCCATTTAGAAATGAAATTATTTCACAGTACTTATATAGAAAGCTTTTTGAAGTACAGGAAGATTGCCAAAGTGGAAAAATGTGCTAGAAATACAGAAATGTTTTATGATAAATATAGTACTTATAGGTGGGGTTAAAGACTCTGATATAGCTGTGTGTATTCGTATTTATTTACTGCAGAGAAATGAACTCCACATGGCTATTTTTGCTTTGCTGACTGTAATTCCATCAAGGCAGCCTTATGACATCTGCTAAGGTTTTTATTATTATTTGGTTAAGATTTTGAGATTGAGGTGAAAAAAATCCAACTGTCACCTAGAAATGACCTCAAGGCGGTTTCACAGATTTGTCCAACATGATTTTCATATACTTCTACAGGCTTAGATGTATTCCTTGCCCCAAAGTGCTTCAAAATGTGGCTACTCACATTTTCTAAAAAATAATATTCTCATATATGTGGTGGGCTGTTTAACCTTTATTCAGTCTAGCTTTTTTCAAAACAGTAAGAGCAAGGACCAAGCAAGAGAGAACTTGCCCTGTCTATTTTTCAGTAGTCATTGGAAGATATATCAACTGATCCACTGTTAATGTCTACAAATAATTCCTTATGCTAAGTAGGCTCTCACATCCATAGCCATTGGACTAAATCTCAGTACAATAAAAACCATCATGAGGGTGTACTCATATTAACATTTGGGGTGTACTAGAACAATCAATTTCTCAGAATGCTTCTTATCTAAACAAGCTCAAGTCTTTGTATCTTTCTTTAGTCGGTATCCTGTGGTAGTCTATCTGAGAATTATCTGCATCTTGCTGTTCTGGAGGGAAGAAGGAAAGGGCTTATGGACCAGAAAGCATTTCCACCAGTGCTGCTTTTGTGCATCAGTTATCCAACAGTACTCACACGAAGCAGAAACATTTAAGGCCCCCTTTCTTTTTCATTTAAGTAAGTGCACACTGATAAAATTCTAATGAAAAGGAATCCAAGCACGGGAGTGAGTTACTTATTATGGAAATTTCCAGTGATACATTGTAATGTTGGATTTTCAGTTTTTTAAAGGGGTAGCATTCCTAATTGGTGAACAAAAAAGACCAATTTATCCCTTGCTCTGGGAAACATTTTTCTTATATATTATTCTCATGAAGCCTCTAATTCAGCCAAACACATTCCGTAAATGGAAACTATGAAACACTTACTAAAATATATATCAGATTTACATTACTAGCCTGATGTGTTGGATTGAGGAAGGGACTTTGTTACACTGTGGCTTTTTTTTTTTTTTTACTTTTATAATACTCATTTCTAAAATAAATTGTATTTGGTACAAGCAAGGCTTCTATCAGTAACTCTTGGGGTTATCCTAAATGAGTATTCACTAACTTCACCTGGGCATTGTGAATATAATCCCTACATCTTCATCTTTACTGGTCTCAGGAACAAGACCTCATGCCCCTTTTAAATTAGAATTGCATTCTTTTGATTCAAAATCTGCAAATGTTGGACTGCAGCAATCATTCCAATGCCAAAGAAGTTTGTATAAATCTGCCTTGCATACAGATTGAGTTTCTCAAAGCCTTATGACACAGATAGCCTGGGCTGAAAAATTAGCGGGCAATATGAGAGCTGTGAAAGCTAAGCTTGTTTTTTCTGATGCAGTCAGAACCCAGATTTATATCTACCTTGTACACATTTTTTGGAGTCTGATGGTGTTAAAAGATAGCATTTTTGAAGATTAATAAAGATACAGTTTAAATATGTACACATATGGCCATGCCCCTTCCAGAGACTATGGTTTTGATTTTAGAGTTATGATGCATTAGGAAGCAAAATCAATTATCACAAGATAATTTACAGCAGAAACTGATCATAGTAGTTCATTTGCATAATGAAATGCTGTTAGTATTGATTTCATACAAGTTTAGGTGGAAATGTTGATAACACTATTTTCACTTCTGGCCTGGCTTTTTTAAGATACTCCACTTTTGATGTGTGTGGCATCTCACCACACACATGTATTTTGTCTTTGAAGTGAAGGTCAGAGAGGTGTGAATTTAGAATCAGGGAGCTTCCTTCCCATGAAGCTAGAAAAGATACTCAAACACTGAAGTAATGCAAAAGAGCAATTACACCTTAAAGTGAGATATCCATTAAAACTATAGGAAAATT
Organism: Trochalopteron elliotii; assembly: GCA_024734555.1. NCBI lineage: Eukaryota > Metazoa > Chordata > Aves > Passeriformes > Leiothrichidae > Trochalopteron > Trochalopteron elliotii. The sequence goes on from JANPWX010000074.1 coordinate 24,391, forward strand.
TGATTATATCTGCAACTTAAGGAGAAATATTGGGCGTGTTTTTCTAAAGGTTACATTTGGCTGGTGACCACAGAGTCTTTTGCACTGTGGGGACAAGATAACTGTTCCTCTCCTTCTCCATAATGATTTGGTGACCATCCAGAGCTAAACTCATAGAGATCAGCTTCTCATTTTGCCTTACAGCTGTCTTTTTAAAATTATTATTTGGTGCATTCAGAACAGCAAGTAGGCAACTAATAAGGATTAGCAATGGGGAGGTTTTATTTATTCAGTTTTAAGCTGCTTTATTCAACAAAATCCTTAAAACATAGAGATTATATTTTTGGAGATACTAACACACTGCCATGAATTCTATAGTATGTACAATACTAAACCATATTTTCATGGAAGATTAAATGCTTATATACAGTATGTGAAATTATTGATTATATTTTGAAGCTGTATTCCCACATTGAAGCCTTTCTGTTTTACTGTTTCAGGGGGTTTTCAAAGCATCATCTAGCAAGTTTTAGAGAAGATGTAGCAATATTTCTAACTCTAATGATTATATCACAAGTCTTGCTGTATTTGATTTTGTATTTCAATACTTGTCTCCTGGAGTACCACAGATGTGTGAGAATTCATATTTTTATTTTTCAGAATAATTATTCTTCTTCCTAGTTACTAAAAAAATTGAAATTTGTGTTAAATTTCTGCCTGTGTTCACTCACAAGCAAATTAAAGGAGTAATGTAATTCAGCATTTGAATGGGAATCTCACTGTTGCGTTCAACTTAACACATCTCTCTTTATTTTTGCTGTTTTGAGACTTGAGGTTGGTAATAGCTCTGAAAGATAAGAAATTATGTATAATACACTTAACTTTGGAACAGACAGTTGAGTTATGTCCATCAGGAGTTAGCAGAAGTTAACCTATATTAGAGCAAAACCATTAGGTTTGATCAGTGTGTTCTGCAGTGAAGGTACATTTCAACATGTGTGTAATATTTTCCGTGTTACTCAACTTTTCTTTCACCTTGAGTGTGCTGGTTCTGGGCAGGCTTTTGGAAACCACTGGCAGTCTGGCTCTCCTTGCTGCGACCATCACTGGGAAGTCTCTGAGTGCAGGCCAGCTCAGGAGTAAAACTGTTTGTCCTCATTCATTCCAAGTGTTTCCTCTCTGCATCTCCACAAGCAGTATTCTGTCAGGCCTGGCATGGCCATATTTAGTCTCAGTATGTGTGATGGGTGTCTGGATTCCTGTAATGGCCCATGGAGGCTTAGCCCATACAGACAATGGAGCCAGACTGGAGATTCGGCTCACCCTGCTGCAGCTACCTGTAGGCTGATCAGCTCCAGCCTCCACTAAGTGTATTGACCATAGCAGGAATTTATCTTACCATGTGGAATTTCTCACTTACTGTATTGATAACCAGTATTTAAGTTTAGGAGACTTGCTCCCAATATTGAATCCCATACCTCTGACCAGAAGCTGAATTACTTTACTCATTATTACTAAGGGAATGCCTTCTTTGCAGAGTTCAAATTGCTGCCTTGAAAGGCTGAAGGCAATTGGTGGTTTTCACAAAATCTTTAGCTTTCCTATATAGTCATATTCCTATTTTATCCTACCTATCTTCACTTGATGCCTTACCATGTATGATCTTTCCTAACCTCATACAAAGGATATCTGTTACTAAAGGATTTTTCTTGCTTTAGATTTCAGTTTTCAGTAAAGTTTCAACTTTCAGTAAAAGCTTTACTTCGATTTTGTCATATTTGATTCATGTTAGAAACCATTTCTTTTTAAAAGTGCTGCCAGGATAAATTCTGTTTTTATGATGTAATAATCCTGTGCATTATAAATTAAAAATTATTATTAAATTAGAAGTTTGAAATGAAGCTTTTTGTGGAGTTTAGTCCAGTCCTTGTTTATCACTCTCGCTATTTTTTGTTCTTAACAGGAGTCCTGTGCTTGTGTTCCAATGTGTGCACCGCCATGTCATTTGCCTGGACTGTTTCCATTTGTACTGTGTGACCATGCTGAATGACCGCCAGTTCATCCATGACCCGGAGCTTGGCTATTCCCTCCCCTGTGTTGGTATGTTTCAGGTGATTTTTTTTTTTTTTTAATGTGATTTTGATTTCAGGGTAAGATTTTTTTATCGCCTATCAGTTCTGTGTATATCAGTGAAATTATACTGTGTTCATATGAGTTAATTTCTTGGACAAAATATTTGAATATTGAAGTGGATTTTGCTAAGCACGTGAACGGGACAATCAACTGGATTTCAAAGGGCATTTATTTTAAAAGAAAATGTTTACTTTCTTCACATTAGAGTTTTATAATCATGAAGTGCAAGCAGATGATAGTATTACACTCTGGTTAAAAAAAAAAACAGAACACCTTGACCTCCACATTTCGACTTTCAAATTAAGTAAATTATTAGCTTTCTTGGTCTGTCTTCAAGTACTAATGAAAAAGGAAGAGGAATTTTAAATAATTTTCCTTTTTGTGAAATTATTACTGCTGTCGCCTCATTGAATGAAATGTAGTTACATGTTTTACCTGAGTAGGAAACAAAGTTTCACTTAACAAAGACTTAAATGGAGTATGAATTTGTTTTGAGGATTGATTCGATTTCACTGGCCTGTGAACTGCAAAATTGTCAAAAAGTTTGCTAAGAAGTATATTCTATACATAGCATTCTTTTTTCTTGGTGCTAAATTAGAATGGGGGCATATATGTTTGTCTCAAGTGCTGCATCATAGTGTGAGAATAATTTTACAGCATATTAGGAGCTGCACAGGAGATGGGTTTACCTGGTTACCTGAATGGCTGATACATACGTTTCAAACCCCACTAGATGGGAGAAAAATTGACAAAAGCTCTTAGTAGAGTGGTATCTATTTAATCTGAGAACATGCCTTGAAGGTATTGAAAGTACAGTAGTAAGAAATATTTTAATTTTTCTTTTAATTGCTTCAAGCAAGCCATGTTTCTTCACATTTCACTAGAATTTCTGTTTATGTGCCGTGTCGCCAGGTCTTATTTTACTTCCCCCTAAACTGCTACTACTCTTATGCGCTGATGTCATCATACACAAAATAATTTTTAAGGTTGTGTAGGAAAGTTTGTAATGAGAAACTGAACAGGAACTTTATACCCAGTGTTCTTTCCTTGACCTTTACATTAGCATAGTACTGTGTGGTCAGTCTGTGCTCTCAGCTTCCTTCCTTGCTTCTCCAGAAGTTAATCCGTTTGCCGCTTCCGCGCAAATTAATAAGCTGCTTGAGTAGAAGCATTCCTTTTCCCCGTCTTTTATTGATTTTCTTCCATTTTCTTCTGTTAGCTCCTTAGGTTAATCAGTTACTCCAGTGGTGCAGCAGGCAGCTCATCTTTCTCCTCCCTTGTGGGCCTCCTTACTGAGGTGGCTGGTATCACAGAGCCTCCTCCAGTTCAGGCTGATATGTCAAACTAATGACCCTTCTTCCTCTTCTGTCTCTAAGCCCATTGCTAGTCATGCTGCACTACACTTGTATTAGGATTTTTCCATATGTCTTCTACTCTAGTTGTTCAGTTCAGAAGTTCTTTTTTCTCAGAGAGGAGACTAAGAGGTTTTCAGAAATTTTTACCCCTGACTGGCAGTTGGCAGCCAGTCTTTTTCTCTTTTATGTTTGCTGAAGTTGAACATTATGGGAATTGAACAGTGGAAGCAGAGTAGGCATGGGATGAGGAGAATATGCAAGAAGATGGTGCTGGGATGTTCAGGGTTGCAATTTCATCTTGGAATGGTGAGGAAGGCATGGGTTTGACTTAAGAAAGGGATGCTATGGAGGATGCACAAAGGATGTTCAAGTGAGATAGAGTTCAGCTGAGGGAATGGAAAAGAAGCTATTGCTACCAGTCTAGCCTCAGCTGTGTTATACTCTAAGTGTTATAATAGCTAAATATGGGAAAACTAAAATATCTCTAATCTCAAAGTTTCAGAACTCCCCAAGCTGGAAAGCTGTTTTCAAAATACTATTCCTTAAAGCAGTTCTAGTAGCAGTAGTAATACTAATACAATTGCAGTACTTTTTTTTCTCTTTCATTGATTGCTACCTCTGTCAGTTGTCTCTGTTATGTTAGCAGTTTTGCACAAAAAAATGCACTTGGAAGTATTCTCTTTCAAGGTGCTTTGCAGAATGAAGAATCTAAGCAGGGCTGTTGTAACCTCACTGGTTCATTTCTGCAGCTATCTGAACCTAACTTTCTGATATACAGGTCATTTGGTTGTCTTCAGTATTGAGTTATACTTGAGTTAGGAACTAATGATTATTTTTTGTTGAGAAAGTGATGGGACTGAGTTTCATCATACCTGTGAGAAAGAGGTATGCCTGTGTTGCCAACTCCTTCCTGCTGTTCAGATCCAAGGGGTTTTAACCTCCTTCATAGCTATGGATGCAGCAACTCTCATCATCAGTGAATTTAGTTTAAAAATTTTCACAACAGCATCATGGGATTTCTTTTTTCCACTTACCATGGTACTTCTACTGAATAGCATAATGTGACATTTTTACAGTCTACAGATCACAGTCTTCATTTTGCAACTGTAGTTTGCAGTTTGTATTTACGTGTGGGTATGATAAAGCACTATTTGGCACTGCTTTTTCTAATTACCTCAAGGAAACCTCAAATGAATTCTCCATGACAGGAATGAACACCATGGGACATGCCAAGAAAAAAACCTGTCTTATTCTGGCAGTGTGGGTTTAATACATGTTATATCTAATAGAGAATGACTCGAAGTAAAAAGATGTTGTCTGAGCTTTATTGAAAAGATAGAGGTTCGTTTAAGCCTTCTTCAAAAAGGAATACAAAACAAAGTCATATTCACTCTTGATGAGATTTATGTCATGGTAGCTGACCAAGTTGCACAGACAGCTCAAATGAGTGCATTTATACATGTATTTTTAAACACCAAAGACTAATACTGAAATAGTGTTTGTGATGTCTTGAAGTTTGAGGTTTGGATTTTTTTTAAAAGTTACTTGATCATTTTCATGTAAGAGTAGATTTACTTCAAAACTAGCACATTTCTTCAAGGCATACGTGCACACATTGCCCTCAATGTACAGGAGGATTTGGTTTTGTAATTACGCATATTTAAATTGTTGGCACTTCCAATTAGTTCTGTTCATTCTAGTGTTTTTCAAAAATAGAGATAACATAATGAACATAGCCTGCAGTTTCCATTAACATTTGACTCACTGTTCCCGATTTTTATCAAGGGAATGTACCAACATAGCAAGTTTTTTATATCTTTTATTGGATCAACCTAGAGGTGAAAGCACCACACACACAACAGAATAAAAATAAACAGCAGCTGCTACAGCAAAGGGTCACTGTGACAGACAAGATCAGTGTTATCATCACTTGAGCTGGAAAGGATCTAGGGATTTCAGATAAACAGGGCTTCTCAAGTAGGTTTAATTTCTTGCTTCCTGGCACAGATGTGCCAGAGGATGCATTTTTTCATTGCATTCAGGTATTTCATATAGTTATGTCCTTGCTTTGCTTTGATTTCTGTTATGGGGCCTAATTAAGCAGAAGATAAGTACTCAAAAGAAAGCTATCATCTCAGCTGATGAGCTATGATGTATCACCTCAGTAGTGCCATAGCTTCACTTTGTTCCAAAACAAAATGTGTCATTGCTGTGATTTTTGGAAGAACAACACGAATTCTTTAGTGTTCAGCTGCTAATCGAGTGCCAGGCAGCAGCACTCCAGCTGAGAACAGCCAGCATCGAGGACCAGAGCTCTGAGCACAGGAACTGCTGCATTGATAGGATTGGATTAGCTGTGCACAGGAGTGTGGCAGCAGCCCCATGACTCAAACCCACTGCATCACCTCAGAGGAAGCACTTGCAGATAGGAGCTGGCCAAATTTCATTGGTCATTAAAATAAAAAAGTAAATGTTACAGATTATACTCTCTGCCCTTGTTAAATAGCAACAAAAATCTATCCCATTTCTCTGTGTGGTGTCTTGTATTAATGAGGCTTCATGCATAGAAATTTCCATGAGTGGTGACCTCCAAGTATCTTTGAAATAATTAATAAGGTGCTTAGAGGGATGGATTTGCATATGCATGAAAGATCGTTTATGGTTATTTAGTTACTGTGCAGGGCAAAGAATCTTATAGCAGCATTACCTCAAAGAAGGAATGGTATACAAATACAAAATGTATTACCCCTTTTAAACACATTCTGCTACTATGAACACAGTTGCACTTTTAAAATAGCATTAGGGCATTATGAATCTTGGTCCCCAGTGTAAAATAGACTTCCACAGTTCTTTGGTAGTAGAAAAGTTGGTGATACCAAGGAAAGGCAAGGTTTTACACTGCTGTAGGCACTTTGCAAAAATATCTTTGCATCACTTTATTTCTTCTGAGTAATCATACACATGATGTGTTTTAAAGGAATCCAGATAAAAGATGCAGCTCTCCTGATGACTGTAAAACACTATTGTATCTGGAAGTAATCTGATTTTACCACAGATGTATAAATAAATAAGGAGAATTACACCAATTTGTGTACGGAACTGCTAATAAAATCTTTAAAGCATAGTAAATTGCCTCAAAAGCCACGTTCCACTGAAGGAAAACTTCTAGGGTTAGATTAATTTTTTTTTATCCACATTACATGCTATTTGTATAATAACATTATGTCAGTGCAGTCATGAATCTCCGAATCATCTTTCAAAATCCTAGTACACTTGTAGAAAAGGGGAGAATGAACAACTTAAGTACGGTTTGCAAGTAGAAGGGTGAAGGAAAACTGATTTCACCATACCAAGTAGTATGTTTGAATCTTTTCTGTTATGGACAAAAGCACTAATACATTTCAGAAGGTCTGTGGATGCAAGGGGATTTAAAGTGAAGGTCAGTGTTCTGGGAACAGAACCTTCTCAAGAATGTAATGTAGAAGCATGCATAGTTTGGTGGGACCTAAAGTAAACCAGCTGGTATAAGAAATAAGTTTCCTGGTGGGAAGCCTCAATATGTCAACAGTTTTTGAAGTCTATGTTCTCCAATAACCCTGTTTAAACATATTTGAGATACCTTAGGAAGTCACAAAATTCAGGAAATGGGGGCGATTATTAGAGGAGTAAAATAAAAGGGATTGAAACACACATTTGCAGATTTAGGAATTAATGCAATGTGCTCTTCAAGTTTAATATTTAGGAGCTATTTAATTCTTGGCAGCATCAAACTTTTTGTAGTTTCTTGTTGGTATGAAATATCTGAGCATACAGAAGCAGACTTTGACAGAGAAGGGAGCCAAAAACATATAGATAAACCAGATTTTTACTCTCAAGGATTAGCTGAGAGTAAAAATTTCCTGAAGAATTTTTTGTGGTCTTCTGCATTCTCCTCTCACTGTGGTCATAAAATAAACATGAACTAACAGTGTATCAAGTGCTTTTTTGTGTTGCTTTACTAGCACAAGCTCATGAGACTAGCTCAAAGGATATAGTTAGAAGTCACAGCAGCTCTTTCATTTCCATTTTCAGTGTTGACTGAAGTTCAAGCAGTGACATCTGAGGTTTGTTCCCTCAAGTCTTTGTGCTGTTTCTGTGGCTACAGATTGCCAACTTCTTATCTAAGCAGCCTCCAAATCTACAAAACAAGCAGAGCTTGATCCCGTGGCATATTTGAAGCAGGCATTGGATTCTTCTCTGAGAGCAACTACAGTGAAATCATACAATGTGATACTTACAGAAATCTGAGTGGCCATAATTAAATTCTGCATGAGATGTCTTACCATAGGTGTTTTTCTCCCTTATCTCTCACTAGTCCTTCTATTGCAATATATTTCACTTGTAAATTGCACAGAGATGACATTGCACATAGGCTTAATCTGGTTAGCAATAATGAAGGACAAGAGGTAATGAAAAAATCCTGCATAGAAATTAATTGACTTTAAAAGGAGCTAGAAATTAACTTTCAAAGCACGCTTCTTGTCCTATGAAATGAGCTGGCCTGTGTCAACATAAAACAAACGTATTGGAGCAGTGGCAGAAGTGTGTGCAGAGGGATCTATCTGTCTTTCACCATTTCTGTGTCCTGCTGAAACAGAGGTGAATTTTTGTCTCAGCTGGAGTCAGTGAAAGCTGTGACTTTGTCTTTGGAAATGAAAGGTATTTGTTTTGACTGAAATCACTTCAGCCCATACTTGTTTACCTTTAAGTGATTAGTTTGTGGGGGTATTTGGTTGACAAGTCACTTTTAAGTTGCCATCTGATTGAGAAAACTCATCACATACATTAACAGTAAAATCAAGTCATACAGTTTTATCAGTCACCAACTTTACACTAAACTGCTTGGATGGGTTTTTAATTCAAGCTATTTTCTAACTCATCTTATGTAGGTGCTGTTATGGCAGTACAGTGATTTTGACTGTATCTCCTTAATGCCTATTTTCTCCAGAAAAATATATTTTTAAGGAAGAAGGGTCAGCTTCTGAAAAAGGAACTTTTGTGTTCATTCATGGCTGCAGACGCATTTTGAACCAGGACTACACTTAGTTGCCCATGGTGTTCCAAGTCCTGAACAGCCTTGCTCAGTGCTCCCACTGTAGTCCATAGGCTGTTAATGTTCATGAGGGAGTCAGGGTGAAAGATGGGAAGAACTGAGATGAATAGAAGGAAAGAATAATAATATAGGGAACTGTGGAAAGAAAAGTCATGAAGGGAAGGAACTGAGAGACCAAAGAAGTTGGGAATTAAGAAGTGTTGGTGACTAATCAAGGCAAGAGACAAGAAAGATCTAAAGAGCGAGGGTAGGTAAAATGAGTAAATAATGTCTCCAGTTTCTCTCATAAAGCTGGGAATTTGCTTTCCATGACATTAGTTCAGTAGTTTATATGTGGACTGCTCTTGCACAGATTGGAAACACATGTTTGTCCTAAAAATGTCCAAGAGACTGAAGAAGATGTTGATTTTTACAGCTGGAATTTGTTCCAGGTCTTTATCCTACACTCATGCAGCATGAGGGGAAGCTGACCTTTCATGTTTGGATAATTAGAGATTTCCTAATGGACCAGTTTTTATCCAAGCAGAGGGTTTCTTTCAGTATAACGCCATCCCTGTGGTGGGCTGTGCAAGCAGCAGCCTTTGTAAGAAATCATTGCTGTCTGCTAACTTATATACTCCATAAATAATCTACTGGGACCAACTGTGGCACATTCAGCATGTGTTTAGTCTCTGAAGCTTAGTGATTAATATTCCCTGAGTCACTTTCTGAGCCTTGGTCTCCCACAAGGCAGCATGTAGAGCTGCTGCCATATCACAGAACCAGCTAAGGACATTCCCCTTCAACAAGGAGTTGGCTTTAATTAAATTTCTGTGTCTGGGAAGTGAAAATCTAATTTTCTTTTTGACATTTTCTATATTACTACTTAGACAAAATTATGAAAATAATTAATCCCTGTGAAGCAGACATCAGCATTATAAGGGATACAAAAATATTGCATATAAATAATACTACTAATCACCAATCTGTTATAATTTATTGATGCAAGGTCTTATTAAAACTCTTAAATCAGATTTGTTCTTCACATAGCAGATGTGTCAAATGATTGCACAATGTAGGTGCAAGTGAGGGTTATAAAAAGTAACATGGTTCAAACTGCTTCTCAATAAATTCTATCTCCCCAGAAATGTATTTCAAGACAACAAATAAATGGGGGAAAGGAGATAAGGTGTGTAATTCAGGGAAGAGATTTTGATTGTGTATCTGGGTCAAATACAGTCTAATATAATAGTGAACAAAACTGTTGATTGATGAAAGGTCTGTATGCAATAACAATATTCCCATTCTGGCCCATGAGGAATCCTTTCTCGTATTAAAAAGCCATCATGTCACCTAGTGTCATTTGGTAACCTTGTTTCCTTCCCTTCTTATAAGCATAGAAATTATTAACTATAATTATCTGTTGCTTATAGAAACTTGCCACTATATGATAACAGAGTAGTCTTATTTGGAAATAAGTCTAGATTCTTTAAGATAGAAAATATATGTGCCTAATCAGATGGTGAGTTTTATTATACTCTTATAAAGAAGCTATTAGGATGATGCTTTGATACCTGTTAGATTTGGGCTAGTTAGAAATGTTTATGTTTCATTTTTCCCTTTTAAAACCAATGTAGCCTCATTATTTCAGTGAAACTAATAGGACAATAGGATTTGCCAGAACAATTCAATATCTTTGTATTTACTGCCTTTTTTTTAACATAAACACATAAATATCTGTAAAGAAACTAACACTGGAGTTAGCAGAGTGTAGTGATTCTGTAGAGCACAGCAGGACAGAATCAGGGACACCTTCTAAGAAAGGACTTTCCTAGTACACCGTTCAGTCTGACTCATAGCAAGGTAGGAATAAAGGCACAAGAGATACAATTAGTTGAGAATGACAGTGAAATGTATATTTTACTTATACATTGTTTAAATAAGGGTGAATGAAGTTCTTACAAGACTTTCCCATTTCAGAAACACCTGTGGAAGTGAAACTTGACAGAACTCTTGTTTGTCATGTCCTTCGCTAACAGTTTAAGTTTGAATATTCACACTTTTCCTGTCAATACCTTTGCATACCTTGCTCACTGCAAATGCTCATGGATTAATTTCAACAGTAATTAATAAGTTTTAATACAACAACATTCATAAGATTACATAATGTGTGGAATGTTAAACCTTAAGTGCCTTGAGCAGGCTTAGACTGAAGCACTAAGATGCATCTTGTAATCTATTTATTTGTAACAGAGATCAGAATGTTAGGAAACAGTCATATTTGAAACTGAGACCATCTATCAGCATCCTAGTGGGTGACTGAGAGCATGCTATCTGCCTGTCAGTCAGTACCTGTTTTCTTCTCTTCTCTGTTCCCCTTTGCCCTAATGTCTCTTTTTAAACCTCATAAAAGATGAGGTACTGCCATAAAAGCAATGACCTGGCAAAGTGTGCAGTTCTTGCCACTTGGTGCACACCTCAGCTGCTCCACCTTCAGCTTTGTGGCTAACACTGCATGAGATACCAGTGCTTCAAGAATGCTTTTACTGTTAGGCTTTTACAGAAATAACCAAAATATTCATGACAGAGTTTTACTGCATTAATACCAAATTGGAAATCTGAAGAAATTGTCACCCCCATTAAAGATATTTGTTGTGACTGTGAAGTCCTATATGTCTGTATAAAATATATAAATGTAAAACCTATGTGTAAGACATAAATAGCTTAGCTGAAGGTGTTAAAAACCAGAGAAATGACACAACTGGGAAATACAGTGACAAAGGTGTGCCCATTAAAATTCTCCTGCTTAGTTGTTCTGATTTCTACCTCTGTTTATTCCTTTCCTTTATTTTTCCCCAAGAATATGCCTCTCTTGATTCTATATTATTTTTTTTCATTATTTATTTATTTATTGGTTTTTGGGAAGTAAAATATATTTTCTATTCTGTCCTTCACTGCCATTCTCTTTGGTGTCTGCCCATCTCTGTTGCCTTATTTTCTGATCCCTAAATATTTTTGGAATGCCCTCTGATTGTTTCCTACATTTTTCTCTTGCTCTTCATTTCTCTTTGTGTCTTTCTTTTCTCTTCCTCACCTTGTCATGCCTTTCCAACTCCTGCCCTCTTTTATTCTGATTGAGATTCCAGTCACTCTTGATCTCTTCTGTAAGGACCACAAAGCAAGTGAGGCCTCTGGGCAGATGAAAGCATAAGGAAAACTGACTGGAGGTGAAGTAATGAAAAGGGGTTGCTTCTGAGGGTCAGTTTTTTGTCTGTGATCACTGGAAAAAGGGCGTTTGGTATTGTCCCTCAGCTGCACAGGAGAATCAGCTAGGTCTCATTGCCTGACCTTTTTCTTTCCCACCTGGTGAGCAGGAATATTCACATTCACATGTTGAATGCCTGGCACTGTGGCCGTGTGTCCCCCAGAGAGAGGCAATGGGAGTAGTTACAAGTGAAGGCTGGCGTGCTATGATAACTTGGCCCAAAACTGCTGCTTGGGAGGGAGAACCCTGTATCAAATGGAGGGCGGGGCTCAAAGACTTTGTTATTAAAAACACATTCCTTTCATCATCCTTACCAGGTAGAGAACAGCTAGTAAGAACTTGAGGCTCTTTTTCTCTTTTCTTCTGTAGCCTTGCAAACACGTAAGCACACATGGGCACAGCCTTCAGCAGAATTTCTGAATTTCTGGCCAGCTAAAACATGAACTTCAGTACTAAAAAGTTCTTTTGTTTGTTTTCTACTGTGTATGGGAAATGAAAAAGTGCCATGCCAGGTACGAAGGAGGTTCAGCTTGTCAGTTAAATGGGCTGCCTGGGACAGCCAGATTTTGCTTTTCATGATCCATGGCTCCAAGTAATATCTGCTGTTGATACCACTGTTGGAGGAAGGCTGAAAATTATGAAGGCGTTTTTGGTAATAACTGCTAGTAGGGAGACAGTATTTACCAGGAGTCTGCTATGAGACTTTCAGGTAAATAATAAGCATTTTAGAAAAACAACCTAATTATGTATTTAATCGCTTGGAGTCATTCCATTCACTTGGGAAAATAATGTGCATTTTGTAAATCTGCCTAATTATTTATTTGAGAAGGAAGCAATTCTAGCCTCTGGGGTATGGAGTGTGAATTTTTTGATTTTCTGTGCAGATCAGATATGCTTGAGAATGTATTTAAAAAAATCAACACCCCATGATCTCAAAATACCAAACCAAGACAATGCAAAAATGTTATTAATGCAGTGGAGTTTTGTTTTACTTTTCTATCCAGTGCTCTAGTATTTCTACAAGGGCTTCAAACTTTATTCTGCTTTAAAACTGCCACCTTCTTAAGTATTCTCAATAGAAAGATGAGCAGTAAAGTGCAAGCAGCCATATTTCTGTATGGCATACAGTCTGAAGGGAGTTTTGAGGCTACTAGTGAATCAAGCTAAATCTAGTCAGCAGTTATTAAAAGCTAGAGCACATTTGAGGTCTGAAACTCCATGGCATCTTTGCAGTGGACGTGATGGTTTTCTCTTATGATGGTATGAATTATGAATTGCATACTTTGGCCATAACTAGTTACTTGCAAGAGAACTGAATGTCTAATATATGTCAGAATTAAAATAAGTAATTTTGTTCAGTGTGCATGCCAGTCCACAGGGAGTTATTACTCTACTAGAATAAATTCTTCCCACTCTCAATTTGTGCCTTTTTACTCTGGGTTTTTCCTTCATTAAGAATTGATAGACTAATTTCCATAGACTATCATTAACACTGTCCTGAATTTACTTGGTGTGACTCTGTATTTGCTGTGCATTTTTAAGTGCTATGGAAGTCCACTTGAGAAATTAGTTTTTATTTTTCTAAAATTTTAGGGGTTTTTTTTGGCAGAAAATACATCAAGGCAGAAGTATTTACAAATCATATATTTAGCCTATTTAATGATAAATAGAATTTTCATAGTAAAAATATAGTCAAGAGGAATTATCTGAAGAATCAATTTCTTGACATTGCATTTTCTTACAAAGTAAATATGGTGTCCCACTAAATTTACAAAATACTAACAGCATTTATAATATTTTATTATCAAAACAAATGTAAAATATTGTTCAGTAAAAAACTTACTGTATTGATTTGGAAGACTGGTCATAGCCTCTGTATCTCCTCCAGACTTCATCAAGATTTATGGAGATGCTACATGAAACCCTTTTCCCATCACAGAAACATCAAAAGCTCAGGACAAAACAGCCACATTATGCCTGTAATTGAACTTCCTCTAAAGGACCAAAGCTCTTCTCCTGAGTTTGATACCTCCCACAATAAATAAAAGCAAGAGATTCTAAAAGAGAGTTCTTAACATCATTCTGTACCCATTTCTGTGTTTCATTCAAGGGTAACTTCAAACTCACACATCTTTTACTTACTGCTCTTATTGCAGGTAACCTGCACCTCACTCCTTTGTTTCCCTCCCTTCAGAAAATTCAGGTATTTCTGTTGATTGTATTAGGTCCTTCACCAATGAAAGGAATATTGCTCTTCTGCACAGGAACAGGCATAATTAGTCCATGCTTAACCTGGTTGGTTTGTATTCAAATACTTATTTTATGCATGGATCTGAATACTTTTCTGGATAAAGAAATTTTCATTTATCAACCTCATTGCTAGATAGCATCAGTGTCATCAAGATGGACTGATTCAGTGAACTGGTTTATTATTTCTAAGTAAACCAATTTTCCTTGTATTTTTGCAGCATATATGGGAAGTACATTCTAACCTGAAAAACACTTTCTTTCAAAACGCATTGTATTCAAAAGTAATTTCAACCCCTCATGTATTGTATGACTATCCAAATGTGCAGAAATTATAACAGTGAATTTTATGTACTGGATGAAGCTCATGAAAGTGTTTTCCCTCTTTTGTTACACTGCTTTTTTACTAAGTCCCAGTTAAGGAGCACGCTATAATAGATTTGACATATAAAACCCTTTCAAGGAAACAACCTCCAGTTCACTGTATTATTCTAATTTTGTTTGCAAAATAGTAAGCATTTACAGCATTTGTAGAACTAAAAGACATATAGCACAGTGGATTGATGTCTCACTCTTTAATTACAGACTGAAGCAGTGCAACATGGGGATTTAGTGCAGGTAGCAAGGTCCAACCTTAGAGCAAACGTAAGATGGTTTAACCCATGCTCCTGTTTTAGCCTTACTGGAGTCTGGACATTAACTAAAATTTGGTAAGAGAAAAGTATTCCTTTAGAATAGGATACTTCTGTGCTGGGTTTGTTCTCTAGATGCCATACAAGCTGTATAAATGATGTCATTCAACAGGGTGTGACTGAAATTCAGGATAGCCTCTGCTCCTGTTGCGCTGGGAAAGTTTCCTGACTTATACATGATCCTCATGTGGCTGCTATGGGCGTGTGAGGGTCGCTTTCTGTATCTCTCACAAAACAGCCAAAAGCAGTCGATAATCGGTTTGTGCAGATTGAGAGGAAAGTAGGATAATTGAAGTGATATTACATGGAATATAAGGAGATTTAGAATTACAGTTTTGGTATTCCAGAAATCAGGACTGTTTTGCGACCAAGATTTTTCTCAAAGATGATTACTGCTTTAACTATGGTAATTAAAAGTACCATGTAATTCATATTATCTCATAGGTTGAGTATTTGAAAGCAACATTAAGTTGCAACCAAGAGAGCTTGTTTGTAGTAGAAATTTGTAGAGTCCTTTTAGAACAGTGTTCTAAAGTATAACTTAAAGTATACAATTACCTGAGTTACGTATTTTTAAAATGGCAGGGTTATGATGGATGGCTCCCAGTGAAACTAATGTGAGTTTGGGGTAGATTTTGGTGTTTGAAAATAAAATCTAAAATATTCATGGCTTAAAATCCTTCTTTCCCAGAGTTTAAAAAGGTAGTCATTTGAATCTTAAAATTAAAAAGTGTCTGGGATGGGGAAAACTGTTTGGTTTTAATTGAAACATTGAAATTCTGTACAATCAATTCCTCCCAGTAACACAATTCTCCCAAATTCAAAAAGTTGGGGGTTGTATGTAGGAAGCTTCCTGGCCATTTCAATAGAGACCAGAAAACAAAGGATACTTAGATTTCTTACCTTAGATACTACTGGAAAATGTGGATTTATGCCAACAATAAAGACAAAATGAGATCAGTTCTAGTCCTCAGAATTCAAAAGCACAGAAGAGTCTTCTTATGAATGCCAATTCAGTATTTTGGAGTGGTTTTAAATATAAAATGTTCTCTAGACCCTATGTTGTGATATATCCAAGGAAGCTGGAAATATGGTTCTCTGTCTTTTCTAGTTTCTCACAGTTCTGGTATGATGACGTTCTTTTTTAATTCACTCTCTTCTCTATTTTGAGAGGCAGTTTTCCATCTGAAATTAAGGCATAGTACTAACAGTATGACACATACAGTATGGCATTGTTTGCAGCCAGAAGATGGTTGCTAATGCACCAGAAAAATTTGGAAGAGATAACACTGAAATCTTGGCTTGCTTCAGCCTCCCACTTACAAAGTGCTGATCTGGCAGCATGTAGACATAAACTTACACACAGAAATTTGAGCAAATCTAAGCGAAATGTAATGCAATGCTTTGTACCTGCAAAGAGTAGTCCTGACTTAATTTTCTCTGAGTACTTTTATAAGTAGTTAAAATTACTCTGGATAGACATTTCTGATCCTTGTCTATCAAGTTTGATATGTGTGCACATATCTGTATTTTGCTTTCACTTAATGTCATCTTAACTTCATTGCAAAAAGAGTTTTATGTTGGGAGGATAATGTAATTCAAATCCACAAGTACATCTTTATTTAGCTTCGTTAAGGGACATAAATTATTTAGCTTTATCGGGTAAATTTGACTATATTGACTAAATCTTCCACTGACCTTTTTTTCAATATAAATCAGTGAACTTTTCTGAATTTTTCAACCTGCTAGTGAATGGCTTACATGGTAGTTCAAATCTAGTCACCCTACTGATATTGAATATCTATATATAATAATAGAATTATCACAGCTGAAAGTAAAATATTGTTACAATCAAACTGATTGTTTTTAAGAGTGAATTATTACTGAAGTTATTAGTATTTAAACACATATTTTTGAAATGTTCTTGTATGTTCTTAAATTCTGTCACATGAGGCTTTCCCCTTATTTTAGAAGTCCTCTATTTCTTCTAAGTGGCTAGAGAAAAGTAACTTTGTGTTTTAGGCTTAGAATGTTTTTTTTTCTTGTCCATGGAGAAATGATATTTTCCAGGTGTTTTGAGACAATCATCACTCAGAAATTGCCCTTCTCTAACAGTCTTAACCCATTTTTTTGAAGCCAGAGTTGCAAACTGTATTGCCAAAACACTTGCTTCCATTTCCATGTGTATAAAATAAAACTCTGGCATTTATTTATGTTAGTTATAGTCGGTATTGATAGCCTATACGTAGGAGGGCAAATTTAGTCAGGTTGTGCAATAAGCTTCCTGTTGGGCTGCTCCCAAATACCACTGTGTGCAGATTCCCTTCAGCCAGTCTGACTCCTGGAATAGTCACTTATTGTATTTGTGTGCCACATTGTATAAAATATTAGATATTCATGTGGTTGTTTACAAATTGTGTGCATCTGTAGCCACTTTAATCAACTCCCCTGCTGTTGTCCCAAAGGGACTGAAGTGGAGTGAATTTACACCCCAGACTCCTAAAGAATATCAAGTTGTGCAGTTTTTAGTACAACTTGCAATGGAAACTTTTTCTTCTGGTTTTGTCTTCTCAGAATGTGTACAAGCCGTGCTAAAAGTTAGGTTTCTTGAAGAGCAGGTCTGGGCACAGTTCAGCACTAGTGCTGATAAGAGATATCTTGCAAATCTCAGGAATGAAAATAGAAACTTTATGCTCTAAGGGAAGGAGCCTTGATTTCCATTGGCACATGCTTTTAGCTCACAGCAGACTTTAGGATTATGACAATTTTTATATGTTGGAAATCTACTTTGCATAATTTGAGAGGTTTTAAAAAAATATCGTGCTATTCCTCTCCCTCAGGGCCCTCTACAGTTGGAATCTTAGTACTAAAGGAGCCTGTTTCTACAGGCAGATGGATATGAAAAATAATGCTAATAAAATTTGTAAAACTCTTTTTAACATTTTTATAGGAATATATTTGTAAAATATATATAGAACACAGGATGAATGATGCCATTTTATGGCTTAATATTGCTCAGTTAGGATGACTTGCATAGCTCCCTCATGGTTTTACCGCTGTTTATCTTATCCATTACAAACTCATGTTATGCATTTTATATAAACATAAATATTTGTATACATGAGGGACTAGTATGCATATATATTCAAACAGAATACATATATGTACATACTCACACATGCTTGTAATTATATATAGAAAAGTATAGCTTTTGGGTTAGTCGTCAAGAAATCTCCCAAATTGTATTGTTTTTACTATTTCATTTAATGAAGTCATATTTTCCTTTAAAGCATTTCTTCACAACTTCCAATGAAGTCATTTGGATATGATTCCTTATGTTTTGTTAGAAGAGCTGAACCACTATTAAGAAACTATAAACATTTAACATCAGAATGTTAAGCATGCATACTTTGCAAGTAGTCAGTTGTGGTAAGAGTTTCTGCCTCTATTTTTCAGAAGTTTTTTATGTCTTATTCTTACATTCTTTCCCCTCCTGTGGAATATTCTGTTCTTTTTTTTTTTTTCCCGGGTTTTTTTGGTTTTTTTTGTTAACTCACTGCACATTTTATAAAAAGAAAAAAATCCAAACAAACCCCCCCAAAAAAAAACCCACCCAACCCCCCCAACAAAAAAAAACCAATTTTTTTTGTTTTACCATACTGTGGTAATGTAAAACTCATGTAGATATAGGAAGAAGAATGAAGGTGAGAATAAATATAAAGATAAATAAGCAAACAGAAAAAAAGGATGGAAGTAGATTCCAAGCAGTGGGAACAGCTGCAGAAGTGAAAAAGAGACGGTTGGCTGCAGGAAGAAGGCATGGAATTAGCAGTGTCTCCTTCTGTACTCTTCAGAGGGTCACAACTGTGTGATTCAGTGTGATCACCTCACTCTGGGGAAAGTTGCAGTGTTGCTGATACTTTGGTTCTCTCCACCTTTTGGTCTTCAGGGTTAAGACTGGAGAGACATTCAAGCCAATGCGTGGTCTCTGAGAAAATGAAGGGGACTTTCAGACAGCTGTTGTTTTGCCTCTTCCTTTTGGCTGTTTTCACAAGAAACCTCCTTAGTTTTACCCCATAGCTGCCAAGTTTTTGCACACCCTGTTAATTCACCTTTTCTCCTGGTCTACTTGGCGATTCACTTTTCTTTGTTCTTTTTATCTTGTTTCTTTTTAATGACCCTTCTTCCATGTCACAGAACTACATTTAAGGGATAAATTATATTTGACACTAGTGCTCATAGCTTCTTCACGTGTGTGTCTGCTTTACTTGCAAGCTATGCAGTTAACATAAAGCAAGTCTTTGTTTCTCAGTCTAGCTCAATGGGAGGTTTATTGGTCCTTACTATTGTAAGCTTGAATCTCCACAAGAAATTAAAAAGGCAGTTAAAGGATGTCCTAAGGGGGGGGGGGGGAAGATGCAATTTATAAGACTGTAGAAAACATTTTAAAAGACAGAGATTTGGTGAGAACAATACTAAAATATGCAAAGGGAGATGAATCAAACAATGCATGGGGTTGCAAGACTTAAAGATGACTGGATGAGTCACTAAACATCTGTGAAAAAAAAGCATAACTGCAATACCATTAGATATTGTGCGAAATTACATTGAGATAAATAGAAGCACAAGAAAAAGTTGGTAGAAAATTATTCTGTTATCTAATTTTGCTGGCTAGTGAGAATCTATATGCCTATTAAGGTTTGAGTGGTTAGCATCTTGGAAACCCTGCTGAAGCACACAAAGACACCACAGTTATTAGAAGTGAAATGGGGCACAATAGCTCTATTAGAGCCCCCATTTCTAATAGTCCTGTCCTGCTCTCTGAAGCGGTCAGCGTGGCATCTGTCTATTTCTTCACTATAAATGGGGGAATATTCTCTGCAAATAGTGCAATCAACTACATTACATTATAAGCATTATAATGCTTAGAAAATCCTTGGTGGCTAGGAAAGGACTTTCTTTACCTTGGATGTCAGTTGTAGGGGAAAATAGCATACATGTGTAACAGATCCTGTTGTATGGGGTGCTACAGTGCCCAGAATGGAGCTAAGGCTTACAAAACATATTATGACTCTAAAATGTAGTTTCATAAGCAAAAATAATCTGTTAGAAATTTGGATATCTGGCTTAGTTGTGAAGTAGGACACCTCTAAATAGGGGTCTAGCTGGGAGAAAGGACATTAGTGATAGATAGAAGCATCAATGAGATATGTAGTCCTGAAAGAGTTATCCATTGGGAAAGATCCTGACTTCAAAAGATGCTGCTAAAAGTGATTCTGGTGTATTTTGGTTCTGTATGCCCATGTGTTTCAGGCCAAAAGCATAGACCATTAACGAAATATTAGTCAAAAGTACTTCAGGTTTCTTCTGAAATTACTTTAAAACTTGCATTTACGCATTAGATGTGATATCAGACCTATAGACTTCAGACCATGAACTGAAAATGGACTTCTGTTACTTTACTGCTTGCTTGCATCTGATCACTTTACAAGATTAGGATGCTCTTACATGAATTGTGCCTCACTTGTCTTTTTTAATATACTTTATAATCAGAGTTGCGTAGTGGAAAACTCAAAGGAGTATGTGCTGGTATATCTAGCACTGAGTAGATCATCTTACGAGTCATGCCATCATGCCAATGTACACACATCCCGGGGTCCCTTGGACTCTCTACTTAACATCCTTCCTGTGCACGTTTACATCTTTAGCCAATTCAGCTTGCTTGGCTGCAGTCTTTCCTCTCAAGTTTACTGGAATATTTAAATGGCAAGTATTCTTTCAATTCTTTAGTTTTATCATCTAGTTGCTCCCCTCATTTTCTCTTTCCCACTCCTTGGTGTTTTTACTGTTCACTTTTAGTCAGCTGAGCTTTCCTGATGTCCTCAGTGCAGGTACACTCTTTACACTCTTTAATTCCCTCCCATGTAACTCCCTTCATCTGTGCTCTGTGCCTCATTTTATTTGTACTGCGTCATTTCCTTTGCATTCTGGATTGAACTTCACCAATTTTCTTTTCTCTCTTCTTTTCCAGACTCTCACTGTTTTATTGCTTTGGCAGCATGAAGAGTCTAATTTGCTTTCCATCCCCTTTTTTTTAACTCCATTGCCCAGCTTTACCTTTTACTCTCTTCTTTGGTCATGTTATGCTCTTCCCTGCTTTTATCGTCTACCACCTAATTACAAACTCTGAATATGAAAATATTCAGCAGTCAGCTTTGTCAGTGCTAATGTCTTTTGAATGAGTCAGAACCTATGCAGTGAATGAAATGCAGCCCAGTTTTAATATGGTCAAGCTGTCCCCTTCTATAAGTGCAAGGGTCCCAATCATATTTCCTGATGTCACCATTTTAAATGGCCTTGTGGGATAGTAAAGTTCCCTATACTGTTTCTTGGCACAGATGCTGTCATGTCTACATTTTAGGGTTTTGGTTGGGTTTTCTTTGGAAGGGAAAAGGAGGGGTGCAGTAAGGGAGTTTTACCTTCTCTTTGTTTTTTCTCTATTCTTTTATTTCCCAATCCTAAATTTCATTATTTTTCATTAAATTTCATTCTCTTTCTAATGCCTTTTTAAAAAACTTTAATCACCTCTAGGGCAAGAACAGGGAAGTCCTGCTTATCAAATTTGATTTCCTTCTATGACAAGGTAACCCACCAAGCTGATCAAGGGAAGCCAGTTGATGTAATATTTTTGATCTCAGCAAAGCTTTTCATATTGTCTCTCACAGAATCCTTCTGAACAAAATGTCCAGCACACAGCTGGATAAACAGGTCATGGGATGTGTGAGCAACTGGCTCATGGGTCAGGCACAAAGGGTTACAGTGAATGGGGTGACATCAGACTGGGGACCTGTCACTAGTGGGGATCCACAGGGCTCCGTTCTCTGCCCTGTGCTTTTCAACGTCTGCATAAATGACTTGGACACAGGACTGGAAGGGAAACAGAGCAAGTTCACAGAGGATACAAAATTGGGAGGAGCTGTTGAGTCCTTTGAGACCAGAGAGACCCTGCAGAGAGACCTTGACAAATCAGAGAGCTGAGCAATCACCAACTGTATGAAACTCAACAAACAACTGAACAAGGTACCAAATTCTGCACCTGGGACAGCTGGATGTATACGGACAGGCTGGGGGATGAGATGCTGGGAAGCAGCACCATGGATCCTGGTAACTGGCAAGTTGAACATGAGTCATCAGTGCCCTGGCAGCCAGGAGAGCCAACCCTCTCCTGGGGGCATCAGACTCAGCATCTCCAGCCAGGCAAGGGAGGGGATTATCCTGCTCTGCTCTGAGCTGGGGCAGCCTCATCTCAAGTGCTGAGGGCAGTTTTGGGTGCCATAATACAAGAAAGAGATAAAGTGATTTGAGAGTGTCCTAAGAAGAGCAGCAAAGATGGTGAAGATCCTTGAGGGGAAGCCATGTAAGAGGAGCAGCTGAGGGCACTTGGTCTGTTCAGCCTGGAGGAGACTGAGGGGAGACCTCACTGCAGTTACATCTTCCTTGTGAGGGGAAGAGGAGGAGCAGGCACTGATCTCTGTGGTGCCCAGTGACAGAACCTGAGGGAACAGCCTGAAGTTGTGTCAGGGGAGGTTTAGGCTGTATATTAGGAAAAAGGTTTTTCACCCAGAAGGTAGTTGCACACTGAAACAGGATCCCCAGGAGAGAGGTCACAGCACCAGCAGGACAGAATTCAAGTGTTTGCCTGTTGGACTCATGGTGTGACTCTAGGGATGGTTCTGTCCAGGGGAAGGAGTTGGACTTCATGACCCCTGTGGGTCCCTTCCAACTCAGCATAGTCTGTGATTCTGTGAACTTTTGAAGAAGGGATCTGTTTTGACTCTGCGTTAGGCAGGCTTGGCATTGCAGTGATTTCTCTCAATTGCTGGAAACCATTGAGTGGTTTCCCAGGGATTTTTGTGGTCAATTGATTGTGATATCTGGAAAACACACAAACACTTGCTGAAATAAAGAATATTTTTAAGGTGGATTATCTTGGTGAATTCTCTGCTGCCTAATACATTATGAATTCTTATATCCATCTTTCCCTTAAATATTTACCAGGTACCTTGCCTCTGTCCATCTGCTTATTTTTTCAGGACTTGTGATGATTTTAATTTGTGCTTTTATGCATAATCGGTCAATGTGTTAAAAAAACTGTGTGAATGTGTGGTATTGAAAGGTGAGGGAAGAGACTGTCAGATAATTTTTAAGAAGTCCAGCTCCCGAGGCATAATGTCAAACATCCTAAATGTTAGCTGCAGCTCAGATTTTTTGTCCATAGTGCCATTCTGCTGATGCAGAAAAAGGCAGTTGCATTACTTTCCTGATGACTTAAAGTAGTAGTAATTACACATATGATGTTACTAGGTTCTTCACATCCTGCATTAGGACAGTTACGATTGACTTATTGATGACTTCATTAATTCATTTCAGAGGGCAAGAGCTTAAAAATTTATTTTTTAAGATTTTCACATATAGGCTTGACAGTCTGAAAGATGTTTTAATGTCTAATTTAGGGTTCTTTGAAATCACTAGCTTTTCCAAACTTATTAGTTTCAACAGTTATTAGGAAATAAAAGTCAATTAGGACTTCCAGTATATACCATGAAAAGATATTTTCCCAAGGTGTAAATGTGTTGCTTAGTAAGACTGCTAGCCAGTTACATTTTGTCAGTACCCAGAATGTGAAAGCTTTGGATACATCTAAATAATGAGAAAATCGGTTTACACTTCACATACTGCAATAAGCCAATAAACAAAACTTCCTAGCATCCTTTGGGAACCTATGAGATACACGGCGCTGTCTCTTCCATTAAGAGGTGGATACCATAAAAGGCTGTCAAACTTTTAAATGCACATATTGAGAGGATGAAAGGAGTGACTTTCAGTGAATATATCAGTATTTTCTAACCTTCATAAAGTGAGATATTTACTCCCTAGAGAGGAGAAAAAACCTGTTTTACTGAGATTCCTAACTGGGGTGGGGAAGGTTGATTGTTAACATTAAACTTCTAACCATCCCATCCTGCTGTTGTGTTTGAGATGACAAGTACTTTCAGCCTGGTTCCTGCTTTTGTGCAGTTTCATCATTCCTTCTGGCTTTTTGTTCCTTTCATCCTTTGGCCATTATTTTATACCAAATGAAAAGAAATCAGCTTTTCAGGATAAGTCCTTCGGTAACAAAAGTCAACCCAGGAACCTTCTGTCTCTGCTTTTAACTCCTTACTTTAATGTTTGGAAAGACCTTTGCTTTTCTGAAAGGAAACAATAATTGAGGGTGAATCTCTCTCTATTTTTCTCCTTTTTTTTTTTTTTTTTTTTAATTGTTGTTGTTAAATTCTGTCTGGGAGAATAATCTTTGCTCAATCCATGGAAAAATAAACACACATGGATTTTCATATCTTGGCAGCTCCACAGCAATTCCATTAGAAAAAAACCTGCATAAGGTAACAAGCCCTTAATTGACATTGAGTTAAAAATAGCAAAATAAACTTGCTTTAATTGGGCCAGGATCATAGAACCCAGGATTTAACTTCCACAGATATGAGTCACCATCATGAAACAACACAAGTAGCAATTGTTATTTTGTTGTCACAAATCGAATGATGTACAGAGGAAGACAAAATGATATGTTAAAAGGTCAGGTACTCAGAATCAAAAAGCAGCTGAAAAATATTAGGGAAACTTTTATCTAGAGTGTTCTTTTATGTTTTTGCCTTCATATGAATGTTTATGCATGATAGAAGAAGCTTATGATGTTTGTGCTTGTCTGTGGTTATTTGCTTAAGTGAAATAATAGCTGTAGGATATATGTTTTTTAAAAACTTGTACCTAGATAGTTAGGAATGTGGGAGGGTTTAAATTAAAAAATAAAGTATTAGATGTTCTTCAGAATTATGTAAACTTTATATTATTCAGCCTGAGTTACAAAGCTGAGAGATGTATTTTACTAACAGGAGAGGATAAAGAAGATTAAATGGCAATATTATCGTTCCTGTAATGAAGGTGTATGTTTAGCTAAGAAAGGTGAATTTCACCTTTATACAGTCTTGTGGAGGACTGTTCCTGTAGCATTGTGGAAGACTGGGATTTTTGACTGAAAATTAGCCATCATCGTGAGCAAATGAGTTATAATAACTGTCATGTAAAATGTTAAGAAGATATTTAGAGATGGATCCTTCACTACCTTCCACTTTGTCCAGTAATTTCCATGATGACAGTTGTATATCCACTTCCCAGAGCTGTAAAGATGGAAAAAGGCTGAAGCTTTGTGTCAAGTTCTCTCATTCCCCTTCCCCCTCAGTAGAGGGTATGTGAATGGCTGCAGACCTACAACATCATGTTTACAGTGGCTGAGCTGTATAGAACAGAAACACTTGGGAACACATTCCTCTCTCCTGCTTATCAGTCTCAATTTGCAATACTGCTGCTTAATTCAATTCCATGTATTCCAAATTTACCCTTTATCTTAATATAATTAAATAACATTCTCCTCTGTCGTTTCTGAAGAGCCTCCTACCTCTATTTTATCCATACATTCAGATGTAATTAAAAACTAATAATACTGAATTGTTCCCACTGAATGGGATGTCACAGCAGAATAGTTCAAGTGTCTTGCTATAGTGCCAAGCTTGAACCTTGTTCTGTGCTTTTGCTTTAACACCACTCTGCCACAGGGGACCTTGTCCTTTGAGCTAGGAAAGCAGAGACTTCTGCACACAACATCAGCCACATCTTTTTATTGTGTGTATCGGCCACAGAAAGTGGCTTATTTTTTAATATTTTTTTTACCAGTGACAGAGAAATGGTCAAATGGCCTCTTGTTTGTATGAAACATTTTGTGTACAAAACTCAAAGTATCTTGCATTTAATATTTGATCAGGGTTTTAAAAAATTCTATAAAAATTTTAACACTTGAGTAATTTTTATTCATATAAAGATCATGGTATAGTAGGGCTAGTCTCCCCTCACCAGCTGCTGAATCCCTATTAAGATATTTCTCCCACCCTTTAACTACATTTGTCATTGGAGATTTCCACCAAATTCCATTAAATTCTGGTACTCTGCAAAGTAAATAGCCATGAAAGCACCATGCTTCTTAGCACAAATCCTCAATCCCCCGCTAACACCTTATATTACAACTGTCTAATTATCATGTTCTGCAGTAACCTTGTGGGACTTCCATAGGTAATTAGAACTCCAGAGCATTTCTGCAATAATCCAGTAAGGACCTCTTAAGTAGAAAGAATTATGTGGTACTAATATTTTTGCACCCACGTGTTTCTCATAGTTAATCGTTTCAATTAATATTTGGCAGCAATGAAGAAATTCATAGAGGTTCATAAACTGAGACAATTCTCAGGAAACTTTTAAGGCAAATGAGTTGTAGTTGTGGCCACTTAAAGATGCAGGGCACTTTAGAAAAAATTAAATTCCTAGTGCATCAAGGTATTGCAACAGCAGATTTGCATATTACTACTAGGAGATGACTTAACTTGCCTCATTCCTTTAAGACTGCAGTGTTTGGGTAAATTCTCTTTCTTTTCCTTGGAATTTTTACCAAGTTGCTGTAGATGAAAAATACTGTGTGAGTTAAAAAGCATGATGAGTACACTTTGATACTGTTCTACAGATATGTCTTTGATGACAGAGAATAGTAGAGAGAGCTGTTGAGATGTTTCTGTGATTCTGGATGTCTATATTTCAGTTCAGTCTCACCTTTCCTTTGTTTTTCCTTTCAGTTAAGATATTATCCAGCTATGAAGGCCCTGTATACACTACACATGCTGCTCACACCAGCATTGTGTGCTTCAAACCTTGGCTCTAAATACTATTTACTGTCTTTACTAATTATTCTGATTCTTCACCCCTTTTCAGTCAGTCTAAGGTCAATGGTGTTTCTATAGATTTATCTGTGTAAGAAAATTACTTCACCATTCATGAAGTACACAGGGATGTAGAAAATAGCTTTGATCCCAAAGGCACGTGGTACTCCTCCCTGATTCCTGTTCCCCCCAGCCTTTGGGCAACCCTTCTCCACCCTCATTTTGATGCTTCCTGGAGGATCCTCCACCCCTTTGGAGTGGCTTCAGACACACCTGGTGTTATTCTGACACCAGGATAGAAGCAGCAGCCCAAGAAAGACCAATGAGAGAGAGTGGACATGTGAGGGGTATGATGAGGGTAGGTGCATTTCTTCCCATTGTGCCCAGAATTGTTTTCCTTTCTGTGCTGCCCTTTCCACATTGCAAAGTATATCTCTGTGTTGGACAGAAAGACCTAATGCTCTCCAAATCTGCGTGTCTCATCATAGGTACCAACCTGTTTTATTAGTTAGCTCCCAGTAGGGTAATGACTACAATTTATTACTTTACTGTCAGTAAGATAATGACTACACTTTATGGTTGTTTGCCATACCCTTTTAGTCTTAAAATCTCAGTATTTTGTTCATGGCTGTTTTCTGCTTTCTGTGTAATTGTAATTTTTGTTTAACTGTAATACACTGTAAAATAAGGAGAGGTCTGGAAGAAGTCATTGGACAGGTTGATTAGAAGGTCACTTATTTTTCTTGCATTAAAAGGGCAGAAGAACAAATGCCATTCCAATTTATCATCATATGTAACCTTTGATTAAACAATTTTTTGCTGTATCAGTGTGAGTGGCTTTAGACCTCGGAGTAGATTACTGAAATTAAGAACTTTAGCACAAAATAAAAAATCTTTTGTTTAGATGATTATTAAATTAAAAAGTCCAATCTAGAAGTCACCTTAATTAAATGTAAAATTGAGTCCACTGAACCTCTGTGCATTTTCAAATCAGAGCATGATGCTTCCCTAAAATATCATAAATTGCTCCTATTCTGCCAGTTAATTCTGTTGTTTTGCAGCCAAGATTATAAGTTAAACTTGATTAAAATAAAATGAGCTGTTTCTTAAAATATGATCCATGAACCCTAGTCAATACGGTCTTTCCTTAATGGCCTTCTATCTATTACCAAGTTATGAGTTTAGTTTAACTTATGTTGCAAAGTTTCCAAATAGAATGCATTGTAACAATGTTAAAACTGTAAGAACAATAGATCTATGTTTATGTGATTTCTCGCTGTTTGTACAGCTTTGAGAAGGTACAAAATTTTTGTATTTTTCCATTGCTATGTCTAAGAGGGTAAAAGCAAGTATGTAAGTGAGTAGGTGTGTGCACATGGAGAGCCACACATAGTTTTGCCATGAAAATAGACAATCACCATGTAAAAATTCTCAGTACATTCTCAGAGAGGTAGTACAAAATGCCCTCAGAGAGAAAATACATCACCAAATGAATCCCTCTATGGTGTCGAATGTTTGAATAATGTCCATACAAATCACTATTCTTAGTGAATGGGCTGTGGCTTCTGTTTCTTGCTGAACAAAAGAAAATTTACTGGCTGCCACACAGTGTGGGTAAAACTCAGATTTAGTGATGACAGCAGCAAAGGCAGCAGAATTTACATGTTTCCACAGGATAGGATTTTGACAAGTTTTTGTATATTTGTTCAGTCCAAAGCAAGGACATAGTCACTGTTGCTGTATTGCTGAATAAGTTCTTCTGGATCAGATTTTTTTTTCCCTTTGTTAATTTTTAGTTTTTAATTTGTGGTCTTTGGAGATAAACCATTCTCACTAAATGCTAACTACTTTGTTTTTCTTTGAACAAATCTGGGAGATAAATCTGATTCTACGTGTGCAAAATTTATAGATATTCTCTGAACCTCCAAGAAATCTTAGCTGAAGATAGGTGGGTTTTTTTATATGTGTACAGCTTGATCTCCTATGACATAAAATTAAAACTTCCACAACAAATAACAAAGCAGTGCTTCTTGGCATGGCAAAAGTGAGTGTCTGCATTATGCACACAGAAGGGATTTGCCTTCCATGTGATTTCTTATTTCTTTGGAACCGAACTTTGAAATTTCCTCATTTTCTTGTACTTCTGTTTAACAGCAAACAGAGACTCTGTACCTGCCATTTCTTAAAGCTGAGGCTGGGGTGGGAGGGTGCTGGTGAATAGACACACACTGTTGATCCCTTTCATGAATCCATTCTAGTTATGGTGGTCCTGGGCAGCCCGTTCATATAACCTGTGCCAGCTCAGTCACAAGCCTGAACAGTAGTCTTCATAGGACTACAAAATGGGTAGACAAATGCCCATTTCTTCCCAGGGAAGGCAAACCTCCCTGGATATATTGACACTCTGCTATGAAGAAAGTCTGTAGAGTCTCCGCTTTGGAGGCAATCCAATGTTTTTGCAAGGGCTAAATGAACTACTCTCTAGACCCAGCTTTGTACAATTTGCTGAGCTCAATGAACTCTTTTCTTTTCTCCTTTCCTCCTCATACTTCTTTGTTACTTTTAACAATGTGTAGTAGAAAAATTGGCAGTTACTCAATGAAATCACTGTTCAGCTTACACCAAAAGGAAGATTTTTTTTGTGAATTTGCACTTCTAAGAAGATGTCACAGTTTTCAAACGAAGTGGTGAGACTCTGAGTTAATGCTTTTTGAATAGCTTGAATAAAAGGTTGCCCCTGAGTCTGTAAAACAGAAGCAGTGAGGCACAGTACCTCCTGGAGTTCCCTTTGGCCAGTTTGTCTTTGCTCTGCCCTTAACTTGGGTCTTTGTCTGCTGGGCACAATCTTGAGCAAAGGAGTCCTCAGTACAGCTTAGAAATATCAATGGAATGCAGGCTGACTGATTTATTCTTCCTCCGTGTTTTTTTTTTTTGTTTTGTTTTTTTGGTTTTTTTGTTGTTTTTTTTTTTTTTTGTCTACATTTAAACAGTTGGCTCACAGTATTTCTTTTAATAAATTTAATAAATCATTGCTTTTCTTCAGAGCATATTCATTTAGACTTCAGGAGGAAAATGCCACATTTGCTGGGTTTTTTCCCTGTTATTTCTGTATGTTAGTGTTGCTTGTAACATACCATTTCTATCACAATTGTATGTGGCTACCAGAAAAAACCTGCTTCTTGACTGTATTATGCAAAAAGCTATAGAAAGCATAATTAATGAAGCAAAGCAAAGTGACTCACAGGTGACATTTGTTCTCCTGAAGATTAAGTGGACTTTGTGAGAAACCATGATGGGGATGTAAGAGAACAAAGGAAAGGAAAAAAATGCCAGTAGGATTTTGTTGATTTTGTATGTGTGCTGAAATGGAGATCTTCAGCAATATGCAACATGGCCTTTCCTTTTTATTTACCATTCCCCCTACCCCAGTCTCTGAAGTATAAATGTATGCATTTTCTTCACTGCAATGAATAAGGAACATGGGTATCCAATGACTGGGATCCTCATTCAAGTTATGGAAACCTTTTTGTTTAGAAATACCAAATTTATAATGCTGCCATTTGTATTGTACCATTGATATTGGAATGAAATCTGTAATTTTAAAACCAATTTGATGCTATTAAGGAGGTGTTTCCAATACACCATTATAATCTACACCCATGATCCTTACCTCAGCAAAGCATTGACCATTACAGATAAGTTGAGTTGATCCATTTTTGCTCCTGATATTGTGAAATTAAAATGTGACAACCAACCACATGCAATACTTTTGGCAGGTTCAATTTATGGCTAATAAAAAACTAGGAAAAAAAGAGAGATCACATTAACAGATGCTCCTAAAGATGTACTTTCTGGGGACATTGTATGTTTTCCCAAAAGAGTATGCTGGTAACTGTAAGATATAATATTACAAGAAAATTTTGCGTAAATAGTTCTATATTTTATTAAGATCCTCTACAAGATGGTGTTCCATCAGTTCTGCCTAAGTACATACTTCTGTTATTTCCTTTTGTTAAAAAATAGAGTTGCCATAACAACTTCATGCAAATTTCATGTCACTTATATAGAACACTATTTTTAGAAGTATTTAGAATTTTGGTTGCTTTAAACTGAAAAAATATTTGTGTATAGATAGCACTTAGTCTTAATCTCTTTTGCTTTCCTTGATAAGAGAATTCTGCATTTTGTTTCCTTCAATAATCTGAAGAAATAAAAGTGTTTACAAAAAAAATCATAGAATTATTCCCCAAATCCCGGTTGAACTAAGCAATCATATTTTCCAGAATAAAAAATCATCTTCAGAGCCTTTGAAAGGTCTTAACATTGATTTGTTGATTCAAAAATAGTGAATAAAGAAGTGAGGTTGTTCTTCTCTATTATGGTTGAATGATTAGGTTAGATTATCACCAAACATAACCATAGCACTAATGAGCTACCTTTCTGTGTGCCTCAGCAGAACCACATAAGTGAAACAGGTATTTAGAACCCCTTACAGTATTCAAGGAATTCAGGCATAAAACATTGAAATATAGGTTGTAGCTGTCTTTGGTGCATTGTTTTTGGTTGAGATTTGAAAAAAAAAAATGAAGTGCTTTTTAGAAGCTATCTGCTGCATGTCCTATTTTTGTACATCGTAGGATAATTTAGCATTTCCTTATGTGCTTAAAAAGAGACCAAAAAAAGGAAAGGATGGAGCAGCTGTTGTAGTTTCATATCATTATTAATTTTTTTTTATATATTTGTTGCTGTTGTTGCTCTTGTTTTTTCAGGCTAAAAGTTCTGATATACTATATTTGTCTCCATCAGATTAATTCAATTGTCATAGCTTTCAATATTTGTGGTACGGGATTTGTTTCCAAGTTCATAATTGTGCCCCTGTGCTATAGCAGAAAATACACCACAGGCTTATCTTTGAACTTCTGATAACTGTTCAAATGGAAAGTTTGGCAGTTTGTTGTCATGAATATATTACTTAAGATTTTGTCATAGCTAACAGTAAACTAATGAACTTTGCAAAGTTCACTCAGGTTTTGGTTTTCTATTTTTTTAATGTTTTCTTTGATATGTATGATTTTCTATATAATCTCCTATTTAACTTGCTTAATGCATTAGTGATGCTTTCATCTACTTAATGTTTTAATGCCTTCAGTACCTTTGTTTTTATCTTGTTCTTCTACTACTTGTCTTTTACATATCATTTTGCTTTTGCAAAGTAAGAAATAGAATCTCTTTTCTCTGGGTGTATTTTTATTTGACTTCTAAGTAGTATATGCAATAATCCAAGAACATGAATACTAAAAACCAATTTGCAATTTGTCATAATTAATGTATTTTGTTTTTTTAAAGTAGGAAAAAAATTAATCTCTATCTTTGTGGTGTGTCACACCACTGATTTTTCAAAGTTAACCCCACTGAAATCAATTGGGAGTGCTGCATATAAATCCACACCACACTATGGTTCTTTATTTATGGGCTTTAATTAAAAAGGAAAAGATGTTGGAAATCTCAGTAGAACACTATGGATGTCTTTAGGATTTTTATTTTTTTAAAGTTGCTCCCTTTGTATGGTTTCATCAAAATGCCAAAACAAGATGTTTATCTAGTCATGTAAACTGGATGTGGGAAGTAGATAAATTTAATAAATTGAAGAGCTTACAGCATCATTTAAGTGATTAAAAGGATTCAGCATCTCCTCTTCCCTTCTCCATATCCCTATTCCACATTATTCTTATCTGCAGGATTAGACTCCTTATTAGGTCTTCTGATAAGAGTCCTCCTGCTTTCTGAGACTCACAATTCTCAGGGCACAAGGGCAAAATATTGTGCCTGTGGGTCCATATGTTATATCACATACTAAATCAAGAGAAT
Source organism: Trochalopteron elliotii (assembly GCA_024734555.1). NCBI lineage: Eukaryota > Metazoa > Chordata > Aves > Passeriformes > Leiothrichidae > Trochalopteron > Trochalopteron elliotii. The sequence goes on from JANPWX010000074.1 coordinate 56,823, forward strand.
TCAGGTTGCAGTCAAGATTGAGCACAACCTTTGAGAAGCAAGGCATGGAACTTCATTTAAACTCTGTTTCATGTTTAGATATTGAAGTGTGTGCACTGCAGTAAGCTGAAAACACCACTGACTTGCTACAAATCAGTCCCTTATCTATGAAAACAAAGCAGACATGTTTTCAGTAAAATTAGCACATAAAGCAGTCTTGTGAGATCCCAAGGGAAAATTGAATATATTGAATAAACTACTTTTTAAATGTAGTTACAAATAGCATTTTACTTGTGGATTTCTGTGGGTTTTGTTGGCTTATAGGGTTTTGTTGATTCTGGTTTTGTTTTGGTTTAGGGTTTTTTTTCACTGATGCGCAGAATTTTCTTCTACTTGAGCACTAGAATCTGTTGCAGCTATTTAGGTCACCCATTGGGTTCACTGCAGTCAGTGGACTAAGGTCACTCCTTAAAGATAAAATATCTCCTCACAGCCTGGAGGTCTCGGCTGTGACCTGGGGTCAGCTTATAGGTGAGTGGTAGATATTTAACTTAGAGAAAAATGGATGGAAATTTCCAGTTCTGTACAAACATAATCCCTAAATAAACCAGGGGCCATCAGGAGGTGGCCAGTATCAGCACACCAGAAAAAGTTTATGCTTTTTTTTTCTAGGACGGCACATTCAAAGATACAAACAGGTATCTGTACTCATTTATATGCACACACATTTTCATACTTTTTTCAACCATATATGTTGTGTCTATATGAGTTTGTATGTAGTTTATTTGAATAAGTTACAAATACTGCTACTTTCTTACATTTTGAACACCCCTACATGGGCCATGTGTTCAGTGATTAGTAGAGTTCTCCAGATGAGCTCTTGATACTGTTGCAGTCTATTGAGGTCACCCCTTTGACCTTACATCCCTCACCTATATGTTTGGGTCCATTGGTTACAGAAAAGCTTTCCTTTCACTTCTGTGCAAAGTAAGACTCTGCGCCCTCTATGAATTTCAAACAGCAACTTGTTCTGATTGTACAATAGTTGTGTGATCCAATCAATAATTCTACATAAATTCAACTCATGGTTCAGGGATGAAAGCACTTAATTTAGTTTTATGGTGATTAAGTTTCTGTGAGGTTACTGCTACTGTAACTTAAAGGAAACAAGTGCAAGTTCTCTCCAGTTAGATCAACATAGTTCCAGTGATATTTCTTTTTTTATCAACAATGAATTGGCTAATGTATCTTCTTCCATTTCAAAAGGGCAAAATTAATTTAATCACAATGGTATATATCATGACAGTATAAGCCAGGGAAATAAGGCTGATTTGTTTGCATGTTCCAGTTTGCATTACTTTTGTGGCAGGGTCTTTAACAGTAGAGAGAGAGTTTATTGAATTGATCCTTAAGTTAAACCAAATAATAATAATTTTCTACCAGAAATACTATTTCTCTTCAGATGAAACTTTTGCTGCAGGTTGCAACCTGGAGCTGTATTTTGTTTTCTACATGTCACATTATACGGACTTATCAACAGAGATTTTGTAAAGGGAAATTAACATCAAGTAATTTTATCAGAAATTTATTGTTTAAAAGTATTGTGAATGCCTAGGTTTTTTTGAATCCAATCCTTTTTATAAATATATTAAAGATAGTCTGGGTACCACATGACCTCTTAGCATCACCAGCAACACCTACGCAGTATCTGAATTATAAGTACTTCCTTACTTAGCTGAGCTTAAGATAACTGTTTTTTCACTCATAATCAAATACAATGAGTGTAGGATTTCATATGGATGTGAATGTTTAAACAAAGGATAAGCAGTCCATCAGAACTGTGAATAATGAGGAAAGAAAATTTAAAAGTTCATCATAATTAAAAATTTTTGGAAGCAAAAGCAGTAATATTTGGAAAATTGAACACTCAGGAGAGCTGTTCAGGAAAAATATATAACTAAACTGGATTATTTTGGAAATTGGATTTCAAAACTCCTTTTTCTCTCAGTTGAAGTATGGTCATGTTTACTTAAGAAACTCTTGCTTCGCCACTTCTGTTTAAGGCTAGGAAATAGATGTTGGAATGGAAAAATGAGTAAGTAATGTAGATTTGTGGGTCAGCATTCTGTTTGACCTCTATGAGAAGCTAAGTAATTTTTTTACTTGATGCACCTTTTTTTTTCCTAGAAAACACCCTTCATTCTCTAGACCTAGAATTCTGGCTGTTTTATGGGTGAATTCCTTCCTATTGATGTATGTTTGAGGGTTTCTTTGAAAGCAAAACTTTGCTTTATTAATGGAAATGCAGTTTTAGGTTCAGAAAATACAGACCAGTGTGGGTTTTGTCATTTTGTGTAAGTCTGATTTTACTAGGGGGTAAGATGGACATGTGGTATCATCCACAGTTCTAAATCTGTGCCATCATAACTCATAAATTCTGTCACTCAGGTATTCCTGGCAGTATGTAGTAATGAAAAATGTCCAAGAAGTAATAGTGGAGGAGCTTCTCAAAATTCTGCAGCAGGCTATCAATAATGGATCATTTCCAGGAGAATTTGAGATTAATATGACTTTTCCTTTTACTCTAACACTGATGAGATGTCATTATGCTCAGCCCTTCCTAATACATGGGCCATACTACAAGATTTAATTTATTTATTTTGTAGGTGATTTCTATTTCCTTTTAGTTACCCTTTAGGCAAGGTAGCTGACTACACAGCAGCCCCTGCTGTTTGGAAGGGACATGAATGGATGTCTGAAACTTGGTTTATTTGGCATAAGAAATTGAGCCAGTCAGAGCAACTTCAACATGGCTTAATAAATGAGAAGTAAATCTGTGTGAAGAAAAAAATCTTCTAGGCTAGATATATATAACAGATCTTCTTGCATCTTGTTTAATTTGGGGAGGTTGGTCACTGTGCCAGAAAGGTCTGGTAAGGCATGTACAATTCACTGCTTTTATATTCAAATTGCTTTTAAAATGTCTAGATAAACACTGCAATAGTTTCTACATACAAAGCTTCTTGAAATTACTGCTGTATTTAAAAGGTACAGCCTCAAACAATCCTTCAAGATTCATTTATTTTTTATGATTTTTCATCTTTGAATTATCCAGCACCTAACACTAGGGGTTGATGGTTCTTTAAAATGACAGACTGGAAGTTTCTAACATGGATATAAGGATACATTTTTGCCACATTGAATAGTCTAAAGATCAAATTTTCTACATGTATTATAAAACTATTCATATTTGTTTGCCTGTTGATAGAACTAGTGAAGTTATTAGTAGTCGCAGGGAGTATAGAGTTCTGCACAGCTAGTCAGTCTTTCCCCTTTTCTTTTTAAAGTCAATAACACTTTTGAGGTGTTCCAGATATTGCAAGGTACTGATTTTAGAAAATGATTGAGTATTTAATAGAGTCCATTTAATTCACTTGAAAAGATTCATTAGCTTTAACTTTTTCTGTTCCATGGATACGATATAATCATGCTGCAAATACATCAAACCCTTTCTGCTCATTTTTTACACTGCCACCATATATGTCGGTTGAAACAGAGAAGAAGCAGCCCAATTTCTGTTTGCATTCTTTTAAATCCATTTATAAACCAGTTTGGTCCATGTCCATTATGGAACTTTTGTTTAATGGTTTATGGCAATTTCTCAAAGAGTCCATAAACTTCAGCCTCATCAAATACGAAAAAACATACTTTTCATTGACAAAAACCCCCATGATTATTTATTGACTATGTTCATTATCTCTTTTAATGTTTCATTACATTAGTAGCATTCTTTCCCCTGGTGGCACGTTTCTGTCCTGATGATGCTCGTTATTCTGTATCTAATTAACAAAAAGTTGTTCATCTGGTAAAAAAAGAAGCAGACATGTTATTAATATTCTCCATAGTAAACTGTCCTAAATAATTAATGCAAATAGACTTCCAGGGCTGTGAATTTTGATGAGAAGTTACTCTCAAAGATGAATTATTTGGTTTAGATATTTTCCCTGCTAATCCACAGGTTTTTGTGTTGATTCATGTAAATCTGATTTTGCCTTAGTCTGTCCAGGAGGAGGGGAGCACAAAATTTAAGGTTTTTTTAAAAAATGAATGCCAACAAAATACAACAGAAAGCTACATTGAGTTAAAACTCTTCTGCAAAGCTCAAAGGCATTGAGTTTGCATGTGTAATAGAACATGAATCTTCAGTGCTGGGAATTCTCACAGCAAGAACAGTTTCCTTACATTACTGTAATATTTGAGTTCCAACTTTATGTTTGCTTAAAGGAAACTCAGTGCAAACACAAAATAAAGGACTGTGAAAGATTTACAAAGGACATCACGTTTTCCCCTTTTTAAGCAATCTCTTGGGAGGGGAGGAAGAAAAAAGGGTGCATTTTTGTGGGATGATGCATTCCATCTTTTCATCCATATAGTTTGTGGAATTGTTCCAGCTTCCCTGGTGTTGCACAAAAGCACACAATAATACACTTGTGCAGCTCTGGGGTCTGAGAAGAAAATGAACCCTGCTGATGCCAGCACCCTATCAAGCAACATATCCTGCAAGCTCAACATTGCACATTCACTTCACTTCCTTCCTGGGCATTCAGGCGCGAATGAACTCAAAACAAATGCCATCAGTCGAGTCCAAAGTGTTCTAAAAGGCTTAATATAAATTCCTTGCTTCTGATGCTGTGATTCAGTTGAACTCTGGGAATTTATATGTATATTCTGCTGCCATTTTTTTTCCTCCTTTAACTGAAGATGGGGGCACAGGGTTATTTTTCATATGCCTGTATTCAGCCCTCATCTCTTCTTTTTGTTGTTTTTGCAGAAAGGCTTATTGGAGAAGGGTTATTTTATGCACTCTGAAAGCCAGCACACATCACTTGGTGTCTTGTAATATCAGATGCAATCCTAGTAGAGTAGCTGATTTACAAGACACATGTCTTAATATTTGAAGGAAGGATCAAGCCCTGCCTTGATGACTGAAGGTAGAAGCTCACTACGTATTCATGGTGCTGTATCTAAGTGTGAACAGGAGCTAGATGTTTAGTCTCTTATGCCACAGGCTGTGTCCTATATGCTAATCCCATCCGGTCAAATTACTTGACTCAATTTTTAATGAACTGATGACAATTGTTTGGAAAATTCACACTTAAAGCTTCTCAGAGTGTACACAAGCATCTCTGTTCAGAAATGCAAACACACACTGAGTGTCTTCTAACTTGTATAGCACCACATATCAACTCTTCCATGCATCATCAAAACATGCCTGTGTCACATAGCTACCAGTGTGGATGAAATTCACTTATTTAAAATTATTTCTGTAGGAAGGCCAAAGATATTGGAAATATCAAAGGGAAGCTTCACTTTGGAGAGGCTTTGCTTCTTAATGTATGAGCTTGCTACCATTAACCATGTTAAAACAACCTTACATCTCTGTAAATAAGTATAAAAATCTTTTACTTAGTGTCCCCTTCTGGTGTTTTTTTACAGGAACAGCCAATTGGAAGCAGGGTTTTAATCAATGTGTATTTGTGTTTTCTTGTGCAAATTAGGAATTATGAGAAAATGAGAACATGTATTTCAAATCTTTGCCTATGCCTGAGGTAACTTAGCTGAAGGAAAATTTTATCCCAAGGGAAGATGGCAGCCTGTGGAAACCTTAGATAGGGTGGACTGTTAAAGTAGTACTTTAGATTGACTCTAAATACATCCTCTGTCTTATGGAAGCAGCATCTTTTTTCTTCTTCTCCCCCACCCTCCACACTTTCTTTTAGAAATTTCATCTCTTTTCCTTTGCACTCAGATTCTTCAAAAAGCAAAAGACAATTGATTTCCCTGGTTGGTGCTATTATCTGAGATGCAGGAAATTCTATTTTTTGTCTAGGACAGAGCTAAGTGAAAGTAACTGTAGTCTGTCTTTTGGAAGTTAAATTAGTAAGTGATGAATAGCTTCAATAAGAAAAAAAAAATCATCTCTCCTGTAAAAGAAAATGTGAACATTTGCCTTTCCTCACTCTAAGTCATACAATGTGACCTACGAAAATTTTGAGACCTGGAAGAAAGTTAGCTATGCTTTCAGTCGTAAGATTTTCCCAAGTGTTGCAGAAAATAGGCTTAGTTGATAGATATTCTGAAAAGTAAATACGTAGAACTTTTTTCAATTACCAATGTGTTGATGTGTTGAACTTTGTAAACTGTAGCAGTATCATCTACATCACTGGCACTATGCAAGTGCATGAAACAATCAGAGCTCTTATACTGAAAATCCTTTCTCATACAATATTTGCTTTGATCATAACAGTAGTTTTAACTGCTAGGAAAACAACTTAGGACTTCATAACCTTCATTTAAGTCTGCAACATCCAGAAAATGTATGTCTTATAGCGGTTTTTCATTTGACCATAATTGAGTTCTGGATCCTTTGTGGATCAAATATATTTTCATTTTGGAAAGTTCTGTTTTCCCCCAGGCATAAGGCAAACACTTAACAGGTGCAGCATGTTGGGAGTGGGGTTAAGGGAAGCAGCTCCTGGATTCACCATGAGCGCTCCCTCTCCTGTTCTCTAGCAGTGCATGCAGCCCTCATTGGGAAGGGCATTGGACCCATGGTTGCCTCAGCAAGGGTTGAGTGGCAAAGATACAGGGCTTTTTTCTTTCGCACCCCTCTCTCCCTCCCTTTTCCTTCTTTGAAATGAGAAAATAGGCCACCAATTTAGTGGGAACTGAGTCTGGGCAGGCAGTGCTGTGAGCTTTGTGTGCTCGATGGCTGCCCGCCATTTCCCAGACCATCGACAGCCCTCTCTTACTGTTTTCCCTGGCTGCATAAAGAGAACATTGTGTCTCTTGGAAGCTCTGGCTCATACCCTGCCCTCTATGTGAGAAAAGGAAATGCTCCTTCTGTTCATGACTTAGCAACGGTTGGCAAAAATGATGTCATATCCATGGTAGCAGAAAGACAAAAAGAGAGAGAGGGACTGCTTTTTTAGAGAGATTTTACACACCACACTGTTCCATGAAGGGCTGAACAAAGAACAGGCATTGAAATGCTCCATTGAGAAAAGAATACCAGTCTATCTTTTTCAAACTGGAAAGAAATGTGGTTTGTTTATGACTGTGTTTGAATCTCATTTAGTAACATTATAGTATGGTACGTATGGGATTATTTCTCTCTAAGTTTGGTCACTTCACTGTTTGCTTCAGCCCCTGTATTAGAAGTACATGTGGTTTCCTTTATTCTCTTTCTTTATTGCTATTAAGTGTGGGTTCATATTAAGTAAAAGAATATTGAAAATTGTTCTTTAAATATTGCAGACAATCACACAATTACAGTATTCTGCTTTTGTGGTCCCTCACTCTATATTTTTATAGTATACTGTTAGTAACTCATTGATATAGACCTCAGTGAACTGAGCATCAAAACGTGGGCTTTTCTTGATCTGTAGTTGTTTTTATCTTTGTTCTGACATGCTACATAATATCAGTGCTTCTGTATAATGAATAGTTTTTGGAATAAACCTGATCAGGAAGTGTATGTGCATCTGTGTGTCTGTCCAAGGCTAAAGACGAAAGAGAGGAGAAACCTGGAAATTTTGGATGTCTTATTATAAAGCCAATGACCCTACCCTCCAACTGAGATTTGAGCAAATTCTAAAGATCAAATTCAGGCCTCTCCCTAGCTTTGTGGTGGATGATGCTATATGATCTTTAGTTATTAAAACTTTGACAGATTTATGATGAAAGCCAACACATTTAATCTCCCACTCCATCTCTGTTCAGTAGGCCTTTCCCTGGAGAGCAAGCGGTAACCCCCTTGGTTTTACAGCAAAATTTGGAAACTCATATATATGGGGACCGGTCCTTTTATGAAGTGCTCTGATGCTGAGCATCCTTCACTGACTTGGAGCACTAAGTTCCATCCAGCACAGATTGAATCCAGAGTACAAACCAGTGCTCTGCATGCATAAAACTCAGACCTGAACTGAAAATAATTTCTTAAAATATATGTGCCAGGTTTTCCTGCTTTTCATGCTTTTTGTCACGTGTGTTCTTCTCACTTATTTTTTGCTTATAGATGATGCACACTGCTGCCACTGGGGATACCTAGGCCATGTCCCCAGATGTAAGGTGACCAGGTTATGGACAGGTGTCACAGACTGTGATTGTTACTGTCACAGTTGCTGCTTTCTCAAGTAGTTGCTAAATTTCTCATAGTATGAGAAATATCACGAGAGATTTTAGTTGCCTTTCAAATGTGTGCCTTTGGGAATCAAATGAATACAGCTTTAAAATGAAACTAAAGCTTGAAGTGGGCTTCTCTGAACAATGTAGTATTAATCTGCTTTAGCTGCTGTCCAGTCTGATTTTCCCTTATACACTAAGGTGTGGCTTTGTTTTGCAGGTGATTCAAATATTTCTATGAGCATCTTATCTTGAGATAGAGAAAATTCTGTTGAATCCTGAAATAGTTGTTGCCAGCCAGTTTGGTATAGAGCCTCCACAAGCACCTATAGCATTTTGTTTATTCTCGCTGCAAAAGAGAATGAACCTCTTTGGAATAGACATTGCCAGCCCTTCTTGAATCAGGTTTGAAATTACTTTTAGTGCTGCTGCAAATTGATTTGGAACAGAATTTCATTTCTGTTTTCTGCCAAAATTTTGATGTCATTAATCTCTACTGACTTGAAGAACCATCATAAACAACAGCTCTGGCATGTGTCAGGAGGCAATCTCCCAGGTACACAAGGCACTAGGAATGGGCTCCAGAGACCCTCAAGCATCAGCTACAGATTAAGTAACACTATTTTTGTGTTTGCTGTGCTTAAATGTAGTCTTCTAAATTTGGATTGGAATGGATTTAAACTGTAGCCACAACAGCAATTTTTAGTATTATATTTGTTTCTGAGATATTAGAGAGAAATTGCATAGGTCATATTAGCACATGATCCAAAATTAGCATTTGAACTTTGTAGAGAGCTGAATAGGATCATTTCTTGTAGCCATGCTAAGAATTTTTTGCTTTCCTTAAGGGAAGTGCTTTCTGAGTTTTTGGTATTTTTCTATTTTGGATAAAATTGTTGCTGTCTTTCTTAAAATTCATTTGTGAATATTCTGATGAATTGATGGTAGGAACACAAGTACATCAAGGATAAATAAACAAAGGTTCTCATAGTGTGTTCAGCTTGTTAATTGGCTATGTCAATAGCAGATGGACATTTCTCCCTGTCTGCATGTCGTTATGTGCTTACAACTCCTTCCTCTTGCTGCAAATTTAGTATCAGCCAAAACAACAGAAGAGAAAATGTCCTGCTATTGCAGCATTAATCTTTTCGAAGGATTCTCTGATGACAAAAGATTAGGTTATTTTTCTCAACTGCCAGATAGCACGTGCTTATCTAAGGAAGGAATTCCACTTTTTCAACACCTGTGGAAGAGTTTGGGATCCATTAGCATTTTGTGGGAGATATTGCAAATATTTGGATTTTCTAGTTTGAATGAGAAGGCTGGAAAGAAATACATATTATTTACTTTTGAAAGACCAGGAATAACTATTTCTAAAATTACAGAAAGAGGAGTCCATTACACAAACTTCTAATTAATTTCATTTAGAGAAAAATTATGTTCTCCTGAAAATAAAGACATAATTTAGAAAGTACTAAGCAAAGTATACCAAAGTGAACATGGTGCATCTTGTCCTGAATACAGTCTTTCCAGATCCCCATTTTTTTAAAGGTAAGGACTTCACCTCATCAGAGAAGCTGTAATAAGAACTAGTCCTCTCAAAGAACTAGTGAAAGAGCACTGCTCATCTTTTAGCATGTACTCAGAGTCCTGAAAGTTATCTCCTCATGAAGGCCATATTTATATCATCAGACTTTTCTATATCAGCCTTTTAATCTGAACAACATCTGCCTTCTCTTCTGGAAGACTACTGGCATTTCTGTGTATCCTACCTTCTGTGCACCCAGGTGGAAACTGTCAGTTTTTTATGAAAGAAACTGGGTCGTGGAAGAATCCTGACCACAGTGCCCTACATTTGCAACCAAGGAGTCTGAACTGACTGTCACAACCAGGCCCTGTTCTGTGACTTCACTGGACTGAGGTGTTGTAACTAAACTTGCAGCCATGGCACGGTGTATTTACTCACTGATTTATTTATCTTCAGAAGCATGCCTGTCCTAGATGCCCTGTAATAATGAAAAATGCAGCAGTAAAGGAAGCAAGCCTTTCCTTAAACAAAGTCAAGATATTTTCTTATCTTACGTAAAATCAAACCTTTTGACAACTCTTACAGCATACAATGCTCCTGAGGCCGCAGGGCAGGATATTTGAGTCAGCAATACATTGATTGGAATGCAACTGAGATGTGCTTCTGGACAGTGACATAGATATTTTTTAAGACCATGTAGCACAAGGTAGTGCCATTTACGCTTTACCACATGTGTACAGGTGCAGTCAAACAATATCAGTCTGGTGTCAGCTTACTGCTGTTCTGAGACATCAGATCTTGCTGTCAGACTTCACGAGTCCCAGCCCGCTACATCTGCACTGTTGAACTCAATTTCATGTAAACTTCTGCATCCTCCCAAACAAATCTTCCTGTTTATTTTTACCTCCTCTCTTGTCCCTGTCTATCCACTGCCTTCTTTATGTTTCCACACTGAGTCTGATGCCCTATTAACATTTACATCTTTACTGTTTGCTTGTGCTATAAGCCACATCTTTTCTTTCATTTTAGCATGATCCTTTTGCTTTACCTTTACATTTCCTTTCTTTGTTTCCATGTTGACATATTACAATGGGATTGTTTCCTAGTTCTGGACAGGACCCAGAGGTTACTCTGTACCACCTCACATCATTGCTGGGGGTGAGCAGAAAGGGACTCTCTGGCTTCTGAGAAGAAGGGTGTGGCTTCTGGTCCTGAAAACATGGGGCATTTTCAAACATTGTTAATTGTCTCAAGGTCCATGTTCAGCATTTCTGTATGTGGATCACTGTCTCTCTTGTATACTTTTGTTATTAATATTGTTGCCGTTACTGTCCATTTCCTTCTTTCATTGCTGTTTCCAGTCATTTGCTCTTATCTCAGCCCATGATCTGCCTTTTGTGCCTCCTATTGTGGTGGGGGGGGTGGGAGAAAGGGGAGTGGCTCATAGACTTTTTAGTGGGAGTATTGAATTGGGGAATACCATTCCAAAACCAGGAAAAGAATGTAAGCCTTTTGGGACAAGCAACCTTTTCAAAAGCCATGAAAGTGGTGTGAAAAATAGACTGCTTCGGAAATACTTTTAGTAGTCTGATGTGCTAGGGTCTGTCATAGAACATAGTATACTTACTGTCCTCTTGGCTATAAGTGGGTTTTGCATTCCAGATTTGTTGCAGAAGTTCCCCACAGTGTAATAAGGACCATGTTACTAGCTTGAAATTGCAGTCTAGCATGAATGTCAGCAGTATGTACTCTTTTTTTTTCCGTAGTTCTCTGATATAAATGTTCTGAAAAATGTTGCTGATTGTTATTCGACCATCTTATTTGGCATGCATGTTGTCACCGTCATCAGGGACACCAAGAAAGATAATGATCAAGGAGCATACATCATGTATACACCATATATTCACTTTCAAGCGGGGATCTTGAAGCTTTAAATTCAGGAGAAATGAAGCCAACTTGCCTTGAGAGTTAATCACCATTCACTTCTGAATTTTTTTTAAGGACATCTTCAGCATTCTATCTGTCATTTCAGTCATTGATATGGGGTTTAATTCAGTTTCATTGTAGCATATCTTCAAATGCCTTTCAATAATTTTTGTATTTGTTTGTTTGATGGAACAAAGGCTCCACTTATTGCCGAGTGTATCAAGATATCATCATATGTGGCTCTGAGTTTACTTGAACCTGCTGTTGAACAATTTCCTTCTCGGTGGTTTGCTTGCTGTTTCCAGGACCTTTCAGTTATTTTTCAGAAAGTTCGCAAAATTAACAGCATTCCCTCTTTTGCAGAGCAGGCTAGTTCTTGATGCTTAATGCTTGGAATTTCAGTATTGGATGAAGTATTTGTTCGAAAGAATGTATTACCAATGCATTTTGGCTTGCTTTTACTTTCCCCAAATCAGGGCAATATTTCAAAACTGAGCTTGCCAGTATCCTTGGCACTCTGTTGTCCTGGCACCTGATGTCTGTACTGCTAAGTACTTGATACCTTGGCTGCACTTCTGCTATCTATCAAATATCTGGACCAGTAGTATCAAAACAACAAAGTAATGCTTTGTGGCCGTTATTTTGAGAAAAGGAAGAGTACTGTTTCATGAAATAATCTAATTACAAATATTGTTAAAACAGTTGTGGTTCCTGCTGTTGAGATCAGGTATAGAATCTAGGTACAGCACATCATTCAAAGCTTGACATCATTCATGAGAAATCACGTAAGCTTAAATTAAAGCCCATAAAGTGTCTAAATTTTGTTTGTGTTTGTGATTGATACACTTTGACATTAAAGTGAGCAGATGTAGGACTGCTTGTGGGAGCAATACTAGTTTCTGCCTAGACTCAGTTATTAGGTGGCTTCATGAAAAAGTAGAAATTGCTCTGGGAGACAGAGGTTGCTATTTTTAAGAAGTAAATGCTTCAGTCTTGGCATTCAGAGACTCAGCTCTGTGGGAAGCCAAATCCTGTAAATTTAATATCTGGAATAACAGAAAAGCTCAAGGAGTGTTGCCAGGTGCATTCAGCTGACATGTCTCTGAAGTCCTTGGGCGAGATTGATATCATATGAGCACACGTTCTATTGTATTGTATCCAGAAATTAAAAGCTATTTGTCGTGGTTTAACCCCAGATGACAAATAAGTACCACACAGCTGCTCTTTCACTGTCTCCCAGCAGTGGGATTGGGGAGAGGATTAGCAGGGTAAAAGTGAGTAAACGCATGGTTCAGGTAAGAACAGTTTACTAATTTAAATAAAATACAATAATAGTAATGATAATAATAATTTTTAGTGAAAGGCAAATAACAAAGAGAGAGAAATAAAACCCAAGACAGACAAGTGATGCAAATAAAAATGATTGTTCACCACCAAATGACCGATGCCCAGGCAGTCCCCAAGAAGCAGCTCCCTCCACCAAGCTTCCCCCAGCTGAGCATGACCCCACGCAGTCTGGCATATCCTTTTCATCAGTAGGGATCAGCCATCCTGGCCATGTCCCCTTGTGCACCCCCAGCCCACTCACTGGTGGGTGACAAGCAGAAAAGGCCCTTGATGCTGTGTAAGCTGTGCTCACCAGTAACAAAAACATTCCTGTGTTATCAACACTGATTCCAGCAAAATCCAAATCACAGCCTCTTACCAGCTACTGTGAAGGAAATCAGCTCTACCCCAGCCAAAAACAAGCACACGGTTGAAACAATGCTTATATTCTTGCTGAAATTCTCAGCCAGCACTACACAGTTGTCATTCTGATTTTGTATCTATTATTGTTCTGTTCAAGGTATTCTGGAATAAATTGTTAAAATGTTAATTGACAAATCTGTGCTGTTGTAAGGTATGTTTTGAGGGGAGTTCCTATGGAGCCATCTAGTTGATGCTTCTTAGTTTCAGTAAGAAATACTTGAATGATTAAAATAATTGTTTTTAGACAAAAGTGAAAACTGCCCTGTTCTTGAACAGAAGGAGACATTACACATTAAGATCCTCTGTAGATCTCCATTATTGCTCACCTAGCTACAATAGTGTTTCTGTCAGCTATTGATTCCATGTAGGAGAGGGTTTTGGTTCTCTTCACTATTGTTTCATGCTCATAGTTGTTCTGCTTCACTTTATGAGGAATTATTGCAGGTTGTATATATGCCATGTGTGTATATTCTATGTACTTCTGTATTTGTATTCCTCACATCTTCAGGAGAGACTTGGAAGAACTGTGACTCTACTGTGCTGTAATATAATATGCTGCTATCAGTCCTTACATGTGTTGGCTTATATTCGTTATTCTTGGGACAGGGTGAGTAGGACAGGGATTTACTACAAGAAATGGTAGCACTTCCATGTACTTCATGGTCATCTGTAGACATCCAGACACCTCACACATGAGGTAGATCCATGCCTGCCTTAAGGATACCCTTAAGGGTTTCTTTTTTGTCTCATAAAGTTTGCATCCTTGTAATTTTCATCCAGGGGTTCTTGGCGTGTTCTGTTATATGTCTACCATAATGTATGCAGAATTGCATTCTTGAGCATGTTTCCTGTCATTCCATTTGTTGGAGAAGGGCAAAAAGAGGAGAAAATTTTATAAAATTAAAATGTTTGCCTGTGAAAGATGATTCTTTTTTGTGGAGAAAAATTCAAGTGATTCATTCTGCATTCTTTACTTTTATTGAAGTCCCATCTATAGGGTGTGACATAAGTACAAATATACTACATGTTGATATAGTTTTATCTGAAATCCATCAGTGGATACCATTATATTTGCTGAAGAGGAATAAGATTAGGATAGAAATATCTGTCATTTCAAAATGGAAGGGTTAGATAGATCAGTACATCAATTCTGTCTTTTTTATTTGTTTGATCCTTGTATCACTCTTTGTTAGTAAACACGAACATGTTGAAAAAGCAGTTGGAAGAGCACAATGCCCTTCTTAACTTTTTCATTTGTATGCTCATGAGGCTGTCAATATCTAGGATACATCACACATTGTATAGTTATTATTTTAATATGCTACATAAGCTCAGTTGTTCAGGTAAGCTAAGTAAAAACCTAGACTCAAGTTACATTGTCATAATGATTTTACACATGTAATTTTAAACTGTTTTTTTCCTAATTCTGTTTCTCCTCACAATCATTGGAAAGAATTCTGCCAAAAATGTCAGGTTTGGTGCATTTCATATCTGCCTTTTGGCTGATCACAAATTGCTGCTTTCTTTCACAGCAATATTTCATACTTCTGAAGTTGCAGTCAGAGGAGTACCTACTTTTCTGCCTCAAAATTCACAAAGAGATCTGTGTTCCTTTATCTTAGGAAATATTTGAATAGCAAGTACAAGGAAGATCTAAATTCTTACTTGGTAGACATGACCCAACAGAGAGAGATAAGTAAGCCACAGGTTAAGTGTTGCCTCTACCTATTAATAGGAAATAGTATCATATTATAATAGGAATATTAGATATAGATATATTAGATAATAGGAAATAGGATAGCAGTAAATACTGATGTATTTTCTATTTTGCGTTCTTGTACAGCTTCAATTACTGCTCTTAAATTGCACTTGTAAAAAAAGGGCAATATCAATATTCCTACTTAACCAATGGAAAATTGAAGCATCCAGTCTTGGTCTAGCCCAAAGTCACATTGGAAGCTAACAGCTGAGTAAATCTCCTGAGAAGTATTTTTGTAATTCCCAAATCTGGAATCACCATTTCATGGCCCCTGAATTATTCATTTCCCATTGGAAATAATTACCACAGAGAACTTATGCATTCCCAAGGCTGCTACCAGGTAGAACACAAGCATGTCATAGTACAATTTCTATGTGTCAGACTTTCTTGAAAACCTATTTCATGTGTTACATTTATATATATATTATGGATTGCCCTTTGTTGTTTCCATGTATTGCTTATGAAGTACATCCACAGAAAAGAAATATTACATTCATGTGTCGCAGCAGAGAGAGATAAAGCATAACCAAACTTATTAAAAGATATCTTGGCTGGGAAATTACGGTATTTCAACAGCAGCAGCCCAAACAAGCACTTTTCCAAGGAAAATTACTACTTCATCTCTGACATTAAAGTTGAAAATCTTTGCTGTGTGTTGGTAGTAATAGATAGAATGTAGTTCTTGTATTGAGTAAACAACAATTTTACTACACAAGTTACTAGTAAATGTTTCTCTGATATGTCAAGTAACAAAGAGTGCTAAAATATACATATTCAAGTGGTTTTTATCTGCTGATTTTTTTCTTACACAACTAAAGGTTGAAGTTTAATTATACAATTAATTATGCTTCATTTTCTAATTTACGGTTCATTAGATTTGATTTTAGGAGGTGTTTAAGGGGTAGCAAAATTGTTTAATATGTGTAACACCACATTCATTGTCGTCTATTTCTCAGCCTCCTAAAGCAAGTACAAGTGAGAAGCTGCTACATGGATAATTATTTATGTGCATGTGGTGTGATGTAAAGAACCTCTGTGTTGCAGACAACTAGGTCTTGCACATCAGCACAATATAGAGCATGGTAGGAATATGGAGAGAGCGAATTCATGACTCTGAAGTACAAATATAAAAATTTCAGAATTGAAAATTAATGCCACAGCTAAGAGTGGTCAGGAGAGAAACCATTGGCTGGCATATATGAAATTTAAAGGATACTTTCAAAACAGGAGAATAAAAAGCTCTTCAGAAAGGAATATCCAAGGCATGTCAGAGATCTTTCTTGCCTTTACTACTAAGGTTTCAGGAACATTGTTTTGAGCAGTAAATTTGTTATGTCAGTGAAATTATTATTAGATAAATCAGGACATTGAGAAGCATCATTTTGATCTAATAGTTACAAACAACATTTGAAAATCACAATTCTGTGGAGCACTGGTTAGCTACCTGTGTGTTCCTATGCCTGAGTGAAATTACAAATTTAGGAAAGTGTACACCTGTGTTCCAAACTGCAGAAAAAAGAATTTCATTAACTCCTAGGGGAATGCTTGCTCTCATTTACCACTTTAGAACAGGACTAAAAGTTCTGGCTTTGTCTCAGTATTCTATTACCTACTAGAAATTGTAATAGCAGCAAACTATTCAAAACCACTCACCACTGTGTGCCTGATGACTCTGCTGACTTGATGAACTCTTAGTGGCTTTGGCTGAGCAGTTGGCAATAAAGCTGCTGCTGGTGGCTGGCCATTCCATCAGACTTTTTTACTGTCTGGCTTAATAATTCCGTGGAAGTTAGCATTAAGGGAGAAAATATATTAAAATTTGAAGAATGTCTTCATTTTACTTTTTGTTCTGTGAATTGCAGTGCATCACCTGAGCTATGATCAGTGTCCTGTATGTGCTCTTTGCCCAGAGCAATGAAGACACTTTTCTTAACCTTTTCAAGTATGTGCAGCACCGTTTTGTAGAGACTGGATGGGCCTCCAGTTGTCACAGCATTGCTCTCACTGATCAGCTGAGTATCAGCTGATGATATCACACCTACATGTACGAACTTTGTGATATATATGAAGCCTTGTACAGTAACAGACAATTACAGTGTCAAATGCTAAAGCAATTAAAAATAAATGTAAAAGGTTGTGTAAATTCAAGTGGGCAAACTTTTATTTCATGGCAGTCTGTGCAGGTGCTCACATCATACCACAGGTTCTGGTTGCTGGCTCAGGAAATTGGATGTAATCAACATATTGTGAGGCTGAAAGGAGTGTGGGAGTGAAGCCAAAAGAATTTGGTTCCTTTAACCTAGAAAAATGAAAATTCCTTTCTGAGAGGGAATATAATTCCTGCCTACAGATGTTGCAGATGTGATAAATATTAGAGCATGAGAAGAGCTAAAGAACTATGTTGACACGAAACCAAATGGGTATAAACTGTCCAAAGATCCATTTAGGATTC
Source organism: Trochalopteron elliotii (assembly GCA_024734555.1). Lineage (NCBI taxonomy): Eukaryota > Metazoa > Chordata > Aves > Passeriformes > Leiothrichidae > Trochalopteron > Trochalopteron elliotii. The sequence goes on from JANPWX010000074.1 coordinate 74,400, forward strand.
AAAATATAACTCTTCTAGCCATTGAAAGCTGGTTTCCTAGAACAAGTTTTGTGAGTGTTAAGAGCCTTAACACTTTTATGATAGAGCATGGTAAATTTCAAGTAAGGATTTTAAGAAGTAGCTGCCTATAGATGTAAATATCCATACTTGTTCTAGGAAACCAGCTTTCAATGGCTGGAAGAGGATCTTAGGAAGTATGTTTATATAATGTGGTTTAACTTAAGTTTTTATTTATTTTATTTATTTATTTTAATTATTTATTTTTCTCTAGTTTCTGGTTTGTTTTTTTTTTTTCCCGGAAGTCAAAGCAAACAGGATAAAGAGATAAGAACATACGGAAAGCAGTCCTGAAATTTGTAAATTCTGTTTTAGAAGAGACACAGCAGTAGATTTTCCTATATGTTTAGGCTTTACTGGAGGTTATTTTTTGAAACTCTGTTTTTTCTTGATAAATAAGGTTCCACCTTTAAATAAACCAAGATATCAATACTGTATCAAAATAAAAGTAAACAATACATAAGATGTAATTCAATTATTAATTGGCTGGTACCAAATTAGTACTCTATTCAGTCATTTTTATATCCTGTATTTGATGAAATTAATGATATTTTTCTGCTAAAAATGCCAGTGAGATGAGATAAATAAAAAATATTCAAAGTGTTCAAAAGATAGGAATAAATTTGGTCCAAGACCTGAACTTTGTGTGTCCAGTTAATTTTTACATAGCAGCCCTCAAGAGCTACTATGCTCCAAAAGACCAATTTTTTGTACTGGTAAGCATATTATTTTGGTGAATGTCACCATTTTAATTTGATATACAAAGAAATTTGTTTTCCAACATAAATCTTCAAATGGGAGTTGATTTATTTTCAAATCACTGCTTTAATGCAACTATGTTCTTTTATACTGGGGAGAGCCAAACTCCCACATACACATATTAACTCATAGTATAAAATTATTAGATCAAAATTCTCCTTCCGTTTACACTTATGCAACCACACTGAATTAGTAACTCAGCAGATTAATATTTAAAGTGTTGCTGAAGGATTTGTTGCATTAATCCCATTAATGTTAATTCCTAGGCACTGTGCTGAAAATGTACCTTTAAGTGTCTGTCAGACCGGCGATTCTTATAAAAACTTATAAGCCAATTTAATTTGGAGGTAGAAGTCCAACCCAGTGCAAATGCAAAGTTATTAAATATTAATTCTTTAAGAAATTAGTCTCAGGCTTTTCATCTAGAAAGTAATTGTTGCCAGTACATCTTCCATTGATCTAGGAATCTTCTCTATCTGTTATTTCAGGGGATTGTTAGTTTTTTACCACCTAAGCTTATGTTTTCTGTTGATTTAACTTATCTGTCAAAAGAAGTGGCCAAGTCTTCTTAGTTTAAAATTGTGAAAATCTCAATGCACGACTTAATGAATATAGCTACATGTTTGGGAGACAAAATTTTGATAGTAGTGGGGTTTTGCTGGATCAGGCAGTGGCACTGAAGACATTTTAAACAGTGAAGGAAGTTAAACATTGTCTCACATTATCAAGGTTTGTGATGGATTCACAAGCATCTTCAAAATAAAAGCTGTTTTCTTAGGGGACAAAATTGTGTTTGACTTGAAGCAGAGTTAGCTGAGTAAAGTTTTTTGGAAGGTATAGCAAGCCACGTGTACATAGAGGTTCGTTCTATTTTCAAATACGTCAGTCAGTTAAACATAACAATTTCTGGTTACTTCATGGGCTTACAAAAATGCATATTTATAGCCCCATTTTAAAAGTTTATGTACAATTTTCTAAAATGCTTTTTCTTTTCTCTATTTTTGAAGTAAATAGTGTTTTCTAGTCTCACTTTCCATTTAAGCATGGAGAGGTGAAATGACTTGCCTGAAAAAGTACAGCTCTCTTTATTCATAGGATAGTTTCCTACAGCACCCTGTTTCCAAAGTCATATTATTTCTGAAGGAAGTCATATTCCTCAGAGGAATCAGGCATTTATGCTGTTTTGGCAATACTTTTGATTGAAGAGGAATTATTTTTATGGACATTGTATACTTATTTGAGATGAAAGTTGAATAAAGACATGCTAATTCATGCATTGAGTGGTAGAAAATCACAGACAAGATTAACAAGTGAAACTCTTGTTCTCCTTTCCTTTTCTTCACCATTGAAATATAAAAAAACCCAAAAACATAAAGAGGTATAACACATGGACCATTTCATGAATTCAGTGTAATTGATGTCTTTCTAAATTGGTCAAGCATTTGTCCCTGCATACTATTGAATGGAATAGTAATTTAGCGCATGGCAGTGAATCTTCTGTGTAGAAGGAAAATTGCATGATCACTCTGTGTTATTTTGGCAACACTGTTAGACATAGTCACACTTATTTCTCGTTTGATGAGTTCTGTGCTTGTCCTTTACTAGCCTTTTTAATTTCATGTCATTGCCAAAAAGTTGGCTTTATGTAGTACTGCTCACGTAATCCACTGGCTTTCCATGCAGTTCTGTCAGAAGACGCTGGCAATCTTTAAATGTGCTTTTATCCTTTCACAAAGTAAACTGTACAATTTGTGGAAACAGTATTTACCTGCCAAGGACTCTTTATTGATCCCACTCAGTGCTTGCTACCTTTGGCACTAGTGGTAATCATGCAGACTAAATAAGCACTCCTGAAGCACTTCCTCAGTCTTTATGACCCCCAAAGTACTACTTGCACAAAAGCAAAACCACTGCCTGTGAATAATTTTGGGCTGTATATTTCTCACCTGACAGGTATAAGTTTATCAAATTTTTTTCTGAAAATGCCTGGTTTCAAATAATTAGAAATTTAGTCTATCCAGAGATTAATTTTTAAATTCTCCAATTACTTACTTTAAAGTGGGCTTTAGTTGTGTCCAACTTTAAATAATAATCTTTTAGAAGATGCTTAGAAATTTCCTACTAGGAAATCTTGAAATTTCCTAGTAAATTTTGCTATCTTCTCAAAGCTTAGACCATGCTTGTGTTGTCACAAAAGTCCCTATTTGCCTGTGTTTCTCCTCACCATTTCTTTTTCATAATTATTATTGGAACACAGCAGTATTTTTTCTCAACTAAATATCTTTCGAATAAGGCCTGTGGGTTGGTTTTGGTTTTTTTTTCCTTCTGAGCCAGTCTCTGAATTTCTCCATTTTTGTTTGTGAGGAATGTTGGAAAAGGCATACTGTTCTGCTTTGCACACAAGAGTTCCTGGAAAGATACTTAACCGCTAAAGAAGACAAAAACATTTCTATGATAGATTGCTGACAAGGCTCTTCCCACCCTGTATACACTTAGACTTTACAGAATATTATTTCATGGTATATTTTTAAATATGCTTCTTATTTACGTCTGTTAATCTCTGTGAGTCTCAAAGAAACCACTTATACATTCCTATTTACCAGATTCTAGGACATTTAGCTGCTTAGATTCCTATTTCAGACAAGGAATTGTAATCATGATGCTAAATATGGAACCATGTGTTTAACCAAGCAGTTTTTGAGGATTTTGTTGCAGTTTATGAAATTGTTCTTATTCTTGTTGATAACAATATTATTGTCTGAAGAGTAAATAAAGAGGGGGATAGAGCATAGTTTACAAGCATGTAGACCCTATAGTGAAAAACTGTATTTCACTTTGAAAATAACAGACATTCCCTTAATCACTGTCCCTAGGTGATATTTAATTAAAGCATATATGCAATTTGAATTAAATGCTTAGTCAATTTGAAGGTCATGTCAAATTGAGGTTTTTTGTAGGTAATGAACTAGTGAAATATGTTTTAAAGTGATTGTTACTGGTGTGAATGATTAGAGAAGAAAAGAATGTACACTGAATCACTCATTCATATGTGTGTGCATGTATGTGTATACATTTATATTTGGACTCTTTCTGAGTTTCAGAGGGTGCAAGAGTACCAAAAAATATAGACCAAATAGTGGCCCATATCACAAAAGATCATTTTCTGTAACAGAAGTCCTTGGCACATAGGCAGCTTCCTATGTACAACTTCTATGTGAATGCCAAGTAAACTGTTAAAGCAAGTTAAATGTCTGTAGGGTGTCCAGCATAAAATCCCTGCTTTCCAGTGTTACTTATCGCCTCCTATGAAGTCCTTAGTGTCTCTATAGCTTACTTTTCACAAAGGCAATTCTTTTACTGAAACCACAAATCCTACTCAAGTTAGTGTTTATCAAAGAAACCAGACCTGGCCTTTATGGGGAGAGTTTTGTACAGAGTAGAACAGTGCTCCCTCCCCACTCTTATTAGTTCTTCATCTTTTCCATTCCTCACAGGAAATCCAGATCATATTTTAATAGGCTAAATATCATGTGAAATATTATCAGGGGAATTGCTATTAATTATGAAATGCTGTAGTCTATTAATTCTGAATTCTCTGGTTTCCAGGAGATCCTGGTCTGTGGAAGATCCTGGTTTGCTTTGTTCTTTCCTTGTCATGATGGGATTTTCAGAGCTATCTACGTGTGTAATTTGTGTGGACACCATACCTTACTATTGGAATTGTGTTATCTGGCATGTTAAGGCACCCCATATACTCATTCAGAAGAGACTTTCACCTTTCTCCAGAGAAGATGAAACCCATTTTCTCTAGAAAAGCTATTTAAGTCTGACCAGAAGGGCAGACTTAGAAATTCTAGATATTATTCCAATTCATATTTAATTCTGAAATATCTAGCTGGTAATGAAGAAAGATAGATATGGGAAAGAAATTAAAATGAAGCTTGCAGCTAGCTGCTTAAAATTACCAGAGCAAGTGAAAAGTCCATGGCTGGTTTCCCAGATGCTATTGCTCATCAAGGCTCCAGGCCAGTGAAGAGGGAACATTATAGAATTTAGTTAATAAAGTTATATATGATGCATTACAAAACCTCTGAAATAAGTCTTTGCAGAACTGTTTCATAGCAGTTCATTTGAAGTTGGATTGATATGTGGTACCTTCCAAAAGTAATTCAACTCCACTGAAACCAGCATCACTAAACAATGTGTTCAAATACATGCACACAAAAGAGTAGATCTGGGCTTAACTTTAATATTAATTTTTATGAATTCAGAATTGCTTAATTCCCAAGTACTATTGTTAGGTTTACTTGTGCTCTAAAAATTGTAGAATACAGTCATTCAATCAAACAAGTCTGACACTTAGTTTCCAGTTGTACCTGCAGTTTCTTTGAAGTCATGAATTGGCCAAGTTTCAGTAGAAAAGGTTTGTAAGCCTTATGACACCCCTCATTTTAACTGATATCCAATATTAAAAAAAAAATCAAAGGAAGCTCTCTATCCATTGAGGTTTCCTTGGAAACATTTTGTCTGTACTTCAGCACGGTAAATTCTCCTGTGTTTACAAAAAATTAAGGGTTTCTGAGTTTTCCTCTAGGATCTCTGGTTTTCGTTGCAGGAGTGAATTTGCTTGAGTAGACTAGAAGAGGAGAATAAGCTTAGTCCTGATCAGACAGGTTGGAAAGAAGATTATTGTTGAATCCTGGAGGTTCATTGTTGCCCAGAGGGCTAAAGAAAATGAGAAGGGTTTCTGTGGTGATCTGAATGGGCTTTGGATCATTTTTATTTTGGTCATATCATAAAGAAGAGCATTGATTTCAGGGATGTTGGAGAAAGGTCTAAAATAGAACTAATATTTCTTGGGTTTTTGGGTTCTTAGCAGATGTAGATGTAATGGGGTATTGCAAAGGCTGTTTTGTGTGCTCCAGCCTTGACACAGGCCTCAGAAAAACAAATTGCAGTTTGCACTTCTGCATTCAGCAGAAACAAGGATTTTAATGTGTGCATTCTATGATACTGCTGGCTCTTCATCTGTCCAAGGAGCTGGTGGTGGCAGCTAACACCATTATTAGTTCATCACTGCATAATGAGGTCATGTTTGCAAATCACAAATCTGCCAGTTCCCTCGATACACAGGTTGTGTGTCATGCCAGGTGCAGGATTACTGATACGCTTGCCTCATTCCAAAGGTTGTCCAATGATTCATCCGCATGGAGTCACTAAGGAGTTTGTGATCCTGAAACAGCTACCACACATGTGGAGTTTGTGTCGCAGCCTATAGGTTATGTTTGCACTCTGAATAATGAATGAAACAATGGCTCTGCTGTGCAGTCTTTATTGTGGTTTTGAGTACTACTAAATATACTGTGTCTGCAGCTAAACCAAACATTTTTTTTTAGCAACACTAAAAATTCAGTAGTCAGCCCACATTATGAAAATAAATGTTGATCGGATGCCTTTTGTGTTGTTATTGCTGCTGTTATAAACTTCCTCCAACCATTTTCTTCTTACCCCTTCCATGAGATTCTTCTAATAGGCATTTCTGCTCCTCATGTTTCTTCCTATAAAGATTCACAGTCATGAGAGTTATACTACTTACCGTAAGAAAAATTAAATTCATAGTCTTACAGAATTCTTTTTTATTCTGCATTAATTGAAGAATAATCAGGAAATACCTCCAGTGAGTCTATTAAAATAATGAGACTGGGAAAGAAATGTTTATATTCAATAGTACTCCCCACTTCTCCAGTATATTAGGCTGATCTTGCAAAGATTTTATTTCTAGGACACATAGGTAAATAATCTTACTATTGAGTGATAATATTCTCTGCAAAACTCTTTGTTTTATCAGTGACTAACACAATGGTAGCAAGGTTTAATTAAATAAAATTCTGAGTACAAACAATGAACATAAGGTATTTCACTCATCCTTGAATTGTGCTTCAGTAATGAGTTAAGAACTAAAATCTAATAAAGGCAGTGGAAGCTGAATAAGTTGGTTGTGGAACAATAGAAAATTCATATGGAGTCACTTTTGTATTGCGGAGTTGCACTTTGCAAATTTTTTTAATGTCCTTAACTGCATCTTTTAATGGCAAATTCAGTTTAATAGACACCTGGCAAAATTAGATTATTTGAATGCATAAACTGAATTTGTGCACTTTTATGGGAAGAAGGAACTATTACAATTAAGCCAGTATAGGGTTTACATGTGCAATGAGCCACTGATTTCACATGCACATTTCTTTTCACAATGTATTTGGGAATCAGCAGATTAGATCCTTTTGTATGAGGTAAATTGAGCATGCAAATATTATTTCTTTTGAAATGCAATAACAAATAGCTCATTTACTTGCATAATGTTAATTGGTTATGTTAACCACATTCATGAATGCACATTTTATCTTTGCTACTTGTTCCTCTAATTCTTTATAGAACTGTACAACTGTAGAGTACATAGTCCTAATCAAATGATCTTATCCTTTATATTGTGCCTTATAATAAAACAGTAAATAATATTGGGTCAGGCTTTAAAAATTACTTCATAATGCTGCAGCTCCAAGTCAGCTATCTAATACAGAGAAAATTATTTTAAAAAGCACCCAGCAGTTCCCACTTAGGGTGGTGAGAGCTGATGAGTAGAAAGCATTTTTGACACTCTATCCTCTTGTTCATATCAATTGAATTTAAGTTATATTTGCAAAAAAAAAAAAAAACCCACAACAAAAAAAAACCAACTATGTTGTCTTCTGTGCAAAACCACTTCTTCCAAGAGATGCATTATTCCAAGTTTTACAGCTGTGAACCTGATTCTTTTCTATTTGAAGAAGCAACAAACTAGTGTAACAGATGGGGCAGGAGGAGGTGAAATAACTGTCACATACCTAGCACAGAAAATGGAAGAAAACTGATTAGTTCACCAGAAGCTGTTTCCTGTCCTGTTCTGCTTTTGCATATGTATGCTGGATCTGCTCTTAAATGAAGTTTTAATTGTACAAGTTCTACAGTAATTTTTATTGCTTTTTGTTACAGAGGTACATCATTTAGCTCAGTGCATGTACATATACTTGTCAAAACCTTGCAACAATACTGCTGGTTGGTAAAATTAGATATTTTTCATGTAAATCTTGCATTAGAAAACCTGGACGATAAGGATTTGTGTCCATTAACTGAAAAGAAAAGCAATGACCATGAATCCCAGTAATTTCCTACATTAATGAGCCAGTGTGTTTCAACTCTGAACAAGAACTGCCTTCTGCAATAAAGGAAATTAGTCTATTTACAGTCACTGGCTGGTTTCTCCAGTGAGCTGGCAGATATCAGGTTTGGAAAAATTTTCTTGGCTAATGAAAGATGAAGAATGCCTTCAGGAAATAGTGATTCCAGCTTTCATGATCCAGTGATGTGAAATTTTGTTATCTGTATTTGAAATTCTGGCTTAAAATGACCCTTCTGTTTTATTCTGAAAAAATGAAGAGAATACTCAGTCACATTCAAATTTGGCAAAAACTGTGCTGGAAAATTGGCATTTGTTGATCTTGTTTTCAACTAAGGCACCAAAACTCTGATTTTGTCCTGTTCCTTCCATTGATTTCTGAGACTGATCCATAGTAATGCGAGGATCTTTTCTTGCAGCCTTTTTTGTCCTATATCTTTGCTAAGGTGACAGAAACATGTAATTTCTGTACTTGCTGATTTTAGCTTCTCATTAAATTCATTAAGAAAGCACTGAAAAGGAGCTAAAGAAAAGGAATAAAAACCTGATTTGCCAGAGGTGAAAGCAATTTCACTGTATATGAAATAAGATGTAATATTTAAAGCAAGAGTCTGAAGTAAAAGTAACAATTCTGTCCTCACATTGTGTAGCTACCTTTCAGAAGTAGAGAAAACTTTCTTTTCAAAACCATGGTTGAGATAATTTTTGTTTTACCCTCTTGCACTCTGCTTTTAAGTAATTGCTCAGTTTTTTTAACGTTATTCAGTACCAACTATTTTTTATTTACAAGAATAGTGTTGAATTTGAGTAAAATAAAGCTCCCAAGAAAGTATACTTTTCTTTCATTATGGATACTCCTTTCATGAAAGGACAGTATATCCCTTTCAAAAATGTAATTTCTTTTCAAGAATCTGAAATATGAGTAATTTGTAAAGTATAATTGCTCATAGCTTAGCCATAAACGAATTGAAAAGGAGGGCAAACAGTGGATATTTTATTTTAATATAGTTCATATTTTAGTATTTTACCTGCACATGGGCACTTACGTGCTATATCATGAGGTAAAAATCAAACAGAGGAGCAAAATAAACAGGGTTCAGAATGCTAAATCTTATATGGCAGAAGCAGCTTTGAGTGTTCAGAGCAAGAACTGCGATGGCAAAAGATTGGTAACAGAACTACTGAGTATTTAGATAAGATTTGTGAATTCTGTTATTTTTTTTCCCATGCGTAAGAAAATCTTCAGCTTTGATAGTAAATGACAAAAGGAAGAACAGTAACCAGGTAGTGAACAGCCTGTAGCTTGGAGAATTATATCATTATAATTTAATTTATATGTATATCTACTTAAGATATCCAATCACCAATCATCTCGCTTTTAATACATTTGAGGAAACAAGACTTAATTTGATAATAAAACAACAACAAAAAAAGTTAAGAATATTATTTACATATGATGTATTTGATGAAGGAAGCTTTACTTTTACGCAGTGGGAAAAAAAGTGTATAGTTCTCTAGCTTTGTATCCAAATGAACCTGCAGCTTTAGCAAAACTACACGTTATCTGGATTATAACACTACCCTTGAATTTTTCTTAGGATAGAAAGAGCCTGAAAAACACTAGTTGCATTTCCTTGTTTATTTTATTACATGGGGGTAAAGAAAAAATTGAACATCACAGTTTGAACACACTATTGCAGTTTCTCTAAGTTATATAGAAATTATTCCAACTACCCTTCATCTTCCATCTGAGAAGTAAAGAAGGTTCTCTTTCAATTATTAGCAGTATTAGTAGTATTAGAAGTAATAATAATAGTAATATTGGTTAAGAATTGTACAATTAACTCTAACATATTAATTGTGTATCTTTCTGGGCATGACCTCAGCTACAGTGTAAATTCTTACTCCAGAGCTGCTGGAATCATTTAGATTGAAAAATTCAGTAAACTGATAAGATGAGAAGCCCTTTGTATCATATAGTGATTTTTTTTCTATGGAAAGGATCATTTTGTGTCTCATGAAGCAAATATTCTGACATGGTTCTGATCGTAAGTACTCTGTTTTATAGGAAGCTCAAGGTAGCGGATCTTGCTGCTTCTTTTCTCCCTCTCTGTTGAAGGTGTCCTTCACAGAAATGCAAGGACTTTTAAAGTGATTTCCAGGCTTTCAATCCTCCTCTATCAGCTGCTTAGTGCCTCAAGCTAATCTAACTATGATATATGATAAATATTTTCCCTTGCAGGAAAAGTGCTCAAAGTTATTTCTATGCATTGATTGAGCACATTAGGCTAATATTTATCCATTTGAAACCTGGAGGTTTAGCAGTACATCACTTAATAGCTATGCACTGATTATAATAAGTAATTATACATAGGAATATCAAGGAATATTAAGTCCCTTGGGGAGGAATCATCATAGATATTTTAATGGTGATTAAATCTGGGGAAGTTGGAGTAGTTTGAAACACTGCTTACTAATTTCAGAAGGTGCATGGCTCTCTGAGCATTACCTATAAACAGGAGCACTAACATTTATGGATTTAATGACATTTTTGAGCTTCAGGAATGTGACCTTCAGGTTTCTTTCTGCAGCTGTGTGCATTTGTTTGTTTCAGAGGCTTCTCTCTGTGCAAAGTTCACATTGTTTCAAAACTGTATCAGTATGGAGTCAGTTCTTAAGCAATAATGTTTATCCCTTTTGTTTGTGCTTGCAGAAGTTCTTCAGTCAGTGCAATGTCTGAGTTCTGGAGACCTCTATTTAATGTACATTTCCTTACTCTCTTCCTTCTAAACAATTACCACCACTCCTTTGTCTTCAGTGTTGCTGCACATTGTTACATTGTTTTCTCTTGTTTTTCAAGCCAAGGACCTAGTACAGAACTAGCTGGAGAGCTGTACCATTCCAATTTCGTCTCACAAAAAAAACCAAACCAAAAAAACCCACAGAAATAAAAACAAACAAGAACAAAAACCAACAAGAAAAAAACTAAATAAAGGAGAAATGCAGACTTTCCTGGGATCTTTGGGAATAGGTTTTTTCTGATGGGCATTTATTTAGATGAGCAGTTTTCTCAAATGGGCGTGCATTTATGATACATTCTATATTTGTTTGGGTTTTATTTTTTTTAAGATTGGAAGGTCAAATTCTGATGTTCTTTATGGAATGAAAATTTGGAGTTTATGTTACGTGTTTACTTCAATCATAGATGACAGGCAGTGCCTTCAAGTTTGGTATCAGGTATTAAAAAGACCTTTTTAATTTTCAAATTTACTTTAGCTCCTGCCATGACAGTATACTGTGAAAGGATATAACAAAAGCATAGAGTATTTTTTTGCTGAAATATTGTTAATTTTTGCAGTAGCATGAAGTTTGTGTGATTTCACTGGCACCACTAGAAAGACTTTAAATGCTATTCAGAAAATGGAGGCATAGACTGATCCCATTGACTTTTGAATCTGCTTAAACACTAGCCTTAAAATCTGACCTATTTTCTTTACATGTGCTATTTAGCCAAGTGGCTCCTTGTCTCATTCTATAGAGTTGCATCAGAGATTGGTATATGTACAATAAATGTGTGTCCTTTTAACTCCCTTATGAAATGGAGGAGATATGTTATTTATGTACAGTGATGTCAGATAATAACTTAATTTTTTTGCAATTTTATGTTGTTAGCCTTAGATGTAAATGGAATGATAACTTGCAATTACCATCTTTGGATAGTGTATGATAGAGTGATCTATAGTCCCATAACTGATTTTAATACTTTTTAGAGACTAGACACTCTTCAGGTTACTATTTAAAGTTCAGTTCAGCTTTCCAAAATGATTCTGAAAATGCTATATTATGATTTACTGCCGTAACTATAAAATACAACATATGCGTATAAAATTTGGGTCTCAATGTTTTCAGGTTTTTGTGATTTTTTTTGGTTGGTTTTTGTTTTTTGTTTTTGTTTTTTTTTTACTGGAATAGTCTTTTATGCTGAAAAATGAATTGTTGTTAGCTGTCTTACACCTGTCCCTCTCCTAAAACTGCTAAAGCATGTGCCACCATTTTCTGGCACCATCACTGTCTTAGAGTCAGGGATGCCAAGCCCAGAGAGTGAAGTGTGATTTGCTGTCACTGGCACAGCTCACCTGAGACAGGGATTAGAGTCCCACCTTTCTCTGGTCCTTTAGACCAGCTGAACAGGCTACAGTGTTGGAATTTCCCATTTCTGCCAAAACAGGGTTCTGTAGTGACAATGTGCTTGAAGACCAACTCAGTTTCATGCCAAGCAGTCCGCTGCAACCATGGTGTAAGGGGACTGGGAAGGAAACATAGGGAAGAAAACACTGTAGAATGTCTGGAAAGCTCTGTAATTTATAGGTTACCATAATTTAAAATGTAAATCTAAATTGATTATTTACATATATTGGGCTCGGTATTTTTCATTAATGTTACAAGCTATTGTCTAAAATAATTTAGCTGTAGCTTCCAGGTTTTTCATCAAAGATTTTATCAAACTTACCCTCAGTTTTGTCTGACTTTCTCTCTTGAATACCTTCACATTCTCATTTCCCTGTTGTAAAACAGGGAATGTAACAAGAACTGCATCTCCTTGGATAAGGAGGATACAAAATAACCTTGTTCAGTATATGCAACTTCTCACCTGTTGCTTCTTCTTGATTTACTAATAAAATTTGTGAAGACAGGGAAATGAATGTGCAGATATCTGTTTTATTTCTTGGATTAAAAATGCAGCAGGAGCTGCTGACTGAATATAAGAGAATCTGGAAGCATATCCTGTGATATACTTGCAGTATACATCATTATTTTCCCCCAAAATAACCATTAGGTTTAGAAATAATCTATAAAGCCTGAAAACTCCATGACTACACCATAGAACACAAGTCCATTCAAGTGGTGTGAACATAAAGTCCATCTGCTCTGCACAGCAGGCTCTCCAAGAGCCACCATCAATGTTCAGGAAAAGATCAAGAAATATATAACTATTTGCATTTCTTAACGGATTAAGTGTTTGAGCCTTCATTAACTTCAAACTGCTTTGGAAAAGTTGTCTAACCTGGTGTGGTCCACTTTGTCCCTATCTTTCTCTAATAAATCCCAGGTTGCATGTATTGCAAGAAAAAGGGGTAGAGGTAGTCCTAAGTACTGATTCTCAGAGATTCATATACAGTTAAAGGCTTTCAGCTATGGACTGTCTTAATTACAGGTAGATTATGGATTTAGGCAACCAATGTCCTAAAAAAAAAAACCTGCCTAAAAAACTTTTGTAACTCAAAAAAATAGAAATTAATAAAAATAAGAAGAAATCTGTGGGTAGAATCATTAAATGAGCAATTTTATGTAATGAGAATGTTTTTTCAGAGGATGATTTATATATTTATGATACATATGCATTTTTAGAATCAAACTGGTCAGTGTTTAAATTATAAATATCATGTAAAATCTTATGATACTGAAAACTCCTGAGCACAGGATTGTAATGAATTGCTGGATATAAAAATATAACCAATCATTCATGATGATTGAACAGTATCTGTTTCTCTTGCAGAAATACTGGAAATATGCTCCTGCATATTTGTGTTTGAGAGAAGAATGGAGGATCTTTCATTTTTCTCTAGAAATATAATCTGTGGGTTTGTGTTTGGCTGAAGGACTTTGCTAATGAGAAGCTCTGTGAAAGGTTTTGATGAGAATTTCTTGGGAAGTTTAGATAGAGATCCACTTTTCTTCAGCTCTTTCACATGTTAATTCCACTGAATTATCAATTGAAAATATCTTCCTTTTTCTATCTGCAGTCATGACAGCTTCAAATGTACCTCTTTCCAGTGATAGCTAATGTATCATCATTCCTCAGCCACATAACTTCTGCCTTACTTTCCTGGTGATAGTGACTCTCTAGTGTCAAGTTTCCTAAATCATCGTGCATTACAATACACTGAGCTCTGTATTTCTAATTTCAGATAGAATATCTGCATCTTTTACAGATGTGTGGATCTGTTGCTTTTGGCAGGAGAGCTTCGATGCAGATATGAAATTTCATAATAATTTGCTTATTTAACAGAGGCGTGGTTCAGGTTAATTCTGGTATCTTCAGAAGCATGCAATTTATTTCAATCTGCTGATAAGATGGAGTTTACTTTTTTCATTGCCTTGACTGATAGCTTAATTACTTGATTTCACCTTTTTTTTCCCCTCATCTTTATGTTTACCTTTATTTAACAAATGTTATTTTGAAGTATTTCTTTTGAGTTTCCCAGTATTTGTGAAAAGTACTGACCATAGTCAGAGGAAAAAAACTTCTTTTCATCTTTATTTTACTCTGGCAGAAGTTCGTTGCTTTTTCTGCCTCAGTCTTAGACAAAATAGTAACCTTATCATTCTGAAGGTCTTTCAACACTTACTGTTCACTGCAGTCTACAAATCCTCAGCCAAAGTTATAGGAAAAGTCAGTGGTTTGCTGGTCGGTCTGAAGATTTGTAAAACACTTTTTCAGCAGGAACAAAATGCAAATGTGGCTGAAAACAGTTTTAATTACACTTGTCATGTTACTGCAAGAAAGCTGTCACCAGCTAGAGGCTTGAAAACACAATCATCTGACACTGACACGTAGTGCTCCTACTGTAAGAGACTGTAAACAAATTTCCAACCAGTATAATACTGATTTGGCAGTCAAGACAAAAAAGTTTAATCTTTAATATTTAAACAATATAATAAATATTTAAAGAGTAGAAGATTTTATTTTTCTGGGATTCATCAACCAGTATTAAATCAGGATAGACACTTCTTAAATTAGCTTATCTCTTGCAGTTGTGTAGCTGGTGTCACAAATTATATTACTTTTCAGGTAGATGAATGCCATCAGAGGGTGACTCAGAAATCCCTGCAATAATTGCTTTTATTTTGAAATACCTTTCTCAATTTATTCATGCTGTGAGTGATGATTTTGATTTTGCAACTTTCATTTTCTAGAAATTAGGGTCTGTTTTTCTTTTAATGAGTGAATCCAGTACTTGCAGATGTTATAGAACATACAGAAACACATAAACATTTGTCATGCTGAAGTTTAATCACCCCTCTGCAGTATTACAGATTCATTAGTCATAACTCTACAGCCAGTGATTCAGTGAAAACTAAGCAGGGAGCTAAGTCCACTGATCTACATGAAAATACATGGCCATTTATACTATTTTGGCTTTTCTCTCAGTCTGAACTGAAGCTGTGGTGTCTCCTATGAGCTCTCTACACTGCATGCTGTCCTGATCATAATCTGACATTACTGTACAGCTGCAGCAAATGGGATAACTAAAGAAAACGCCCTGCTTTATGGGAGGCTGTTTCTGTATCCATCACAATTTTTGTGAAAATACAGTCTTCCTTTCCATCCCACCCCAGATGTGCTCTCTCCCCTTCCCTGTTGAGGCACTAGCAGAGAAGACAAACACTGTTCTTGAAAAGTAGGCACCAGACGCATTGTAAGCTGCTGCTTCCAAGCAGAAAATACTTTGTAGAGAAAGAGGAATTCATAATGGGATGCCTTTGAAACTACATTTCAGGCAGTGAGGCCTAGGCTTTTGTTTCCTCATTACTAATGGCAGTGGAAACATCTTAGTTCCATTGCTTTTTTCCTCTTACATGCCCTGTGACCCTTTTGAGACATCTAATATGGGCAGTACTTCAAGATATAAAGGTCCTTTCATGCATTCCCCCTTAAATATTCTTATTTCTTTGAGTCTCTTCCAGTTAATCTGGTTCTTCTGCCTACGCTTGGAAAGTAGTAGATTTTTCTTCCCCTGCAGTATAAAGGAAATTTTTCTCTGAATTTTGGGACTTTGGAGTCCTCTTATGACAAAAATAGTAATGTTTATTAGGTATTGCATCTGGAGCAATTCTAAGAAAAATCAGCCTCTGAATGAAGGGTGACAAGTACAAAATAAAAAGCTTAAAATTGCCTTTGTTTATCATGTTGAATGGTTTTGAAGACAGAACAAAGCAGCCAGTCACTTGTCTCAGAGTCTGTGTTACTATAAGTTTAGGGAACAGTAAATGATTCTCATTTCCAAAGCACTCTGATGTCTGGTGAAGATCTTTAAGTTGTCTTGTTGCTTCTAACCCACTTGTGAACCATCTGAATGAAGATTCTATATATGCCATGAAGATTCTATGCCATGTATTTCCTGCTCAGGAAAAGGATGTTTTTCACTATTAGTTGTAGAAGACTGGTGTTTTGGGGGGATGAGAAGTCTGTTTTATTCTGTATAGTTGTAGCTTAGATTGCTAAATGGTTATGTGACCAAAAAAAGCAGCTTTACATAATGTTTTTCAGGTTTTCATTTAATTCAGTCAGTAGCTTAGAGAAATTAAATGCTGAGGGGGGAAAAAAACACATGAAAATTTTAGTGTTGGGTCTCCTTGTAGGTTTCCAATGATCTGGTGGTTTCTGGAACATTGTGGCTGTAAATTATTGGAAACTATGAAATATTATTGCTGTACTACAAAATATTAAGGGGAAGCCGTGAAGTAATACATTGCAAAGAAAATAAATCAAATTATTTGCATAGAGCAAGTAGTAGCTTTGGATTCATATTATAGTAGTCTTCCAAATCTGTTGAATGTCCAAAGACAGTTGGTTGATCTCTGCTTTTTTCTTGCTGTTTTTCCCTGTCACATACTTCCTGGGTCATTGCAACTTGGAAGTCAGTTTGGTCAGCTCTTTCTTTCTCTGCAGAATCACACATTGACTTGAGTGTATTGCATTAAGTTCTGCATGTTTATGAAACTGGTTCATAAACTCACTGTTTTTCTAGCAGGTTTTGTGTTGAATTTATTTAGATGTAATTTTACACAAATAATGTAAAAGTCTCATGTATCAAATTTTTGATCACTCTATAATGGTGAGTAGGAGTTTTACCATTAAGTTATGTGGGGAGGGAATTGGAGCAAAATTAGTGAAAAAAATTCTTTCTATAAGGAGAAGGAACTATTTCCTAATGCAGGCTAAAGCACCTGCATAAAGCGTAAAACACATTTGTGAAAATGAGTTGCAGGTCTTTCAGCTTTAGGCTCGATCCTGTTTGCAGTGTATTGCTGGAATGTTAAGGTTCATCCAAGCAGCATGCAAAGTCTTAAATTAAACAGTCAAAAGCTTCAAATAATAAAACCACTAGAAAGACTGTCTATAGTTGACGTCATCCACTACTGCAATGTAAATTTCCATCCTATTTTTCCACCTATAAGCTGTATCACTGAATCTATAGGTACTATCTTGACTCTCTGTTTCATTGCTAACCAGCACCCAAACATGTATGCATGGTAGGCAATTGATAAAAAGGAATAAAACAAGGTATACGAATTTCTTTTAGCACATAAAGAAATAAGAAAAAGAATCCAAATATATTCCAAATCTTTGGATGAAAAAGAGGAGGAATCATAGGTGAGTAAAAAAATGTGAAATGTGAGCAAAAAAAAAATATAAAGCCATGTCTGTGGGGGCAGACTCAAGCTGTTCATATTCAGAACCTATATCTGTCATTTTAGTTGTTAAATCATTACCAGAGTGTTCTAATGTTTTCAGTAAGTGGCATGTGATGGAGTAGAAATGTAAGTTTTGTAATGTACATGGCCAGAATGTGGCATAATGCCTGCATCAGCATGTGGTGACAGTAGGTTGAGATATTGTTAAAAATGATGGTATGCCTATTTAGAACATTCAGCAAGTGTGGCATTTTTTAACAAGAAAATAAAACAGATTTCAAAAATAAATTGCCTGTGTTTAGTGATCTGAATTACAAAGAAAAACATTAATTGTGGATTGCTTAAGTCTGAGTGGTGTTCGTATTTGAAGCCTAACATTCCTATCATTTAAACCAGCTGAAAATTTACTGTCTGGAAAATTGCAAAGTCTAAGTATTAGGAATCAGATATTTAAGTTATAGTTTTTTATGTTTTCAGATTATGCATTGGTTCAATTTGGAGTTGAGGAAGCCAAAGACATCTAATAAATCCTGGCAAAGACCTTAAATGTTTCTCTGCTTCAATATCTGAATTAGGGAATATTCATTTTTTAATTGGCTTCCATATGCTAATTTCTGAATTGTGCATTGATTCTCCAGGTTTACTGTGAACTGTGAGTGGTTTTATGGGCTTTTGGTTTTTAGTCCATTTTCCTCCCATGCATCTTATTTCAGCATGAGTTATAGTTGTAGCACATATTTCTCTGGACTTCTAGTGAATGAGATTTTTTTTTTTTTTTCTGAATACCAGAAATCTCTTCCTGACCTGTAGTCAGTTCCTTCTCTCTAATGGCTTTCCATTATTTCTGGTAGTCCTACATTTCATTACTATTTATGGAATTCTTTGATAAATAAACAAGCACAGATCAATTTTGGCTTTGATCATTTCCTCAAACAGAGTAGCAGATACATATAGATAATTATACCATTTCCTAATCAATAGAGGAAAGAGAAAATTGTTCCTGCAGTTTTGGTGCACAACTTTTTATATGGAAAAGCTATTGCATAGTATGTACAGTGAGTGTTTACAGCATAGCACCACAATATGTGTACCAATCCTTTTGTCTTTGCAGCAGATAATGAGCCAGATACGGCTCTTCACTCCTGCTGTCTCCTCAGCAGTGAGGTCATCGCTTTTTCCATCGTCTTTTTAGCTGTGTAAATTGTGCAGTGATTTTGCAGTACATTTACCCTGACTCAGTGCTCGTAAACCTGCATGGCACAGGAATTGAACTGTTCTAAACTCCACTAAAATCAGTAGAAATATTCTGACTAATTTCCATGGAGTATAGAAGATTAATCATAGTATTCATTGCACTTTATAAGGGAAAAGAGAAAGGGGGAAAAAGAAGCACTTTATCAGTCAAATGTTACATTTTTGCTATTTAATATTCTTTATTACTTCCAGTTTTATTTTTGAGTTTCTAAAGGCATCAAGATTTTTCCCCTAATGCTTTTGATATTTCTTTGTTTTCCAAAGCTGCTAAGATTTCCCATCTATGGATAACATATGGTGATAATTTTTTTTTTCAGGTGGGTTTTTTTTTCCAGTGTCGTCCTTTAAATATACCTTGTAGTACTTGTCCCTTCTAGTTCTGCAAGTCGTAATATTCCAGTTTATCGTAAATCTAAACATGTTTATTAGGCTATGATGTTTTTTGTTTCTCCAAGATGCAGTTGACTCAGAGGGACAAATACCTCAACTTTGCATTCAAGTCTGATGACATCCAAGATTTTCAAATTGTGTTTGCCTTTGTAATACATGTGCATTCTGAACCATGTTCACAGTGCTAATCACAGTATTACCTTATCTTTGATAGGAGAGAAGCATCTCTTTCTTTGGCAGGTGTTGGAAGAGCTAGTTATTGACTGACTGCTACAGCCATGCAATTTATCCAGCACTTTGAGTTTCATGGTCAGTTCATAGACATCTACCCCTGTTGTAACACACATTACCATTTTCTATAACTTGAAAATGGAAAGGAAAAGAAGGTCTGTTGTTTCTGTTGTTTCCTGGTCTTCTCTAAGATATCACAAATTTTAGTAATTAGAATTAAACAGAAAATAGAGGACTATGTTCCACTTTCCCTGGACAGCAGGGCTGTTGGTTCCTTGGAAAATGGAGTCAACAGATGCGAAATGGTTTGCATTATCATCTCAGCACATGAACATGAGAATATTTGTACATATGATCACATCCCTGTGATCTCATTCCTTTGTCTTTCAGGCCTCAAAGAGATAGCCTGTTCTTATAAGATAAAAGGGAAGAGAATAAAAAGGAGACAAAATGTGGGAGAGGAAATTTAGGAAGGAATGTGATACCTACAAGCATAGACAGCTTGGGTGAAAGTGTAAAACCAGTGAAAATAATTCATCCTATGCTTAATTCTGTTCCTCTTGGAAGTTGCCAAATGTTGCACCATGAAATTTAGTAATGACATCCTACTTGTACCTATAACTATTCCTTGGTGATATAGTTAATGTGACTGACATTTTCTTGCATAGGCCCACCTACGCTGAATTTTGTTCTGCATCCAGTCTGAATTTTAGTCTGTCTTTAACAGCATAAAAACCAAACCAAAGCTACTATATACATCTTTCAATTTGCATTTATCATGTATAAAATCAGCTTGACTTTTCTTTGTTTGTTTGTTTTAGAGTAACAGTTAAAAATGGAACTGTGTATTTGCAGATTTAATT
Source organism: Trochalopteron elliotii (assembly GCA_024734555.1). Lineage (NCBI taxonomy): Eukaryota > Metazoa > Chordata > Aves > Passeriformes > Leiothrichidae > Trochalopteron > Trochalopteron elliotii. The sequence goes on from JANPWX010000074.1 coordinate 94,647, forward strand.
TGAGGACATAATGAATGTTGATTGTTATATTGAGATATAAATAAATCCCTGTAATAATACTCAGACTTACTTATAGAATACTCAACATATTTTATCAATAATGATGAATTAATTAATAAGAAGATTTGGTCTGTATAGCTTTTCAGGGATAGTTGCATAATGTTTTTGTTATCCCTGTTTGTGCTGATTTTACTACAGTCACTCCCTCTTTTGTAAGAATGTCTTCTGTGGTCTCTTTCAGCAACTAGCAATACCATCATTATCAAGAAAGCTTGGTTTATATTTCAGGGTTCTGACTAATAATGTTGTCAAAGATAATGCCCAGCAGTTGAAACTTAATTTGTTTCCTTGAACCTGTGTTCTTTTTCTGCATCTGCTACATGAGACAAAAGGGAAAGAGCAGAGGAGGTCTGAGATCAAATTCACGCTGTGTGCTTACTTCCTACAGAGAGATTTTGAACAGCTTGGTATCATATGACTGTATGCTCATTATCAGGAGACAAATTAACCATGTTTAAAACAGGACTTTTATGAAGCAAATAGAATAGGAAGTACATGGGAGTTCACTAGAAATGGCAAACAAAATCTGGAGATGCAGAATGTAGAAGCCAGTGAAGCAATTTAGCTCTGAGATGTCTCTGTAATGGGCTTCTGTCATACAAAAACATCAATGCCAAATCTGTGTCAGAACACCAATGAATGTCTCAATATATCAGAATTTGTAATACTCCTCACACTTATGATATTAAAAATCTATATTTCCAGGATTTTTTTCACGTTCCACTTTTTCCTCTCTTCCACTTCCCCATAAGTGGGGAAGTCATCATCCCAGGGTATGGGTGGTGAGAGGAAAAGTTTTGAGAGAAATATTAATGTGACATAGAAGAGGAAATATTCATGGAAATCAGGCAAGAAGAGGAACTAAAATAGAGTTATTTCACAAGTAATTAAACTGCCAGCAGCACAGTTGATACTTGTTAATTGGTAGTGCTGACATATGCTATTCCTTTGCGTGTATCCACCCACGCATTGTGTCCTTGAATTCTTCTCTCGTTTGTGCTGAGCTGTGGTCTTGTTTTCAAATACAGCATCATTTTGATATGCCATTTCATGAACCATCAGATATCATTGAATCCTCACTGGAATAATGTGGAAAAATAACACTGTAGATAAATGTTTGGAATTTATTATTGGTGATACACATATAGTTCATTCTGATAATTATACTCTGAAATAAGCTAATTTATTTCTTACCTCTTGCTGTGTATTTGTCTTCACCTACATATTGCTGAAGAGATGGCAAGAACAGAGAAGATGACCAACACCAGAGCAGCTGTTATCCTGAACATTCAGGGAGATGTGAAATTGTGTAGCAGGGCTCCTGATTAGAAGGACCCTGTGTCTTCATTCACTCACTGGACAAGGAGCACCAGAAAACTGCCTTTGCCTAAACTTATCCCTGTGAACATTTTTCTTACTCGTATTTCACAGTAAGTCCCAGGTCCACTAAAGTTATTTAATGCTACCTGGTCCCTGTGGCATCAATTCAGTAAACTTTAAAAGCTGCTTAGCTAGTTTGAGAACAAAGATCTAGGTGTTTATTCAGACCTCTTGAGTTTACTAAATGGCACTGGAAATCTCTCTACAAGAGGCTTTTGAGAGAAAGCCATTATTTCTCCAACATGTAGGAGCAAAGCATCATGAAAATAGCTTTTCTCACAACAAAAATGTTTCAGGATATTTTCAGATCTCACTAAGGCTTCAGTTCCAAAATGGAAAGGGGATGGATTATAAAATGTAGTAATAGCCTTTTGTAAAAGCAGACAATACAAGAGAAGGTTCTTATAAGTTCCACCCCCCTCCCCAGCTTTCTTCCTGTTATAATTTTTTCTGCATCCAAATTTATTTTTTAGTGACCTGATATTTATAAAACTTAAGAGTAATTCAGGGGAAAAGTTGTGTGTTTTAGTGGTTTTTTGGAGGTTTTTTACAAGTAGTCTCACAAAATAGACTATTTTGAGAAATTACTATTCATATTTTTCAGTGCATTATGTAATAATGATAATTTTTAAAAGTAATTTTCTTCCTCCATTTTAAGCTTTCTTTTTTCTAGTCTTCATTTCACAAAATATTCTTCCACAGCAATATAGTGAATACCTACGAAGGATAGTCCTGGCTTTGTGGAGCCAAGTGCCTTTATTTTCCAATATAACTAAGTTCTCCACTGAATGACCCTGAGCACCAAAATTAGGCCTATGCTTTGAACTGGACTCTGGAGAAATTAATCTTTCACCACCAACCACAGAGAAAAACTCAAAAGACTAATCTTCCATATGTAAAATTATTAACATATTAAATCAAAACATGTTTGCTGACACCTTCCTTCACATTCAATTAAATAGTAAGATGAGCAAATTGTAAACTTGTGATTGGGAGGACATCTCGGGGTATTGGATGATAGGCTCAGCTGGAGAACTCACCATGTTTCCATCCACCCAGCTGCAAGGAATACTTTCAGTTTTAGAAGTGATTAAAGGGTCCCTCTTACCAGTTTTTTGTACATTTTCAACAAGTCAGCAAGCAACTGATTTTATGGCATAGTGACAAGCACATATTTTGTGATCGCAGTAACAACTTGACTGGGAACTGAACCCCATTTCTACTTGCCATCTCTCTTTATATCTCCACTTAGTGTAGAGGAGATTTTCTTTTAGAACTGGATTGATTTCTGTTAGGCTACCTGCCAGATAGTAATGCTTGAGATTTGGCATCTTCATTCTTCAGCTGTTCCATAAAGTACAGTGCTTATAATTTAGTAACTCTAAATTTCCTGTTAGCATTTTTATAAATGGTAGCATAAAATGTTCTGGTGGTATTTTGGAGGATGTTCCCAGGGTTTTTAGACATATGTTTCCAAGTGGACTGCCAGTGGTTGGTGTAGACTTTCTTCTGATCAGCATCTGAGACTGAAGAAATTGTATATCCTTTATTGTCTGTTGAGCAATTACAGATGCTTTCAAATGGGAAATAGTCTCTTTTCCAGTCCATATTTCTCTCAACAACTGCAATTTCTTTGGAAAGGCATTGTCTCGCACAATATCATAAGCTTAATTTTACATTGTGTAACTTAATGAGAAATCTCTCTATATCTATACACCTTCTTAAATTTTACTAAATATACCTAGAAAATAAGAGTAATTATCCTCCTTTTGTAATGTCAGGAGTAAAAGTAATTCTTCTATTCACCAAAGCTGTAAAAAGTGTTGCAGAAAAATTATTTGCAATAAAAACACTTGACATTCTACTTTCCCTTTTATTTTCAAGATAGAGATATTTTTCTTCATTTGCTACTTTTTGGATCTTTCTGCAGAAACTTATCCCACCGATTGTCAAAAACTCCAATCTAAGTTTATTCATAGCCCGCTTATAAAATATTTATTTATTTAATTTTTTTTCCTGCCAGACATTTACCTCTATCATGTCTCATAATGTCCTATACAAATTGCCAAACTTTCTGTCTACTTGCCTGGACTCTGTGTTGATAATCATAGATTCATAGAATATTTTAGGCTGGGAAAGACCTCTAAGATCACTGAGTCCAACTGTTAACCTGACGTTGCCAAGGCCACCACTAAACCAGGCCTCTAAATGCCACATCTACGCTACCTTTAAGTACCTCCAGGCATGGTGACTTAACCACTTCCCTGGGCAGCCTGTTCTGATGCCTGACAACCCTTTTGGTGAAGAAATTTTTTCTGATCTCCAATCTAGATGTCCACTGGCACTACATGAGATCATTTCCTCTTTTCATTGCTTGTTTCCTGACAGAAGAGACCAATCCCCACCTCACTACAACCTCCTTTGTGGTCATTGTAGAAAGTGTTATAGAAGCCCTTGGGTAATTTCTCCTTGATCCCACTCAAATTACTAGTCTTACTTATAGGAATTCTAGTGTACATCTTGTTATAGATATTTTTTTCCAGTTCACATGTAGGATAACTTTCAGGATAGTGTTTTTCTTAGGAATGTAAGACTTGTAGTTCTCTTAAACCATTTCAGTGAGACAATGAAAGAAGCATTCATGAGAGATATAAAGAATAACAGAATGGGATGCATGATAACTGTAATGCAAAAAGGCAAAGAAGAAAGAACAGCAGAGTGCACAGTATGAGATCATGTAACCAAGTGAGGAGTAGGTGAGAAAGATTCATGCTTGCTGCTCTGCACCATTGCCTGTAAACATCACTCACCAGCACAGTGCAGTAAATTAGAAGACATCCTTTTCTGGTTTTTTGCCAACTAGAACTATTCAATTATAAATTTTATAACACTAAATATTATCCTACTTGCAAATTATATAACTTTTTATTGTCTCGTACAACATATTTGTTGTTCCAATGTGAAAGCTGATATTGAAGTAACTTCTTTCTCTTTCCTTCGCCACTGCAGCTGCTGTCTGATCATACCACCAGGACCAGACATGCAAGCAGGATGAGCAACTTATGTTTAATATTTGAACCTCATTGTTAACAACAGTGGCCTGCTGCTAAAGAGGAGGCCAAGATTCTGATAAATCTGGGTTATAGGGACAAACTATTTTAATTAACTGTGAGTTGGTTTGGAAACTTGTTAAGGACACACATTAGCAATTTGCATTCAAAAGGTACCAGATAGGACAACCTGTTTGATAAGAGTATCAATAATGAGAGTGTCAGTTCTTTGGGCATTTTCAAGGAAAGAATTACAAATCAAATCTTATTAGTGCTCTTCATCTTGTTTGCATCTGGTTTATTAGCAAGTACATAAAGAAATAGGCATTGTGATAACAGGGTAATACATTATGGTTCCATAACCCAATTAAGCTGCAATGATTACATGGAAATGAATCCATAAAGGATTCAGATTATATCACCTCAATGTTGTTTACATTTGATTTTTAATCTCTTGTGTTCATTGTATCCCATTAACATTTTTGACATGGTAAGATGCCTTGGTTTTGTTTGTTTCTACTTGTATTGGCAAAGCATTGGATTTTTTTTTTGTGTCACCTGCTCCTACTGCTATTTGGTCTCTACTGGAGGAGTACAAATGAGTCATGTAAACAAATATAATACAAAATTACCTTTATGTTACTAGACTTACCATGTCACAAAGAAAATAAAAAACTTCCATATAGTGCTAGGCCAGAAATGTTGATTGTTGTTTAGAAGCATCTAACCCTGCAGTTTCCAAAACTGGAAGACATTCTGGAAAGTCATGAGTTTGTATTAAAGTTATGAAACTACAGTTAACTGTGATTTAAATTCAATGCTAGGAAAGAGCTCATTATTTAAGGAAATGTGTAACAACCTAAACCCAGAATGTATGAGTAGTATAAATTGTGTTATTTGGTTTAGTGGTACCACCTTTGCTGCACTAGTGATCCACTTTAATAGTATCTAGAGTTTCAGGGGAAAATGTTATCTTTTTATAGTGTGATATGAAAATTTTAATGTCTAATATATTCTGTGAGAGACTGTAGTATGTTTTACTACTTTGATCTTTTCAGTGTTCAGGATTTTGATTGGCTGGACATTTTGCTTCTTCCCCACAGGTTTCTGAGACTGTAAACAGGGGAAAAATTAGAGTAGCCAGTCAGTCAAACTATGGAATATTGAAAAGGTCAAAGCCATACAGGATTGTACTTAACTTATAGAATATATGAAGCATTAAAATTCTGATAGCTTGTTCTTGTGCCATGGGTTGCAACAAGAGAGAATAATGCAGTAGGTTGAATCTGTACCTATGATGATAATTATAATGAAAACGGAAAATGGTGCAACTGTAGCCTACTGTCATTCTGACAGCCTTTTAAATTTTAATATAAAGGCTTTTTATAAAATTTTCTGCATGTAGAGCTAGAAATATATTTATTTGTAAGTTTATTGAAACTGAGGTCTCATACAAGTTCAAACTGTAACTTCATTTATAATCAGAGACTCATTGTAAAAACAAAGGGACAGGACTAAAGCAGAAATGTTCTGTCTCTCATTTATAATGCTTTGCATAACATAATGATCACAGAGATGCAATCATCATTATAGAAATGAAAAACAGTCAAAATGTCTGATCTGGTAACTTGGTATAGTAACTTTAGGAAAAAATTATGTTCCAGGGGAGATGAAATTTGTCCAAAACCTGCACATATTAGCTTTTTCAATGCAGATATTATTTTCCAAAGTATTGGCAGGGGAAATAAGGGGTAGAAAGTCTTTATTTAAGAATGAACTTTAAAATTCTAATTCCATTGTTCTTTTCTTAGCAGAAAGAACGAAACTGTTCTCATATTTGAAAACTAGCTAGTCGTTTTTAAAATCCACCTACACTACTTTTTTCTTCTGGTTTCTTTGTAATTGTGAATTGTATGACTCCCTAATGCCTCTGTGTGGGCCTGAGCTGCAATGGAAACATCAGGATACATAGTTAAACTCTGCCAAGTGTGTTTTGTAATTTAAAACTACTTTTTAAACTTTTTGAAACTTGCAAAGTCAAGTGGCATTGTAGCCAGCAAGGAAGATATTAATTGGCTTTCCACTTATTTTCCCAGACTTGGATTCTACATTCTTTCTTAGGACAGGTCATGACAGGTGGGAAAAGTAAGGGGGGTGGAAAGTGTAAGAGATGAGGGAAAGTGGAAGAGTTAAAGGGATTTCCAGCCATATCAGGTAGTCTTTTCTACCAGTTCATCTGCCTTGTAATGACATTTACTATTTGCAAAGTAGCCAAAGTTGATGTTTCACAACCTTTATAGGGATTTCTTTTATTATAGTGCAAATGCTTCTGGGCTAAGCAGAATAATGATATATCTGAATCTATTTTTATGATGTAGTATTTCTTGGGGAAGTATTTTATGATTGAAAAGAAGCAACTGCCATGTCCTGGTTCACATCTTGTTAGTTAGAATACAGATAGATTTTCCACAGTATTTGCATCTCTACCATTTGTATCAAATGGTAACATTTGTGTTGTGTGGCTAAATCTGTGAGTTATGCAAATGTTAGTAACAAAATCTTCTGTTGGTTAAGAGTTTATATACCCAGTAGAGCCATGGGTAGGAGGACAACACCTATTAGACACTGTATTTGTGATATCCTTTTGTGTAGCTTGATTTTTTTGTTGGAAATATATAGCACTATCTTCAGCTAGGAACTAGGAATATATAGGAAGGTGTGCCTAGTGTCTGCCCAGCTAAACCAATAACTGGTATCTCTTAAATACATAAATAAATAGGAACATAAATGTTTTTAGCAACAAACATAACTTCCTATTCCCTCTCAAAATAAACATTGGTACTGTGAGAATAAAAATTTGGTACAACAGCAGAATTTACTCCCCATATGGGGGTTGTGAAAACCTAATGCCTCGTAGTAACTGTTCAAACATGCCCTCATGTGTTTCTGTTTTGGTAATTCTCTTTTAGCATCACCTTTCTAAAGGAATTTTAACAACAGCAATCTATCCATGTCCATTTGCTGCCTTCTTTCTCTCTTGGAGAGTTAACATGGCAATTGTTGCAGCTGCATTGTTGATGCACCTCTAACAGACTGGTGTGCTTTGTTGGGTGTCCGATGGGTAAAACTGTAAAAAGATGATAAGTATGGAAACTCTAAAGGATTCACAGCTTTACATGCAGAGTTGGAAACTATAGTCTGGAAGAACTTCTAGAGGTCTCTGTCCACCCACCTTCCCAAAGGCAAGTCAGTCATGTCATGCCATGCCTCAAAGGTTCAGTCTCAAAAAAATTCCAGTGACACAAGCTTCACCTTTTCTCCAGTGTTCACCTGTCTTTTACAGGCTTCCTGGAACAGATGAACTGAATCTCTTTGGCTGTGATTCATTTGCAATGTCCTCTACTGCCTGTGCTCATGGAGAAAATTCTTTCTCACCTCCCTGAAGTTTTTTTATCCATATTTTTAAGCCCTTATCTTCCTTTTCTTCAGTATTGTTTTTCAGACTAAAATAAAATCAAACAAAAAACTGATTTACAAATAAACATTTGTTGCTTCCCCAGTCTGCTGTCCTGGACTGCACTATGCAAAACTAAACATAGTCCATCTGAGTCAATCTTATTCTGGCTAAGTAGACTGGAAGAATTACTTTGCATTCTCTGTGCATGACATTTCTCTTCACATTAACTTATTCCATAATAATTTTTTTTCTGGCTACAGCATAATATCAGATATTGTAGAATTGATCTTCACAAATACAGAACATCTACTCCATGACTAAAATTATGAGGCACAGTGGATATTCAAATACTCTGAATATTGGTTATTTAAATTTTCAAATGAAGTTTAAAAATTCAGGCCGGAGAAAATCTTAAGGAACTCTGCTGACTTCTAATGCAGATGGAGGATTAGGCAGCCTGAAAGCAAATTAAATGGAACATACCAAATATGAGGTTGTATACACTGGAAGTAGGCTGAAGATTGTAACGTTTTCCATGTTGGCCAGGACACTTCTGTTCAGATCTGAAAAAAATGGGCTGGCTGTCTCCCACTATCTTGTAATCCTTGGCCTTCCCCAACGCTGACAGAGAGGGGTGAAGTTTGAAGTACTTTGTGGGTAGCAATTTGACAAGCAGGAGGGCTCTAAACAGTATGTTTATGTTTAATGTTACTCTTAATGGGCAACAAATATAGATATTTTGCAGGTAGATAAAGATGTGTTAGGGAAAAAAATGTAGATAAACCTGCTTGCTGTTTGGTCATTCTAGCTTTATTAGTTTCTTCCTCTTCTATTCTTTTAAATCATCAAGAGCATGTGGGTTTTTTAACTCTAATTTTAAATTTAGAAATATTCTCAGCAGTCTTTTAGAAATCACAGTCAGAACTATGATCAGAGAGACAAGCACTATGAACTATATTTTATGACACTAAAGACTTAAAATAGCAAGAAGTTCTTTTCTGACTAAAGGCTGGACAAGTTACACCATGGAAGAAGAAGGTGGAGAGCAGGAAGAACATATACACTGGAAACTGGTGTCATCTCTCCTTTCCTTGAAAACTCCTGTAATCTTCTGGTTTTTTGGCTTTTTGTTTTGTTTTTGTTTTGGGTTTTTTTTGGTCAGTGTATAGGCTTAATGCTGTGACTAGGAATTAATTACCCCTTCCTTCCATTTCTCTTCCTCTGCCTTCCAGAAAATGGCCTAGATTCCATTTTACCAGATCACATATCATTTTAGCAACAGAGATGACAACATTTTATAAATTGACAGCTATGACAGCAAAGTAAACTGATGTCAAATATTACACAAAAAATCTCATTTTTTCATGCATAATTTAAGGCTTCTGAAACAAAAATGTCTGCTAGTTTTTAAACTGGAATACTGGTGCATATATGCAGTTAATTTTTGTATCACAACATCTTCATTGCACCAATAGCCACAGCATTAACAGCCTTGATATTGAAGCGATTTAGGAAATATTTTAACATGCCAGTGCATAATACAGTAAAATTCACTGTCTTTTGATGCAGTAAATTTCTTTTTAAGTTAAAAATCAGATGTGATTGCTGCTTTCTCAAATTTCTTTGCTGTCTGAGAATAAGAGAGATGTGTTGTTGTTGACTGGAATTTTGGCTGGCATTTTGCAGTTCTTGGGCACGAATCGAAGAAATACTGGGGATCCTACCAGGGTGTTGAAGTCAATGGTTATTTAGAAGCCTAAATAAGAGGCAGGCATCTTCAGGCTGCACTGATCTATGTGATACTTCTGCTTGGACATCAATGACTCTCTACCCTACCCTGTTTATTTCCATTTAAGAGTTCCAGACCTATTCAGTTAAAAAATAAGTTTAGATTTTTTGACCATGGGTTGGACAATATCACCGTATCAGCTGTTGAAGCAGCTCAGTTTTGTGTCCTTCCCCTGCTCTGGCCAAGGATGTGCTCTAGCCCTGCTGCAAATTTCTTCCTGGAGTGACACATCCATCATTTTTTTTGCCTGAGAGAAATGTTAGCATATTTATTACAGGGTGTTTTCTCAGGAAGATGAACAGTAATTGAGATGTAACTATGTGGGTTGAGGCAAGTTTTTTAAATGTTTCTTGAAAATATTCTCATTACTTTATTCTACCAGTTTAACATGTAGAGCTATAAGTCAGATCAGTTGAGGGAGAAATGTTAACTTACAGAAAAAACAAGATTTAGAAAAGGATTTGAACCTGAAAATCAAACTAAGGACTAATCCTACTGTGATCCATATAAATGATTGGGAGTGGTAATAGAAAATCCCTTCTATGTTGTGCTGATGTCAGCTACAATGTATGTGCAAGCTAAGTTGCAAAAACTGCCTACCTGCCAACTGTAATAGTTAATAGCATAGATTTTCTCATGCTAAGACATTCTGCTTGTTCTGTATGGATGAATGTATTCAATATACCTGATTTTCTAAACTAGAAGAGAATCAATGACTGAAAAATTTTATTTGACTGGTTTGCTTACCAGATATATCCATATTAACATAAGACATCCTGAGAATGACAACAAACACAGTTACAAAATCTCGGGTTCAGTTTCATCCATGACATGTCCTGATTATCCTGAATTGCAATGTTTGATACTTTCGTTCATCATTTCATTCTTGTTACGTTTGATAAAATTATACATTTCGGAAGTCTTGCAATTGAAACCTAATTTGTTATCTCAGCATATGACAAAGTTTTTGGAACAAGATGTTTAAGGATGTTATTTTCTCTCACCAAGATCAGTTTGATCTTTGATGTCCTTGAAAGTGAACTGCATGGTATTTCACATTATTGTAGAGTGCTTTGTAAATCCAAAAATTTATGACAAAGAAAACTAGTGCTTTTATTCACATTTTACCTGTGAGGGAAACTGATGTGTAGAAGAATCAAGAGATTTGTTCATGACCAGGGTCAGCAGCAGCAATGAGAGCCATAATGCAAAGAGAGAGCTTACTTGTTAGTCCTTATCTGCTTTTGTGGCTTGAAGAGCACTGCTGACCTGGCCTTGGGTTGTTGAAGGTTTTCTTACGGCTGCAGCTAGAACCCAGTTTATGTGAGCTTTGTTACCCATTCTGCTAAATACACTCTTTTGTCCTGCTGCTATATTTGCTATTTCCTGGCACTTTTTTTTTTTTTTTTTTCCCCTCAGGTCTCATTCATTTGAGCACATGGAACATAACACATCTCCTCTGCTTCTGAATTGGTTTTTTTTCCCATGCTGTTGCTGTAGCAAAAGAAATTTCAGTGGAATTCCTTCAACTATATAGAAAATTCCTTTCATTTGTTTATTCAATACTTACCAGGTGTACAGGGTTTGGCTGGGAATTTTCTCACCACATCCATGAGACTAAGCTATTTTATGGTTTAACTTCATCCAATCACTTGACTTTTTTTTCTTTTCCTTCAGCAAATGGCTGGGCTAAAAATAAACATTTCAAGGGTGTGCAAGGGTATGATCTCTGATTGTCAATGTTCCTTACAGAGTAGGTTGTTCTAGTAATTCATGATGTGGTTATGCGATATAGAAATGTACTGTGAGAATACAGCTGCCATCAGCTCTAGTAACCACTTTTTTGCATTCAGAAAGTGGTTGTGCAACATGCACAGGCAGTTTTTGATGTTGCTGGTCTTCATGTCTAAGTCACAAAAGTTGAGCATTAAACCACAGACTTCAGTAGAAGAGTAAAAACCTTCCACCAGAATATGACACCTACCAAAACAGAAGCACAAGCTCAATTCTATACTATTCCTTTCCTTTCAATGTAAATAGATTTTACTGAGTGAAGTGGATACAGGGACTATCCAAGCTAATAAAAGTCATTCTAGGACATTGATCTGAACTTGCGTCTTCAGGAAAACTTGCAAGTAAATTTTCATTGTTAAAGTATAACAGACATTTATAGAGTATTTTAATATTTGCCTATATCAAGTGTAGACCTGCAACTGAAAAACCTTGTGTGGACATCAGGAAGGATCTGGTAATATTTGATGTAAAGTAGAAGTGTTTTGTATTTGTGTACTGGATTGCTCTTGGAAGCACACTCACTGAGTGAATGACCTGGAGTGAACTGGTATTGAAAGGAAGCTGAGTGAACTGGAATTGGAAGAAAGCTTGCAGAACTTAAGCAATAATAAATATAGTTGTAGTTGTTGGATATGGTTTTCAGACATATTTTTAAATGTTAGAAGTTGTCTCCTATTGGTCCTGCTGTGATGTCCAAAGGTAGCCATAGAAAGTGATTCTTTCTGGTATTCTAGCCTCTGCTTTGGTTCCTGGCTTGTTATGGTTCCGACACAACAAACTTCCTTTATATTGAGAAGAAAGTACCATGTGCCACTGCTTTTCAGTTTACTACATTTCAAATTTTTTTGTTGTTGTGTTGAGGAAGGTGAGGTGATGGAAACAGAGAGCAGAGAAGGTATTAAATTGACAGGAGAAAAATCTTCTCTCCTATGAACACTAAGGCAGAAGTGCATAATTATAGGACACCTGAAAAGGAGATTTGACTTTGTGAATATCCAGGTCAAATACTTCTCTCTATCAGAAAACTGATTAATTGGTGCTAGAATGCCATGTCATATAACTTAGGAGAAACCTTTCTGATGTTTTTTGTTTGTTCATTATCACAGAATTTTGTTTCCTTTTCTACTTTAAAAAGCATAACATTCTATTCTTTTTTCTTTTTTCTTTTTTTTTTTTCTGCTGTCTGCCTTTCAGCTACTTACCCTTTTTATTATCACCACAGCGCAGTCTGTCTGGTGCACATTGTAACATTGACTGTCAGAGGTAACTGAGGGCTGTAAGGCACAGACTGTCCACAAGCTGCTTCTTTCGGAGTCCTGACCATGTGACAGAAGATGTTAAAACTTCAAGTTTCATTCTCAGATTTGACCAATCTGGCAGAACTATTAGCCTTAGAAGTGATCATTGTTATGCATTTAACACTGACAGGGTCAATCAATCAAAATCTACTCTACTAATAAATTTCGTAAACTTAATAACGTTAGAGGTCCAGAACAGCACAAAACCTCCTGCCTTAGTTCATCCTCTATGTTAATTCTAACAACAAAGAGAATCTGTGATTTTAAAAATGCATAACTATTATAATTTAAAACCTGACCTTTATCTAGACACTTCTGCCTGCTCACCTAGAATTTCCTCTAAAGAGTAAATTTTGATTTGTTATTGTTATTAAGAATATATCCCCCAATTTCCTTTTCAAAGGCTTTAAAAGACTAAGTTTTTTATATCACTATAAGCCAAATAGTTGGGGTTAATAGAAATTTTAGCTGAAGCAGAAATCTGAAAAACCAAAACAAAGCCAGAAAACACATGGTGTACCTTCTATTGAGATATGAAGGTATAATATGCAGAACCAGCCAAATTTCCAGTTAATGCCTATAATTCAACCTGATGTCTTTTTTTTTCATTTCCCATCAAAGCAGGGAGGAAGATTTTTAAGGAGCGTGATTTTTACCATCTGATATTTCTAAGCTCTTGAATACATTGTTTTTGTGGTGGACAAACTGAGTCAAGGTGAAGGGAGGAGAAAATACTTTTTGTGCATCCTAATATTTCAAATTGGACAGTTGACCAAACAGAACTTCATGTTTGGGCAGGAAGAGTTCTGAGACATCTTTCACTTGTAAGGTATTTCTCGTGGCTTAAACTTCTCGTTTCATCTTGGGATGCTGCAGGGTATAGCATTTTAAACTCTTTTGCTGCAATAGTTGCCAAGACTTTTTGTCTTCAACAAGATATTCAAGATGAAGCAAAAAAAAAATCTAATATGGTTAGCTGAAATCTGAGACATTACACCTATGTTTGCATTTAACTCTTAATTTGCATTTTATTAAACTTTTGGTAAGTGAATTTAGTGTAGGCTCAACTAATGTCATTAGAGATGCGGGACTTACTTGTCCGTGGTTAGAAACATTGCTGTTACCAATATACTGGTATTGGGAACTAAGGTTCTTTCCAAAAAAATCAAATGCTCTTGAAAAAATATACACTGTATCCCTGCTGTCTCTATAAAGGCTTTTATTCAACGGCATTGTTCATTTTTTCATTTGCCATGACTTTGAGGAAGAACAGGCATGTCAAGACAGTTTGACTCTTCCTTGCTCCAAATGTTCCACAACTGCATCCAAATCAAAGTATAAACCACAAGAATTCTTAGATAGTATTGCACATGATTAACCTGAATAGCTCTGATCTCACACCAGCTGAATGGAGTAACAGAAAGCCTTTTTCCAGAGCATTAAAATACCTGCCTTTTGAGACTAATTTATACTAAGCTACAGGTTGGTATTTTAGTTATGTCTAGAATTCTTTAACAGACCTGTTTAATGCTGCTTTTGTTTTGGCCATTTTAAGGACACCAAGAGACCAAAGAGGAAGTTCTAAGACTTTTATCTAATACTACATTTCTACAGAACAACAATTAAATAAGAGTATCAACGTGAACTTAATAAAATTGAATATCTAGTATTGAATTTTAATATTCTCATGAAATCATCAAAAATAGTATTCCTAGAAAAATATAATCTAAAGGAAATATTAACCAAATCCCCAAAATTCATGGAGAGGTAGATACATATTAACTGATTGAAAACCTTATAGTGCTGTGGACTAGCTCTTCTCCAGCTCAGAATGGCTTTGAGTGACCTCCTGTAGAGCCATTATTTTATGTTAATAAATTACCAGAAGGACAGTTTAGCAGTAATTTATTAAATTGAGATTAAATAAGGATGAACTTAATTTACCATTATGAATTAAAGCAGAGCTCAAGGCCATAGAGTCTTGACAAACAGGGGAAAGGATGATGGATGCCGGCAGATAGAATCTATTTTTAACTGGTTATTTCTCTGGTTTTGAGTTGTGAGCATTTTCTTCCTAAGCATATTTTAGGAAAGCAAGATGGTGGTTTTCTCCTTTTGAATACTTTTTATTTTCCCCATTCTTTTTTTCAGTGCCATTTTCTCATTTTGTTAGTCAAAATATTTATTGCCCACTGTATTTTTAAATTGATTGTGCAGAAACAAAGAGCTTGAAAAGATTTAAATGAAAAGTGTAACTAAATAATGCCTTCTGTTTTTTGTTGTAATCTGATGAATGAAAATATGATCTGGGAGGAGATTACGTAGGGTAATAGGTTCACTTGTGTTACATGGCTGTTATATGGCAAGCATCATCTTTCTTCTGTGCACCTAAATGTCAAAATTTCAATGTCATGCACTAGTGACTAGACAGAAGTTGCAAGTGCTTTCTAAAGAGGAGTCAACAATCAGAGTGCAATGAAAACACAATTTTGGCATGGGAGGAACTCATTGTACATTTTTTTGAGGGATTTCCTTTGCATTTTGTAATTTAGTTGTGCCATAGATTCAAACAGAATAAGACTTTCATAGTCATTTGACTCACATCCAGCAAAAGTGCTGTGTCTCAGAAACTCCATGGATAGGCAAGACCCACAAAATCTCTGTAGCAGGGGCCTCACCTGGGAGACTTAGAAGGGGGAGTGGGTTATTCTTGTTGATGTTTATATCCTTATGAAACTCATGAGTTTTTTCTTTGTGTGGTCACCTAATTTTTGCCCCTGGGCTGATTTCCTTGTTAGTAGGAGCCAAAGATTCTGGTCAGATTTCTTCACTGAGTTGGTATTGGTAGGTTTTAAAACTCAGTTCTTCATGGTAATTAGGCTAGCACAGTTCCTTTATGAACTTTCATCTGTAACAAATAAATTTATCAGATTTCTCAATATAACTGATAGAGATGTCTCATTCATTAATATATATTCTTTTTAACACATAGAAAAAAATCTTTATGATTTGCATTACTCTTGCTTTAATTTCAGTGTTTTTGACATGGTGAATTCTTAACAAGTTGCAGTAGGTTGTGGCAAGTGGGTAATTTAATTTTCTGAGCAGTCATAAATGGAAAGGAGGAGGAAGCAGCTGTAGCTTCAATGCCAAAAGAAATGGCATTGAAGAGGGCATTGGCACAGGTCCTTGAAGTGAATACAGCTTGTAGCACTGTTTAGCTAGTTTATACAAGTCCTCTGCAATACTACTGGCTATCATGCTAGTCAATTTGTCTTTCTGACACTCTTTATTCCCTTGTCACTCTTTCATTGTGTTTTGGGGTTTGTTTGGTTGGGTTTTCTTCTGTGAATTGGATTTCAAGACCCATAGTACATAGACTATATTTTTATTCAGTGTCTGACCAGCATGAATCACTTGATCTGTACCTAGATGTTATGCTGATGGTAGTAGTAATAATATCAATAGCAATGATACCATAAATAATTGTAAGCAGTGGTCATGGATAATTTGCGCAAGAGCCATATATTGAATGGTAGCTTTGATTTTTGCTTCAGGACATAATGTTGCACTACAAACTATGCTGAAAGAGTCCATTGTAGGGATTTGAAATTAAATATAAAGCATTATGCCTTGTAATTAATGTGGACATCTGAATTAAAGTTTGAAATTTAAATTGCACATTACCAGATAGACATTTAAATTTCAGTCTTGTGTTTGTTTATTTGTGCAGTCCTTTATTATCTCTTCATCTCTACTGTTTTTCCTGGGGAAAGTACCTCATCTGCAGGTTTGGAAGCTCTTATTTAAATCCTTCTGAGGTGTTGGGTTTTGGTATGTTGGAAAGAACATTATAGAACCATCACACACAGTTTGGCACAGTTAGAAGTCCACGTGAGGGTAAAAAATTGGGTGAACATGAAATCTGACTGGTCATTTTGCTTTAGAAGAGATGGCACTGTAAGTCAGGTGTGAAGTGGATCTGCACTGGTAGAATAACTTTGCATTGCTTCCACCTGAACTATTCCTAGACGCTACATATGTAGGGAACTCAGGCTTCTGTGCTGTCATTTCTTTACCCATCATGAGAACCACACTGGTAACAAAAGCATAACTAAACAATGATTGGGGAATAGCAAAGCCTTATTGAATTTATTTTATTTCAGTGAACTGCAGAGCATATTAAATTTCTTGGATGCATGAAAATATTAGGATCTTTATTGCTCAATTAAATTATGCTTTTTTCATGCTAACTCTGCTTTAAAAAGAAAGGGTACCAAAAGGCTAAAAACACAAGACTGAGAATAGGCTTAAAATACACAAAATTTGCAAGATATGTTTTTCCTTTAAAATATGCTTAACACTTGAGTAAGTAAATAAAACCAGTTTGTTTGCTGTGGTTGAGTCATTAAAGCATTAAGCAAGTCCCTCATCTAGGAGGTTAATATCTATTCCTGGAAATGATAAAAGAGATGCCTGCATCAGCATTTCAAACATTTTAAAACCTTCAATATTTATACTGATTTAAGGAAAAAATCTATTTACTGCTGGCACTTATTTTATCATCCTACTCTCTACTACTCCCACACCCATATTCAGTACTATAAACTGAAGCAATTAATTCTCAGGGGTGGGGTAGATTTAATTTCCTGGATTGTCTTTTTGGCTCTCATTGTCGTCTATATTCACTTCTGTTTCTTTCCAAATATTCGTTGATTTTTGTTCAGTGCTAATAGACAGTGGGTATAACTGTTGAAAACTAATTGATAAAATAGTGCTTGCAATAACAAATAGAAAACAGCAGCAGCTATTAGTCACCTTACCTTAGGTACCCTGCAATATTCACACTAATATTAAAAAAAAAAAAACTACCACCTTAATTCTGTAGTCCTTAGTGCTTATAAAAGATTTCAAAATTTTTAACAAGTAGACCAGTCAAGCACCAGTTAAAAGTATTAAACCACAGTAAATTCCTTTTTTTATAAAAACACCTCAACAAAGTAACAAAATAATTACTAAGCATGACCTCTCCAATCCACTTTGAAATATGTGGGCAACTTTTAATTTCAAAGGTGTGATCATATTCATTTATTGGACTTCCTAAGATGAAGTTTGAATCATGTTGCAGCTTTTGTATGAATCCATATGTTCTACATCATATGTGAAAGGAGTGCATGGTTAGTTAGCTTATGATTAAGATATTTTTAATTTGAATATTTCATCCAGAATATACAGGGAGGCTTGTTTGGTTTCGTTGGTTTTGGGTTTTTTTTCAATAAGCATTTTTCTTTTGCACCAGGAATACTGTGATGTTCTGCCTTTGTTCTGCATGTCTCATGATATTTTATGCTATGCTTTGTTGTCTGTCTGCCAAAACTCAGTATAATCCTGGGACTTGGGTGTTAAATTTAACAGTTCTTATAAGTTGGAGTTTTTTTAAGCCATCATCTCTTTTTACTTTTTTGCGTGTGTGTTTGTGGCAGGGGTGTGTTACTTGTGTACTGTGAGGAAATCAACAGATGTTGTTCTTTTCAGATGATGCATCTAAGCAAGCTGCTTCAGACATATTTTAAGTTCACTCACTGGCTTTAGAAAGACAGCAAAGTTTTTTTGAGGCAGAGAAAGAAAATATAGCAGTTTCTCTGAGTGTTTATCTGTGTGCATACCCACGCTGCATCTGCAAGTGTTACTAGTGCCATGTGCTAAGTCTCCTGCCTTTGTGTGTCCCTCTGTGGTTTTTGATAGAGTGAAGAATGTTGTTTCCTCTCCCTTTCTTCCAATGTTCTGCTGAGTGGAAATGATCCTTCTGTGCTTGCCTAAAGCAGAGTGCCCTCAGTATTTCATTATTGTTGAAACCTGCTTATTGCTTCCTTCAGGATGTGTTTTTGCTCCTCATAGACCAGCACAACCATTAAAATGGTCTATCTTTGGCAGTACTACAGATGAAGTTCTAATTCTGCCTTTTTCCTGTGTATCATGACCCCATTTTATTCAGACTGTCCTCTGAGTTTTTATCTTGATGAAAAATCCTTTTCTATCACACTATGCTCCTGTGCTCCACTGCACCTCCTCTCAGTGTGGCAACACTACAAAGGGAGTTCTCAACTACATGGTCACTAGCCTCAAAGCCCTCAGATTCCTTTTTTCCAGAAAAGCTCACTTTAATTACCAGTAGGAGCCGCAGTTTTTCATATAGTGGCATATGATACTATTAGTTATTCTCGTAGCTTTTAAATAGATTAGCTTCCTCTTTGACTATTCCCCTTGAATGAGCTTCTGCATAACACATTGTCTTGAACATCCACCATTATTCAGTTCCTAATTTTTTCTCAGCTGTTACTGCAGGGCTTGAATTCCAGCGTGTAATTTGCCACTATACAGTCTTAGGGAAAGATGGGCAGGAGAAAAATGTCTAGATGAGAGGGAGGAAGGTCCTGCATTCCAGGATAAGATACTGAATTTCTTGTAGCCCTTCCTATCTGGCAGCTGCTGCATCCACTGAGAAGAGCAAGGAAACCAAGACATCACATATTTGTTCCTTGGGGTTTAGGGGACACAGGGCATGGACAGGTTTCTGTGGCTGTGCTGCATTTTGAGCTGCATATAGTGAGTTGACTGTTATTCCAGTGAGTTTCTACTGAAGAGATTTAGAAAAATACTCTGATTTTTTTTTAAACAGTTGTAATTGCAGCTGTTTTCCAAAATCCTCAAATAAAAGTGATTCTTAGAACACATTTCTAGTAATAAATGCAAGGGATTCCAGAAGGTATAATGTTTGATCCCAGTTTTTAGTAGGAGAGCAAAGACTTCCTCTTTACTTGCATGTTGAGACACTTCATTAATGGATATTTTTGACCACTCCAGGGACCTTAGCTATTTAAAACCACACAGAAAGAGGAGATTTAACTAACAATATTCCATTTGTGTCAGATGCCAGATTCTGGTGTATCATTTTTCTTGCAATTGACACATCAACAGTCTGCAAAAACTCATAAAATATTTCAATTGCTGCTGCTCCTCCCTAGGAATGGATTCAGGAGTAATTCAGGCCTTAATTAGACACACCTGAAGTCACATTAGAGTGGCACACAGTAGAGTTCCCTCCTTTTATAAAATCCCTGTGTATCTCAAGCTAGTAATCTCTGGTGAGCAGATAGACATATTTTTTTAACCAAATTAGGTCATATATCATGTGAAACAGATGAAAAGTTCTGTGATTTTTTTGGCATTGCCACTGTCTGAACCTTCTTCCCTTCCCCAGTGGACACTCTGAGAAGTGTCAGTCCTGCTTGCGTCTCCAAAATGAAAAAATTGATGAGAGTTCATTTTGCAGGGGAAGGGGCTCCACAGCAAATATTTCCATTTGCAGAAAAGAGCAGAGGTTGGAGAGCATCCATAGATACTGAAAATTTAACCCATTTTATTAGAAAATTAGCGGGCCAAAGATGACCTTAATGAGTTATTCTATTGCTCCAGAAGGGAGACGGGGTTGCACGTTTTGACCAGCAAGATGCTATCAAGTTGTTACATTGAATTATATCTGATACTGGAAAGAGAATCAGATTGTTAAATAATTAGTCTTCCTTTAGGTCTTAGCAACCAGTATCTTCACAAAGACTTTAGCTGTGACTGTTCAGAGAAAGCTGTGATCATGCTATCTGACTGAAGCAGAATAGCTCTCTTCATCAAATGATGAAATCTGCCAAGCTCATTCTAAATGTCTCAGGTTTGCCAAGCTGAAGTGTGAACTACCAGCTGGTTCACTGTCACTGCTTGACATTTACAGTAGCAAAACTGGACTTGATTGTAGCCTCTCCTTAATAGCTCATCAGTAGAAGGAGCTTTTTTCCTGTGTTTTCAATCTCTGTTGAATCTTTTAACTCTAGCTAGCATTAAAGTCTTGCCTCACTTGGATGGGCCATATGATTGTACAGGTGTAGCTCATGCATGCCAGACTTTGAATATGGTTTTTGTAAGCATCATATCGTTTCATCAGGCATCTCTTAATGAAAAAAGCTGGATCCAT
Source organism: Trochalopteron elliotii (assembly GCA_024734555.1). NCBI lineage: Eukaryota > Metazoa > Chordata > Aves > Passeriformes > Leiothrichidae > Trochalopteron > Trochalopteron elliotii. Next base: position 115,501 of record JANPWX010000074.1, read on the forward strand.
CAGTCCATATCTTTTTTGATACAAACCAAATTATTGTAATTAATATTCACAGTTCCATATGCTACTCAAAGATACTAAATCACACCTGCAGAAAAATATAATTTCATTTTCTTACTTTGTGTAGGATGATAATAGTTTTATTTGGTACCTAAGAACCCATTTTACTGGACCAAGAGCTCAAGGATTATATGCTGTGAGTAAGTTCAGTGTGCCTGGTGATATTTTAGTCAAGACTTCATACTACATTTTGCAGAACAGAAAATCTGTAAGGTGATAGGCAATATTATTATCATTCTCCTGCCTCAGATCATGCTGCTGTTAGATTCCTTTAGCTACAGTTTTGTTATGGATTTTGTCTCTGGACTTGCTGCACAGGCCATCAGATTCAACTCTTTGTCCTTTACCACTCAAGGATGAAAATTGCAAAAGCGAATTTCAGTTATTTGCTGATGATAGATCATGAGTAAAATGTTAAAAAGATAGGTTAAACCATTTTAACAAGAGCTTTTTGATCTGGGTCTACTATAAAACTATTCTCCTTTTGATTCCAGAATCATTAAAGACACAATAAAATCCTATTCCAAAATCAAGCTTTCTCTTGGGGTGTCCAGGATGGATGCTTGATTTGTTGTTGGAAGAAGCGATGTACATGTTTCCTTCACTTCCCTTCCTTCCTGAATTAGAGCCTATTGCAATACAGAACTGAATAGCCAAACTATAGATGACCCCAACTACAAGGCAAAGAAGCAACATTTTCAAGACAATTTGTGGCCCTTGTTCCATTGACAAAATCCCTAGAAATTATTTTCTAGAAATTCTTGATTGCTCACTGGAGCTAAAGAATTTTTATCTTTTACTGGTTTCCTCAAGTTTCATTGAGGTGCTGTATGTCTTCTTCATCCTGAAATTAATTTTTTACCCATTTTTAAAATTTTCTACTGGCAGTGTTTGAGGTCTTTTATTAGACTTACTTTACCTGTCAGGAGTTGTGTTATTCAATGAGGTCTTGCTCTTGTACTATTTTCTATCATTAAAAATCCAGTTAATCTAATAATGACATGTTCCTTTTAGGGTGGAAGAGTCTCATTTCACAAGTACACTGATTGCCAGAAAATCTCCCTAAGAGTGAATATATATTCCCCATATGTCTGCTGAGACAGTATTGTTTACTGTGGTTGTTAGACATGTCATATCTTTTTCTACCTGCTAGAGGGTTCCTCATGTTCCATGTAAGTTTTTTTGACAAAGGTATCTGTGGTCCAATATTATCAATTGTGAATTGTCAATTTCCTTGTGTCAATTTGCTTATCTATTTTGTCACAGAGACTTGCAGGTAAATAAATGTCTAAAGTGGTAGCTCAAAATGCATCTTGAAATCTGACAAAATTATCTACAGAAATTGCTATTAATTTCTTCCATTTATCCTTGGAGATGAAGACTTTCTTGACGTCTCTGAGGTTTTGTCTTTCTCTTCAACTTCTGGTCTGATACAGTACATGTTTCCATGACCCCTCTCCTCATGTCTATCTGTATCATAGAGAGTACTAACAAGGAGCATTGTCAGGGGAGCCCATTAAGAGTGTTGGGTGAGCACTGAGATCTCTTGCAGACATATGGTTTGGCTAATCATAGTAACTATTCAGCATGCAGGCTTTTCCCTCAAGTCTAATAATTGTGTTTGCATTCACAGACTGTCCACGGCTTCTTTCTCTTTGCTGCTGGGCTAAACCTTGCCATTCCCATCTCAATTAGGATAAAAACACTGCTAAGTCTGAGTTTTGCCCCACGATTAAAAACTCTTACAGCAGCAATGATGTAAGTGCCACATTACACTGAACATGGACTATGGTTTTTGTCATCTGGCATTGCATCCTGATTGGGCTTAATTCTCAGGTTCTGCATGAGAGCATAGCATTTTTGCACTGGGCAACAGCATCACAGGAATGTGTCCAGATAGAAAGATCCTCCATGAAATGGTACCAGGTAATCAACCTCTATGCCCCATGCCTGGGTTACATAGAAAGTTGCTCAGCATTCAGATGTTTTACCCTAAATTTCACACTGAACTGAGTGTCAGTTCTTCATGGTTGGAAGAGTTTTGTCAAAAACAGCCTGGTATAGTTTATAAGAACTTCATGACTATTTGCCTCTCTTAGTAGCTGATTTTTTTTTTAAAGATGTGTTCTACTAAAATAAATTTTCCTTGAGCTCCTGAAGTATCCTTGATATTTAAACAGACAATAATAATTTTCCATAAGAGGGTATATTATTCTCTGTATAAAAATACAAATATCCATTAAAAGAAAAACATACACAAATTTCTTACACGAGAAATTATTGCTTTAGACATGGATAATAGGTGTTGTGCGATCTCTGCCACACATACAAATACCATATTCCAATAGGAGGGCTTTATGAAAATATGAATTATTAATCATTAAGTACAATTGTCACCTAATACTGAACATATTTCTCCTCCTTTTGAACTCAGGGCTGAGAAATCCGGATAATTGTGACAGTTGTTTAATCACAAGAAAGCTGCTCTATTGCTAAAAGCTCAGGGGGTTTTAAAAGATTTAAAATGAAGATCCTTAAAAGTGTGGTGCACATTCAATATTAATCCATGTAGATGTTGGAATCTGTATTTTTTATTCAACAACTGATAAGTGATATCGTTAGACAGGCCAGCACTTGCTGTCTCCTTTGGAAGTGATATTGTCAAATTGACACTAATAATCACAACTGGGTTTTCAGCATTGCTGAGTATAAAATTACCTTCTGCATCATCTGCATATGTCTCTATGGCCATTCCAATATATTCCTTCATAATCATATGCAATTAGAATGTCCCATAACGGATTTCAGACTTTTATATCAAATTTTGTAAATTGTGTTTTTTGTTGAACGTTTTTGAGAAGCCAAAAAGGGGCTAATGCTGCTAAAACTCAAGTTGTTCAAAGTACGTTTGTCTTACTTTCTTTGTTAATTTTCCATTGCCAAAAACTTAAGCTGAATTAGTAGTGTATTGATTTTGTAAACAAAAAGCTTGCCTAGAGAATTATCCCTGAATCATATTTTCTAGGGTTTTTTTTTTCATTTTTCTAATCAATTTTTTCAGAATGTGCTGCATTTTTTAATCAGCTGTGGCTTTTTAACCTACTTTTATTTCTTCCCCCCATTCTTTGATGTATGGCTTATGCAGATATCTATGGCAGCACGAAATTAGCTTTCAGAAACTAAATAGGTTGCACCATTTTCAGTTGTATTAGCAAACTTCTATGATAATTTCTTCACAATAACAAAGAAGTGATGCAGACTGATGTATGCAGCATCTATTCTTGCCACTTATTTTTACTTGTCGTAAATTCCACCTATACAGAATGTATAATAACTTGTCCTGAGGATATTTAAATTAATCTTCGTGAGACAAATGTGTTCTCAGCACTTACTGGTGGCATGTAAAGTTCATCTCAGGTCTTGGAGTTAGCACATATTTGTGCTGGATTTTTTTTTTGTCTTAAAAATTACAACTCAATTTTCTAATGTACTTCAAGTTTTAAATACTGATCGAAGTCTTCTTTTTATGCCAGGATTAGGCTGAATTTTGCTGTGATGGAAGTTTTTTACAAAATATTTTGTTAGCAATGGCCAACAGCAAGAGTCACTGCAATACTGGTTGGTTACTTAAAGGGGAAGGATAGCTCACTTTTTTATTTCTCTGATCAGGATTTTGGAAAAGGTTTTGTTTTTAGTTATTTCTCCATTAAAATCCTTAGAACTATAGAAAATTCAACACTTTGTTTCACATTTGTAAAATGAGCACAGCAATCCTTCGGATAATATACTTTGTTCTGTAGTAATTTTGAAAACATGAATTAAAACATAAAAATTCCTAAACTATTTTCTTTTCAGGATATTCTACTAGGATAGTAAAAAATACAGTTGTATGATTCCATGTAGATTTCTGGGATTTGGGGCTTTTTTACCTTCATTTCACAGCTGGCCTCCTGGTGACTGAGACACTAGACAATCAGTGTTCAAATACTGGATGTATGGCAGGATAAGGTGCAGACTGCAGTGGAGATATCTGCATTTCTCTTCCCTGACTCACTGAATATCCAGTAGGACTTACAAGTTCAGATTTGATGCCACACCTAACCATGTTGTGAACTGTTCTGGTGAGTTATCTTTGACTAACAGCCAAATTCCCACCCAGTGAGGTCAGCTAAGAGCTGCTGAGCAAATGAACAAGCTGAAGTTCTCTCTGACTTAGAGACACTTCATTCCTTTTATTTTTTTTTTATTTTCCTGTTCACATATACTCTTTTTCAAATGCCTCTATCAGTTCAAGGACAACTTTTTCTATTTTTTTCTACTCCCTTTTTTTTCCCCCCCAATAAGTGTGACAACTGTGCTGTATTGACAATGGAGATTGCAGCAATCTTAAGTAGAAAGGAGAAGCTTTCTTTTTCTTCTCCCAGTCAGTGTTATAGGACAGGCCCAATACAGAGAGGATTTTAGTATGCTCTACAATATTTTTTGCTGTGTTTTATGTGGAGCACTGCTGTAAGGCAGGTAGTGCATTGGTGGGGTAATTCCTCAGTTTCCATAGGGCCAGATTTTCATGGTGCAGTTAAAAACTTACTGTGCCTTATATTATACACGGTTGTTAACAGAGGGACAAGTGAACAGCAGGGGCCCAGCACAAGATGAATAATAAAACAGGAAGCAAAGTAAAGAATGCAAACCCAAAGGAAATCACCTAGAAGACAAATCTGTAAAATCAATACAGCTATATCAATTGACACTAGCTCAAAAGTAGTTCAGTGTCTACATTAGTCTAACTAAACAAAATCCACATTCATTTACATTGAAAATTCTTTAAACTGAGCCCAAAGTAAAATTTATGCAAGAATGGTGCACAGCTAGCTCTAACCTCTTGAAAGTTAGACAATTCAGGGATTTGTGTAGCTGAGACTACTGAGGAAAGGTGCCTGGTCACAGGTAACACAACTGAGGAAGCTGCTTTTGGGAGTGCTCTTCATTGATTATTTCCTCTGGAACTTTAGAGGGCTGCCTTGGGGTCAAGATCACAATTGAGAGCTGCCACTCCTGCTACTCAAAACCCACATCTTACACCCCTAGTGGGGCATTACACCATCATGTGCTGCCTCTTTTGAGAATGGCTTGCTAATTCTCTCCTTGTTAATGAAATGTAATACAGTGAGGCAGTAGTCAATTCCTGATCACTAGTCTTCCAAAATGCACATTTTCTACCTTTTCCTGATTTTAACTCCATAACAAACAAGGTTGAGTTTTTCCAAAAAGGTTTTTTCGAAACAAATTTATTAAGGTTTAGCTCAGAGATGGTATGGGAAACAACCCAAATTAACTACATTTGTTGGCTAATGTAACTGTACTTTTCCTTAGGCAATTATGATTAAGAGAACATGATACTTCTGGAAGTGATACTTCCAGTTTGAGGAACAGCATCTCCTTTAGGTAATACTTTAACTGTTATTTTCAATCCATTTACTTTTGACATTCTTTCAGTCTTCCCTTTCCTATACATAATGCATGAGAAGGATATTTAAAGTATACTTGTGTTTTGACACTAATGAACAGTGCTCAATAGTATATGTATTTTATAGGAGCTAAAGCTGCAGGAAGGAATAACTGCTGTAGGAAGAGGTACATGTACAGGATATAAATGTCTGAGTCACAAGTGCTCTATTGCTACTAGAAATCATGTCTTTGAATTTCTATAACAAATTTCAAAAACAACATTACGACTTAATTACACTATTCTACAATTCTTTATTTATTTACTCTATGTAAAGGTTAGTACCTTTACAGTAACTGTTTTGAAATCCAAGGGTTTTTTTAAAGATGCTGTTTTGTACTGAACCTTTGAATCTGTACATCTACTACCAGAGGAGGGATTGTCTTTCGGTTGAGACCTCAGTCAAGAAAAGCAGTCATTGACAGCTGCGCCTGTCATTTCAAACTCCCTTACCCTCAAAGGTGAAAGACAGATGTTTCTAGAGGTCTGCAAGGTATAAAGCATTAGGAAACAGTTGTCAGAAATATTTTATCCATTTTTAGATGGAGAATTATTTGAGCAAGCATGTTGGACTTCTCTATGTTTTATTTTAGATGAGTAGAAAATGAAAACATCTGTGTATTTTCTTCATAAACTGAGGGCAGAAAATCTTAAAAGAAGGTTTGAAAATAGAGCAGTACGATTCAAGCATTCAGATTTCTTTTTCCACAATCAGAATTCTTTAGTTACTAATGAAGTGGATTATTAGGTCATTTCTTTGTCTTTGGAAAGTTTTGCCTTGCTTTTTTGCTATGCAAAGATCACTTGTAAGATACTAATTTTTTTCTTCACACTTTTTTCCCTTTTTTACCGTAAGAGGAATAAAACAACGACACAGTCTTCCTGCATGTTCTCGCCCTTGACAGTTTAATCAGAGAAAATGTATTTCAGCCATTTGACATTTATTTATGGTAATGAAATTGATTCAGATTATGTAACTTCCCAAAGCTCTTGGAGGTAATGTGCTTTCGGCTTTTATATGTAGTAAATTTAAGTGGACAACTGGGGGACGTAATATCAGCAAGATAAAAAGAATGTCATGGATCTAGCTTGCAGAAGTATAACTACAAAATAGAAATGATCGAGCAGCAAAACATCCCACAAAGTTGGTAGTTTGTAAAACTCATTCCTACTATTATTCATTAAGACTCATTTGTTCTAGATTCCTATTTCAAATCCTTGGTTATGTACTATTAACTCTTATGAGAGGTCTCATACTCCACCAGTTACAATTTCTTTCAGATAAGATGCTTGTGTGAGATGACAAAGCGTATTCAGTAAAGGCTGTTAATTCTGTGAGTAATCTAATCTAAAGTCATGGAGTAAGACCATAAATAAACACTAATGTTTAAAGTGTTCAGTGAACTTATTAAATATTCCTATGCTTTGCAACTTTGTTTAATTTTACTTGTGTATGTTGAACATTACTGGAACTTTTCTGATACCAATCTGCACAGTCAAAAATACAGAGGTTCATCCCAGGTTTTCAGAATTTGCAGCAGCTGTCAGGTACCACTGTGAGTTGTAGCCTTAGTATTAGCAGCCTGACAGGCCAACATCAGGATTGGTGTCTGACATTCAAATTGCATAAATACTTGCACAGTTGCATAGTTCTGCTCCGTTTTGAACTTCGTCCTTCTGACCTGATATCTTCAGCTCTTGTGCTTTACATTCTTTCTTGCTAGGTAACTAGGGACACGTCGAACAAATCTTGTTCATAAAACACCAAAAGCTGTGACGGCTCTAACTTTTATGAAATTCCTTCAATAGTCCTTCAGCAAAGTAACCTCTTTTTCAACTTCCTTGTCTGGGCTCAACTGCTCATACAGTGCTTAGCCATGGCTTTCCAGCACACTCGGTGAGGGAATTAGCAGTCAGTTGTACGGTGCATTGTGGCCTCTAACATTTTTTAATGTAAAGAAAACTCCATTTTGTTCCAATACTGTCATTAGCTGTGTTTATTTCTGCCCTGTGCAGTAGCCAGTGAAAACTGGAACCTGTTGTGCTGGCTCCTGCAGAGGAGAGTAGCAAGCAGGGCCTTCACATTCTGACCTGAACAGATCCAAATTGAGGCAAGAAAGGAAATGGGAGGACACGTAAGCAGCAAAAACAGTGAATGGAAGAATGGATTTGAATCCAGATGGATTAAAAGGGAAAGACAAAGCTAAGTGAGAAGTCTGAAAGAAGAGTAGATGATGGCAAAAGAGGACTCTAACACTGTAAGACCAATAGTTACAAAAGCATTTGAGGGGACAAGGGATGAAGCAGCCTGATACATGCCAGTACGTGGGAAATAATGCAAACCTTAGAATTATAATAGGGGAATAGACTTTAGGATCAGAAATATACCATCATAAGCATCTCATCTCCTACATAACACAAGCCATATTGAACCTCCTTCTGTAGTGATGTCCCCAAAAGAGAAAGAGAAATAGCAGTGCAAAATGAAACAAAAATTAGAGGAGAACAGTGAATACATAAATTTGAATTTTCATTAATTTTTTTCCTATTTCTGAATTTTTATTTTACTTACATCAACAATTTTAAAAGAAATTTATTAACTCTACTCCCCCCTAGTTTTTTACCTTTATTTTCCTTTATTTTTTTTTTCCTTATAAGAACAGCCAAGAATTAAGAGAATTTCACATGTTACGTAGAGAGAGCCTTTTAATCACAGTCCCTCTACATATTACTAATCTGGAGGAACTGGAAATTTCAGAAGAGATTTTGCTTCTGCATTTCACATTTGGGAGATACTTGCAGGCAGACTAGAATTTTGATTACTGATGCATATTGAATCTGATGACATTTTAAAATTTCTTGTCACTGTTTGTCTTATCAGTATTACACACCATATCTGAAGCTTTGTGGTTTGAGAATTTGCATAACTAGCAGTCTTTGAGTATAACTGCAATATGTATTTTTTTTTTTTAATAAGGAGGAATGTGTAAGGTAGATATTCTCTACAGCTGGATTGAACTAAGATTGCCCTGCTGGTTTTTTTCCAGTGAGTGAATCTTATAGCAGCACATCTCAGTATTATATGAGCCATTATGAATGTCTGGGAACAGTGTGTCTCAGTCATTTATCATTATGCAATTATTTGACTTCCTCATTGACAGGGGAAGGTGCAGGAAGGACGGAAATGCTTTTATTTTGCCAATTATTTATTTGAAGTATATTTCAGCTGATGTCATAAGATCTTCCTTTATCACTTCATGAACACACATCAGCTATAAGATCCTAAATGTGCTTTGCACAATGGAAACTCTTTGCTGAGAATTCTTTGCCCCAGTACAGATGTGCTTGTTACTTTAATGTGTGGCATTCTAATCAGCTCTTTTCAGTCTCCGTTAAAAGTCCATAATGCTAATTTGTTTGATTAATTTTGAAAGAGCCCAGCCAGATGATCCCATTAAGTTAATGCTACTGATTTTTAACAGATGTTTAAAATAGAAAATGGGGAATAGTGCAAGAATTGCAATAGTCTTCTAGAAGCTGAATTTTAGTTACAATAGGCTAAACGATTTTAAAGCTTCATTCTATAGGTACTCTAATAAAGAGCCATAAACTGAGGATTTAGTTAAAATGATAATAGTTTGTTTTTAAGTAATGTCTAGAGGGTCTCATTTGTTTTGTAGTGTGAGCTATTCAAGTCTGTCAGCACTTTCAAAAGAAGGTCTGAGACACCTAGATCACTTGCTGCAAATGTCACTCTGATAATGGCTGAGGACCTCTCTTTAAAATGCTACAAGTTCAAAACATTTCAAGGGCTGTCACACTGATAGTTGTTGATACCTTCTGGAGGGAAAATGGTCTCAAAAACAGCAGATCAATTGAACAGCATTTCATGTTCATAGCATCACAATTCTTTCTGATTGCAATGTAGGATTTAAATCCACCCAGACTTTGCATCCATACAGGATTAGAGTATTGTTCTTTAAAAGAGAGAGAAGGATTTGAGAGAGTTGGGAGAAAGTAAAAGTAATCAAAGAGAAAGTAATTTATACCATACTGCTTAGGGTAATCAAATACAGACCTACTAGAAAGAACATTTTGGTAAAATTCAGGTACACAAGCTGTTTTTCATGATGTAAGGAGTAAAAAATAGTGAAAGGAATATTGTCCAGTTATTTTCTATTCTTTTAATCCTCCTTCACTTTTCTGTTTTAAACATTAAAATAGTACAGAGTTTTAAGTTTTTGTTTCCATTAAGTTGAAAAGATACAGTGCAGCAATTGAATAGTGAAGAGTGTAGTTGAAAATAGAGTTTTCCTCCCAGTCTATGTAGACATTTATAACACAGAAAGTCAATTCACTTCTTAACATACTGGCATTTCATGGCAAGTACAGGAACGCAGTCTGTATATTTACTGACTCTTCTGATTGTACAAACAAATGTTTTCTGTAGTTTTATATCTCCTGTTTTTAATAATGTTACTTACATGAGTTTGAATTTTAAGTGTTCATTTTATTATTTTGCTAAATGCAATTGATACAAAATTGGTTCCTGTGGCAAAACCTATGCCATAAGAACATTATTGTAATTCTCAGTATTTAATAATAGGCAGGAGCAAATGAGCCCTTTAACAGCATATCCTGGTTTTGTGTGACTGTTCACAAAGCTATTACAGTTAATAAAAGAGAAAAAATATACATTGTAGCTTGCATCGAAGTACTTGTTTGTGAAACGAATTTTATTTTCATTACTTTGTCAAGCCATTAGACTCCTTCGTAAAGGATTAGAAACTCAGGCCTGTTAATGAATAATGTTGCTGGTCTAAAGGCCTCTAACTTTAAAACTGTTGGCTTAACCTCATGCAAGAGGATTACCTTACTCCTTTAAAATAATAATCTGTTTGGCCAACTTAAGTTCTAGCATTTGGCTACAGAGCAGACTGAGGAAGAAAATCAGAATATCATTGGAGAAAATTGTAGAAGGCTTTCCTTGCCAGATATACTTCTGCTGGCCTCAGAAAAAACTGAAGTCCAGAATAGCTTCTAGACTAACCAGCTAACAAATTGATCCAATAGTTAGAAGCATAAAGATACTACATGACAAAACCTCACAGAGTTTGTCTGGCCACGTAGTGTGCATCTGAAAGTTAATGAGCTGATTGTATTTCTTTTTATATTGTGTTTTCCAACTCATATTGCCCAGGCACAATCAAGTTTTATTTGTTCCTCTGCTTTCATGACTTTAGGCCTCATCTATATTAATGACAAGATGGTGTAAAGATAGAAAGACATTGTTAAAGTGAATCTGTAGCATTTGTGGGGGTTTTTTTCTAATGGTCTTTTCACTGTGAGCTTGAAAGTTATGGTGTTGTGAAGGTGCATCTATTACTCTGAATTGGTAATACTGCTCCCATGTTCTATGTACACACAGACTGCTTTCTTTTAATAGTAATCAAAGGTTCATTCCAACAGCCTGATGAGAACATTCTCTGTTTCTGAAGGAAAACATGTTAGTTACCAGATCATCTGTTGCTTACAATTGCCAGAATCTCACCTGAGAGTAGATCTGGGTTTTGCTGAGATAAGCTGCTCAAAGTTGAGGTCACCACTGCTACCTTGAGTTCTGCCAAAAGTGGAACCTGTTCTCAAAACTCTGTAGAACAGAAATGAAGATTTTATAACACATAGAGAAAAACCAAAAAAAATTAGAGTTCAATGATGCAAACTTAAACTGAAAAGTCAGGAAACATGGTGTGTCCCTTTTTCACTGTGTCATCCTACTTCTGTCTGTATCTCCTTGTTTCCCACTGATGGAAGAGGATTAGCTGGAGCAGACTGGTGCAAAGTTTTTGTTCTGATGCAATAAACACTGTATGTACCTCTTGAAGGACAAAATATATCTATTTTCAGTCCTGAATTCTAGATAGTGTTTCAGGGCTGGTGCACAGATGGGATTTATCAACAGTCTGATGGCAACATGACCATCGTTTATGGGCCCATGTGAGGGGTGAGTGAAGGTTATATGGCCAAATTAATTCTAAGGGCAAAGTCAAGTGATAGTTGTTAAAATTACTTTCTCCATTCCCCTTGTTAGGAGACGCATTTTCTTTTCCATCACACAGAGAAAGGAAACATTAGTCACATTCACCATGCATTGAAACATAATTTATTGAAAATAATGATAACCCTTCCTAATGTGGAAAAATAGATGATTTTTCCATTTGCAATAACCCAAACGGTGCTGTAGATCCCAGGAGTTCCTTGGCTCTTCCTTTTTTCCTACTACTATCTTGTTTAGCAAAAGAATGTCAGGTTACTGCTTGGATTTCTTGCAGGTGCTCCCTCATCACCTGTTTGTATTAGAATATTGCAGCCTGTTTACTCATCAGTTCTCTTCCTTTTCAAGAAGTCCATTTAAGCAACAATGAGCTTTTGCGCTCATAAGAGGTTCAGCAGAGTGACATAATGATAGATAATGTCATGTACAGTACATAATTGTGCATAAAGCTTATAAAACTACCTAATATATTAAATAATACTATGTTAATATGATTTAGATAAAAAATCAAACATATGAAGCCCAAATTATCTGTAAATTGGTAATCTGTATCAAATATTATATGTAAATCATGTCCTCTCCTTAGGCTTGTTGCTGTTTTGTAAATTACTTCTCAGTAACAACACATAAATGAATTTTACTTCACCTTTTGTGTAACAGCACAACAGTTTTGTTAATATATGAGTAAGCAGTGCAATTTCACAGCAACAGAGGTACAAGATACGTGGGAAGACAAAAAAAAAACAAAGAAAAGGGTTTTTTTAACCCTGGAGTGGTAAAAGAGTGAGACAGACAAACAGACACAGCCTGCGTGCTCCTCTCTTTTTCTTGATTTTTAGCTCTGCTACTTTTACTTGCTTTTACTTCTGCCCTCACCACACTGTCTGCTTCCAAATTTGTTAACCATTTGTCTGATTCCCTGATTATCTAAGATCTGTTTGGGTCTTGTGAGAGGCTAGTGAGACCAGGCCTTTCTCTTTTTTTAATACCAGCAGAATAATGTTGGGATGGGATCCTTTCTCTTTTTCTGACAGGCTGGAACTTGATTTCTTCTAAATGAATATTTTCTTTTGTCATTGCTCTGAACAAACAGATCTGAAAGGATGCATTGCAGGTATTTGTCTATAACTCTTCACATCTGGATTCATGGACGCACTAATTTCCTTATAAAGGGCTGGAGATTTTACCAGGTGCACTTCCCCTTGACATTCACATTCTCATTTTTAATTGTCTGGCTTCTTCACCTTTACCAGAGCCCAGTTTTTTCCCATTTCCTCCAAGAGCTCTTTTGAATTGAGCAAGGGAGGAGCTATATAGGTTGATTCATTATTACTTGCAAGACCTTTTTGTTTACCTGCTAAAGGGGCAATTGTAAGTCAAAGCCCCTCTGTCCAAGTATCTTCAAACACAATAAGGAGGAGAAGCTTTTCATGGAGTAAAGGGAAGGATGGTTGTACCAGCTGTAGGCTGGCAGGAACTCAGAGAAGGACTCCACTCCACACCTCTTCTCTCTGAGTTTTCAAGCTGTTTTAAGACAGAAAATGGCAAGCCATTTTCTTGCTATCCCACTTGTAGTAAACTTAGAAAGCATGCAGAATGGTGGTAAGTGCACACATCAGCTGTTGTCAGGGATTAGGACATTAGATATCTACTGTTCTGACTCGAAACTAGACCCAGGGGTCTGGAGCATAAAAGGTGCTAGAAGACATGAAGTAGTCTCTTAATCATACCTTGATGTTTCTAGCTGAAAACACCTACTGGAGATAAATATGGTTTGAAACAGCACTCCAGCAGCTGTGAATTGCTCAATTCATCTCAGTGTTCTCATCTCTTTGAGTTCTTTTGACCCTACAGTACTGCCGAGTGTGCCTATTATTTAGTGTGAAATCTTTTACATTACCTCTATTTATTTATTGCTTGCCACCTGAATAGTACCAAAGCAAAATCTGTGTTATCCTTGAGCTGAAGATCTCTGACTCAAATAAGCTAGATCTTAAAGCTAGCTTGACCCTTTGCACCCTGAGAGGCAGAAAATGCAATGGTATGAGTTAGGATTTTCAGAGTAATTCCAACTTGAAGAGCATCTTTTATACAATTAGCAAATCTGCTTAACTAGAGAAGAGTCACTAATTCTTTGCAGTACCTTTCAGGTTCAGTTCTACAAAGCTATGGTACAGTTTCTAGGTTCATTTCATATAACTCTCTTTCTAGTGACAGAAAGCACAAAGGAAATCTTACTTCTCCCAAACTGTACAGTGGAAATGATCAAGTTGCTGGGGTCTTTCTTGCTCTCTTTTCTTCTTATTTTCCCCTTTTATTCTTTTTTTGATATACTGAGTCAAACCAAAATTCTTGTCTCTGATGATGTTCTCCTATGCAACTGGGCACATTTCTCCTTCAAGGACCAGTAAGACTATGACAAAATCTTATCAGGATGTGAGAGCAAGCCTATAGCAGTGCCTCATCCTCCTCCTCTACAGCTTCTCATCTGTGACTGGAAGATGGTTCTCCAGCCATCTGCATCTTAGGACACCCTGACTAGGGAACCTACTTTCACTTCACTTTGCCTCTGCCATGGTTATGTCTAGCAAAATGAAATTAGAATTGCTCTGAATATGGAAGGTTGGGTTTTGTGCTTTGCTTTAGTTGTTGTTTTTTTGTATCCTTCTGACCTTTTCTGAGGAAAGGTACTCCAGAAGTGTTAGCTGGTCTAGAAGCTGGTAATTGAAAATCTGAGTGTGAGCATAGATAGACAGGTCTTTTTTAAGGTTTGGGTCTCCGAACCAAAAATACTGTATCATCATGCAGTAATAGATGAAAATTGTAGACAGTTTGGTACTTCCCATGGCAGATTTTTTCTGAGGGAATTGCTTGGACTATCAAACTATTTTCTAGTTTAGTGTCAAATTTAAATATGTTACTTTAAAAGTTAATGGCTTCCCCCTTGCTTTTTGCCTGTGTCTTGCTATGGTAAAGGACAAATAACTCTTGATAAAGGGCAGGGTTGTAAATTATATGATAGTGTCTGAAGATGACAGCCTTCACTCATTATAATATGTGTAAAGGAATACTGTTATTGTCTTAAGTGCTGCTGTCATGTTCAGTTCCTGCTCTTGAAGAAATTTCTGTTCCTTTCAGAGCAACGGACTGACTCAAAGAGTCAGTTTCGTACTGTGAAAATGGGTATGAACTGTGACATTCTGTGTTTTTCTCCATTTTTTTCTTGGGTCATTAAAAGTTGAAAAGCTTGTTATTGGAGTCCTCCCCAAGTGTGCTTTCAGTAACCCACTCACTAGATAGATGATGCACTGCCAGTTTCCTGAACCCTATTGGGGATTACGAAGTCTACTCCTTTTATTGAATGGCTTGGGGAACATTCTGGGCTTGTAGCTTGTAATGATGAAATGTTATGAATATTCATGGAATATGGTTGTATGGTTGTATGGTTAAGCTACCTTTAGCCTAATGTAAGAGCAGAGGGAGTAGGCAATTGCCTGCCTGACAGCTACCAATCTGTGTGTTCCTTGTCAGCTTTTTCTGTGCAAACTTCTTATCCCATACCCTAAAATTACATGTGCATGAGGCACATTACTGCAGCTTCCAGAAGGAATACATACTCAGTGGCCAAAATTAAATCAGAGTGTTCAAGAAATCTGCTGCACTTTCATGCTGTGGCTTACTGGTATTTATCCTCTTTGTCTAGATAAGCTTGCACAGACATTTTTAACATTTTGACAATTAAGAGGAGAGAACTAAATTTATTTGTTTTTTAATGGAGAAGAGTCCCTGTGCTAGACCCTGCTTCTAGTTATAACTATTTTTGATTTTTACGCTGCAGGTTTCAGTCCCTAGAGCAATAAAATGTTAGTCTTTATTTCCCTTAGGAAATAAAGTATCCCACCCACGGCCAAGAAACACTAACGTAAGTGGCACATAAATTTGTGTGGTGGCTGGTTATCCTAATGGGCTTGGTTCCACTGACTACACACATCATGTCATTAGAGTGCTTTCTGTAACCCATAGTGTCTTGAATCGTTTCCAGATAATGCAAGGAACACAAAGCTGTATGTCTTATCACTAGTGATATGTACCCAGTGATGTCCCTGAGGCCATTTCCAGGTCACCTGTCATGCTATTTTTGCATGAGGTCTAGTGAAAACAGTGTAGTATTTTGCTTTCCTGATTCAAGAAAAAAATCTGGCATGTAGCATACTGATTTATAAATAAGGTTATCTCATTCTGCTTTAAAGTGCTACTGATTATTGCTACTATTATTAGTCCTCTCTGCCTTTTCTGGAATCCCTCTTTTGCTTTTTCCACCTCAGCACTGGTGTCCTCAGCATTGTTCCTTGGGATCATTTTTTTTCAATTATTTCTTCTGTAAGCAAGTCTTCAGACTTTCAGTGTCACTCAAAGTACTTAATTTCAGAAAAATTTAAATACATTATTGTGGTCAGATTTATGATTCAACTCTGTGTGGAGATAATTAAAAGAAAAAAGAAAATGGTACAAAAAATCATGCATAACAACATAGAATTGCTTTTTTAAAATAATTCGTTTCTGTTTATTCCACCGTTAACAAGAAAAGAGAGCTCAGATCTAGATATAGATCCAGAATTGTAGTGGGAGTGCCAGTTTTTCTGGTCTGGTTTATTTGTCATGTTTGATGCCTGTTAATGAATGTCTTATGAACATTGTAAGTAAATAAATTTATGGAACCAAGGAAAACAAATGGAATTTCTGCATTACCCTACTTATATATATTGCAAGTGTTTTAAAATTAAAAGCATTAGCCAAAGTATTGGAAAAACAATATTGTTTCTGTAATTAGTTACTCCTAAGATTACAAAAGAAAGAAAATTTAAAGTAGTCATGTAAGACTCCTTTTTATAAATTGCCTTTAGCCCTTTTTATTAGCTTTGGCTAGAGCTATTGGCTCTGTTAATGGATTTTATTTGTTTCTGCTTGTATCCCAAAACCAAATTACTGTAACTAATGTACCACTGTAACTTTTCATAACTGTCTGTTTCTGAAAGGAAAAAGCAAGTTCATCAAGTCAAAATATTAACACTTTTATGTCCTATTAAATAACAACACAAAGAAAATTGTGCTGGTGTCTACAGGACTCAGCATTAAACCTATGAAATTTAATGTACTGTAGCAGATTGAGATTTGACACAATTTCCCTCTGTGGAAATTGTCTTCACTGTCATAATACCCATACTAAGCAGCAGAGCTGGGATAAAGCACAACAGGAATGAGCCCCATTTGGAGCATATGTTACTATTCCAGCAAGTCAAACCTTAGTAGCAGGTTTTTAAAATAGTGTGGGTTCTTCCTAGAAAACTTTAGGACTGTCTATGTGGTTATGGAAATTATGCAAGTCCTTCATATTTAACAAGCTGTCTCGTGTATTTTTCATTCATGAAGCTCTTTGGCTTTCTATATAAATAGACTTATGGAAGTATTAGGGAAATAATGAATGGTTGTTCCATCAGCTTTGAGTGAATATGCAGGTGTTACAGTAATTGATGAAGAAAGAAAATGGCTTTCCAGCTCATGCAGCAGTGAAAAAATGTGATTGTACACAAGAGCACTGCAGAAATTAGAGTAAACACAGCAAATGTTCAATTAAAATTCTGTTTTCTCCAACCAAATCAACCAAATCAATATGTTCAATGCCAATTTTTTTTTTCTTCTTCAGTGAGTGTATTTCTCTAGCTCTGATTATGCTGGACAATAACACTGAGAGGAATTAACCCGAAATCATCTACAATGAGCTTATAATCTAAATCTTTGAAAGAGGTTATATTGTTTTAGGCTCTACAGTATATAACATTGCTTCCCATTAATTTTTAAGAAATGCTTTTATAAATGCGTTCTTACATATCACTGCAGTACAGACTGCAACACAGGAGAAGCCAGAAATTGCTGCAGATTTGAGGATGGTAAAAAGTAAACACAGTCCATGAATGGTGAAGGATGGTATTGCTTATGCATGAAAACTGCTCTGAATACTTTGAGCAAACTTGCTCAACTACAACTACTTTTGTATAGATACAATTGTTTGGTGTATTATCTTTCTTGCATTTTGTCTTCCTTTACCTTTTGTCTACTTGCAAGCCTTCCAAAGCATGGCAAGTAAGTTTGGAGGCAGTGGCTCCTTATGGGGCCCACTTTCTTTATGAAAACACATTAAAGAGAGCTTTACTCTTAAAATTTAAATCCTAAAAATTTTAGATTTAAACTTAACTGAAAAAAGGAAAGAGAAAAAAAAGGTATAGTTTAAAGTTTGAATTGAATTCATTAAAGGTAAAAAATATCACATCTAAATAAAGTTGTGCCTTTGCTCTGTGGTTTTCAGAATAATTTATATAAATAGTTTTGCACCCTATTTTGTTACTTAAACTCTAGTTTTGAAGTAATGCAAAATACTATTATTTTTCAATTATTTCTTCTGTAAGCAAGTCTTCAGAGATGCTTGTGAATGTGCATGTATTTTATTTGTATGTCATATTTTACAGATGATCTATTAGCAATAATGAAAATTATCCCATATAGATTGTCTGGCAGAGTCAGGGGTCAGGACCATCACTGGCGTAAAGATGACTTTTGTCCAGTTTGGATGTTAGTAAAATAGACTGCTTACTGCCAGATTATCCTGAGACTGGTAAAATGTAGTTCACACTTGCTAATTCTGTGAGATTTAACTTACGTTAAGCACGCTAAAATTAATGCAGAGAGCTGCCAGCAAACTCAAGGGGAAATGAGGAATTCTCTGTTTATAAAGCCAAAGAAGCATTTCTGTAAAGTCAGATTGCTACAGATTTTTTAGCCCTTTCATACAGTTTCCTTGACCTGGCACAACAAGGTGACCAACAACTGTTAAAATTACAATCTTCTTAAGAGTTTTTTTTTAAACACATCCTTTCACATACAGTAGTGACTAAATGAGAGATGTTTCAAAATACATTGTGTGCTTCACTTCATCAGTTAAAAGGAACACGTTTACATATTCTTCCCTTCTGCATGTTTAACTTCATTTAGTACACAGTGACCTATTTTATTCAATATTCTATTGAAATACTCTGTGGATACATGGACTCTACTTATATCTTATCAAAATCTTTGGTGTAACAGCATCCTAGCCTACAAATACCTTGTTAGAATATCATCACTACAATTTCACAGCAGTTTTAAGACTTTTCAGTCTGACAGGTTAGCTCAGAACAAGGCAGTGTATTTTCATCTTTCAGCTAATTAAAAAATTATTTCTATTATTTGAAGTACAAACCATGCATATACCAACCAGCTAGATTTCCAATCAGCAGGGTATGGCAAGTCCTATTTTTCTCTGTCTCATAATACTGTAAAACAAAAATCCTTTATATTATCAACTGCATAATTTTATCAGTGTTTATTAGAGAAATCTGTGTATGAAACCCAATCTGAAGGCTAAAGTATTGACAGTGAGAAGGATGGCTAATTGTTCTACTTATTCCTCAGTGTCATGAAAAGTGAAAATTACTTCATTGCACCAGTAGTTTCAAAGACCCCAATTTTTAGCTGAGGGAGTATCTGCCTTTCTGAGGCTGTAGGTCTTGAGGTAACTTTGTTCTTAGATGGTGTTTCTTATTCTGTAAACAGGTAAGCAGCTGGACAACAGCCCTCAGGTGCTCCACAGAACCTTTGCTCCCTACTTGCAACTAACACATTAATGTTACAGTTTTAGTTTGGAAGATAGATTAGTCTATGTTCCAGGAAGTTTGAAAAGGACTGATTTTTAAATCATTAAAACATACAAGGTGGAGACTGGACATTTATATTACATTTTATATCAATTTCATAGCACTATGTTCTTCCACATGATGAAGTATGTTTTCATCTCCAAGAATAAAGACAGACTGTCAGGTTTATCCTGATGAATTTATTTCTCTAATTAACTATTTCAGCAAATGATTCTATATTTTATTTGTTATGTTTTGATTTCAGAAGTCCATCAGATTATAAACATGGTTTTTCTTTGGGCTTCCTATCTACTTCCCTGGTCTGTTCAATGTCTGTTAAAATTGCTTAAAATATGAACATCCAAGTAAATTTTAAGAATAAAAGATGGACAAGGGAGGGAAGTGTTCACTGTTTGTTAATTTGGCAATTTTGAGTCACCCTAAGGATGAATGTGACATTTAAGCAATTAGTATCACCTCTGTAATGATAGGTCATGTAGCACTTTTTTCAGTGCCAGGTGAATGCTCCTCACAGCTATCTTTTATGGACTCCTGGTGTCTTTTAGCTCTTTTACATAGCTGGGTCACAATAGTTTCTCTGCTAGTGAATCCTCCCTGCCCATCTGCTTCCAAATCACGCTGTTTGGACTGTAGCCACACAAATCAATATTCTGATTTAATAGATTTGTAGATTTTTAACTTTAGGATGCATAATTAAGTAATTTAGTCTTATATCCTATGTGTCATAGACCATTTTATTTTGCACATTTGCGTGTGTATTGCTCCTGAAATCCCATAATCTGGCAAAGGATAACTATTTGGCAAAATCAAAACTTTTGGAAAGACACTGGATCTGTATTGGGACGTCACAAAGGAACTACCAGGTTTCTTTCTAGTTAGTTCTAGGAGGTTAATCAGCCATCTTCTTACAAAAGAAATGGTACTTTGCTGCTTCATCCTTATTTGTATTTGACTGGCCTCAGCTTCCACCAGTAGTTCTCATTAAGTGTTTCTCCAGTGGATTATAGTATCATGTACTATCCAGGGATTTTTTATCTTGGTTTGTTTGAGTTTTTTCTGATGGCAATACTTATCCTTTAAAATCAAGTCACTTCTCAATCTTCTTTTTCAGTAAGAGTAGCAGATTAAGCTCTTCAGTTCATCACTATAAGATTTTCTTCAGGCCTCAATCATTCTTTTAGATCTTTTCTCCCCCCAATTCAGTTTCCTAACATGCCTTTAATCTAGGGACACTACACAGATGTATTTTCACAGTATTTTCAGTGTTAGTTTTTGGGCTATTGCATACAAAGCTGAAATAGGTGCATTTTTCCAGGATCACTACATTGATTTCTGCATATCTAAATACCCGTAACTGTGCATTTTTTGCAGCTAAGAGCTCATGTTTACCTTTTCTATAACGTATGGCTTTGGACCTAGATGCTCTTTCATTGCTTGAAAAAGAAAACAGTCTTCTGTGATCCTTGTTATTAGGTGACCCACAGAGTTTAGTATGATTCACTGAGGACCCTCACTGAAACAAGCACCTCACAGAGGACCCATACAACTGCAGTTTTTGTCATTGGGTTTTTTTCCTACCCATATTCAGACTGGTGGCATAACAGAATGATAAACTCTTGCCTAGAAAGGAAGGAACCCTTAGGAGTTTAATGATAGTGCCAAGAGAATGTCAGGGTGGATCTGCAAAAATTTGTATTGTAAAAGAAGGTGTGCTTATAGTTCTAGGTCCAAGCCAGCTGTCACGCTCTGTGTTGTATTGACCAGTAAACCCACCAGTATTAGGTCACTATTAATATTTACGAACCACTGAGACCATCTTCTCAAAATGTAATTTTTTTTCTATTGGATGGCAAGAGAAACAAATTTTCACATTTTCTTACTCTAGTTATTTCAGCAAGAATGCTGCTCCTAATGCTTCAAGGTGACCTTAAAATTCCTAAGTCTTTTCACTTACCTAAGTTTTTTTCACTTCATGGTATCTTTTCATGTCAAAAGCTGTATCTAAGATGTATTTCCATAAAATGCTTCTTAGAAGTGTCATTTCTTTACCAGAAATCTTACAGTTAAGCCACTGGGATGATGTATCTAGAGTTGACCCGATTAAATGTTTATAGGATTAGGCCAGAGATCAGATATGCCATAACATAGCACAAGGTAAATTACATTGTCTCAGTTTACAAGGATTTACAGCACTTTGTGAGTTTTCTGTATTTTGCAGTTACCCTACTGCCTCTTTGACTGAGGAAGTTTAACAACTAAAAATAATAGAATAATAAAGATGATATAAAGTGACATCAAAAAATGGTGGGAGATTAAAAAGCACAGCAGTCCTTGCTGTGGGGAAAATTTTCCAAACCTTATGAAGAAGGGGCTGAGATGACTACAAAAGTTTACAAGGAAGTAGACAAATGGATAAAAATCCTACTTCTAATGAACTTCACGCTCTGTGAGCATGTTGGGAAAGATTCTTTTCTGCATAAAGTTGTGAGGTTTGGGACAAGAAGGAGTAAAGGACTTAACTACCTAAAGTATACTAATGGAATGGAGTACCAGCTTTCATTTGCTAGCTCTTCCATTAGCATTAGGGATCAAGAGATATATGTTATACAGAATATATTGCAAAATGGTTTAGTCCCTTTCTGCTTGTCAATATAATTTTACTGATATTTTATTGCTATTTATTACATTTTCTGTGAGGTAATGTAGTAAGATGCAAGCCTAAAGAGGTATATTTGATGGAAGAAAAAAAATAATAGCATAGACCAGGAAATATGTTAAAGTTTTATTAATTTGCAGCAAAAACTATAAGAAAAATATGGAATTAAAAAATTCTGTGTAATCCTTATTTTCACAATGGTAATAAAAAAATTGTTACAAAATGTCGGAGTCCAGGGCATTCCTTTTGTTGCCCTGGAAGGTCACAGACCTCGGCAGAGAGGCCTGGGACCCGAGCAAGAGAGTTTGAATCCTGGACTGGGGTGTCTGTCCAGGGGGGTTGCCTGGCACAGAGCCCAGGAAGGCAGTCTTTGACTTTAGTCCATGGAAAAAGCTTCTAACATTGAGAGAAGAATTACAAGTCACAAAGGTGTAATAGACAGTAGCTAATCACCGGGTAGAAAATTTGGTAGTTTAGGGATTCTTAGAATGGAGGTGAATGGGGAACAAGATGGAGATTTTAGGGTGGTGCCCTGGGTTCTTCTTGTTCTCCCTTGGCATCCATCTTCTGATGTGACGTGGGAACAAAGTAGGTTAAGGAGATTGCGCCAAAGTAGAGGTGACTCTTTTAGTACAGGTGATAGGCATTGGCACAAAATTGTAAATAATAAGTATGTAACTATCTGTATAAGAGGTAGCGACCTCCCATCACGGGGGGAGTCGCCTGTGTCCAAGCTGCTGTGAACACCTTGGCCAGGCACAGTGAAAATTATAAGATAAGAAATAATAAACACGCGAGAAACCCAGAAACAACAAAACCTTGAAGACTCCGCTTCATTCTCACGCCAAGCTAAAAGCCTTCAGAGGGCAGAGGGCAAAAAAGACTCACTCGAACTACCACGAATCACCACCTGACTCTCGGGGGAAAAGAAAAAAAACTAAAAACCCGGGAAGAAAACATAAAGATATATTAGTCACCTACGTATTTCATTATTTGATCTTTGTGTAGTTGTTTTGTTCAAGAACCATTTAATCTGATATATATCCACATTTAAACTAGTAAATGACAGTACATTTTATTTAACTATTTATGTTTATGTTTTTAAACTTTAAAATATCTTTTACATGTACTGAGATTTGAGAGGAGAGCCTTGTTTATTTGTATCAAGTTATCACTGGGTAGATTAACAAAGTGAGAATTTCAGGTATTAGCATTAGTTTAATAGACAAGGTTGGAGAATAAAGAAAACTGGGAGGAGACTATAAATCTGTCAACCTAATCCAGACAAAAGCTAGCTATGTCAATTCAGATGCTTTTGAACACATCTTCAAAATTCAGAAAATACTCAGAACAAATTCTTTGCAGGAAAAAAAACAGGTGATTTCTTAGATGAGGGCCACAGCACTTTGTAACTTGGAATTACCACAGCCTTTCCTGAAGATTTTTTTTTTAATCTATTTATTATTGAAAAATTGATTCCTCAGTGTTTCAGCTCAAATAGTAGGAATGAAATTTCTGTCATTTCATTTTTCTGTGTTCCTGAAACTCGAATTGTACCAGTTATTTCTTTGGACATATATAACAGTTATGCACCAGAGAATACAAAATAACAGGCAGAAGATCAGAGTGCATTTTGTATGGGTTCATTAAAAACTGTTAATATTCAGTAGTGATTATTAGGATAGCGGTTCTAATCCATGATGTCTTTTCACCAGTCGAGAGTCTAGGCTTGATAGAAGAGGCTCTAAAATCCCTTGTTACTGCTGAAGGAGCAGGTCCATTTGGCACTGGAATAAACCCTCTCCCCAGGCAGGTCATAAAAAATCATGGGATCATACCGAGGGGTGCCAGATCAAAGTAGAAGACTCTTCAGTTCCACATCCCACTTGATTGTGAGTGGCACTTTCCTTTTTGTCCTTTTATCCCAGCACTTTCCTGCAGAGATTTTTACTCGGCTCTGGTTTCTTGCTGACACAGCCAGTCTGGCTCACTCATTGTTTCAGCACTTTCCATTATCAGTCACAGCTGTGCAGGGTGAGTAGAAATGCTGCTAGGCAGAATGCAACACTACAGTCATCCAAATGAATGCACAGGTTGCAGAGCAAAGAATATTCAGCACTTCTGCTTCCCATATTGAAACATGGACATCTCCTTGTCCATAGTCCCATTTCTACATTACCTTTATCAGGAAAACAAACACCTTTTGCTCCAGGAGAAAAGGAGAAGAAAAAGAGAACAAGTGATCATATTGAATGAAAGCCTTTTTTTTCCTTTCCTTTAATATCTATTTTATAATCTAGGTTGAGGGCAATATCTAACTCTTTCTTCCACTAGAATAATTTATCCAAGCTAAATTTTTAAATATCTTTAATTACACTTAGTGAAGGTAAGACTTGAGTGCTGCTTTAATATTCTAGATGGTCTTGCGGATTAAAATTAGATTTATACATTTGCATAATAAAAGTAATGTTGTGAAAGAAAGTAGTTTGAGTATGTGAGAGGTAATTGCATTGTATGACTTGCCTTGGGCAAACCCTATTGGATTGAACTCAACACCAGCCATTATACTGCTGGAGCATTTTGTATTTTTATGTAGCAGTGCAATAGAATTTAAATTTTATGCACAATTAGTTCTGTATTTATGTATAGTTTGTAGGTAGGGTTAAGTTATAAAACTGAGTGTAAGCCTCTAATGCAGTTTTTCCTTTGGTGGAAGGGAAGGATGCATAAAAAAAAAATCAAGTTTGTGGAGGGAGTCAAATTTCTAGAAGTCCAGCAGCATTAATACAATTCTTCTGTTCTCTGTCTGGTAGCCTGAATTGCCAATCCTCTGCAGTGCCTCCCCAGTACAGTATTTCATGCTCAAGAAGCTCCACGAGTATTGACAAATCATGTAACTGCTTTAATGACACCTCTTAAATCTGAGTTTCTTCCCTACCATTTGCCTTTACACACTACAGTATTTGAGAAACAAGATGAAGCTGAGGTATTTACGAGTTGAGTGTATAAAATGGAAGGCTCTCTTTGCTGTAGTGATGTCTCAGAATATTTTGAAATATTCCTTCACAAGCTGACATGACAATAAAATGACCCAATCAAGTGTGACGCAATATTATACACAGTATGCAGATTTAAGGGCAAATAGTCCGTTTCTTTCTTCATTCTAATGAGTTTTAAGTAAAACAAATACCTTCTAAGAAGGTGGACATCTTACAGCAACCAAAGAATTTATAACACACTCAGTCTCTCAAATTAATCTTTCATTCTATGCAGGAGCTGGGGAGAGTCAGAATGCTAATGTATCTCTTAAGTCTCATGATTCAATTTTTTGAAGTTATCCTCATGACTCCAAAGAGCCTTCTCTTTGCCAGCTGCCCTCCTGACATGAGACCTACCACATCACTGGAGGTTTCTAGCGATGAGCCAAAATATTACATGCAGACAGAAGTTGCCTGAACATTCCTAATCTTGCACCTTTTGTGCTTTTTAAATACTACCATTGAAATTAGTGCTGTTATTGTTCTGATCTTATGGTCTTCATACTGCACACCTCTACCCCTGATTCCCTTATTTCTTGAGACAGTCTCTTCACTGCTTCTTGCTAATCACGCTTTCTTCAAACATTCTTTCAGTGGGTTTTTTTTGTTGTTTTGTTTTGTTTTCAAATACACTAAATCTGGAGTGAAGAATACTCTGAGATTAGAATTTAAATGCACATGAAAATTCCTTCTGAAATGCAGGATTGAAAAGAATGGATTTGAAATGAGAAGTTGATTCTCTCAGCAGGGGAGAGTCAACTTTTCATTCTAGATTTTGTTTATTGAATTGCTTAAATTAAATCTGACCTCTGTTACTCTCCTGCTGCCTTCCTTTATCCATGATGACTTTTACAGCAACTCTTCACCTGAGTGTTTAACCTTACTTCTGTGACACCAAAGTTTAAGGGTGTGCTTAGATGGAGTGATGTGTTCTGTAGCAAAAACATCTCAAGTCATTCATATGCACCCTCTCCCTTCACATCAGCCCCTCTTACCCTTGCATCTTTACTTGTACCTCTTCAGTTGTGTTGGTACAGTTCTTCCTAAAATCAGGAAGTAAAGAAAATATTTTTTTCTTTTTACTATTTTACTTAAGCAAAACAAGAAAGTATATGTGATCTGAATGTTTCCATAATCAGGTTTACAAGTGGTTGGATTGGCATGGCTGAGAGGATAATGGACTGAAGAAACCTATTCCTTTAGCCTTGCAACTGCCACTGCTTTATGCAGTCAGTCCTTAGAGAAGTCTAGAGTACAGCATAGTGCACACCAATTGTATTGGTCCCCATTGGGACCAATATTTAATGAATTTATCTTCTCAGGTACGTTTGTACAAGCAGATTTAATCAGCATTATCACTGGAAATATTTGATATCACTTCACTGAAAAGCCAGTTGGAGATCACTTGCCTTGCCTGCTCCTGTGAGTTTTCTGGATAGAGGAATGCTTAAAGCTTGTGGTGCTCTCTTGGGAGAGCTCAACAATTTATGAAAAAATCACTGTTTACTCAGACACAGAAGAAGATGTGTTTGGGCTTGTTTTATTTTCATTGTTCCTAGTGCCTTTTGGGGATCATTTAGCCCAAAATATTCCTTTCTAAGCATATTTCTTTATTCAATACTGTAATTCTAGGAATTTTCCTGTTCTCAAAGATGCATTCCGTAGATTTACCTTGCTGCCCTTCTCTCACATCACACATATATGCACCATTTTTTGACAGCAGAGCCAGTTTCAGATATCTCTGAAGTATTTGCCTCTGGGCCCCAGGTCCCAACTCCTAGCCATCTCCAGAAGTGGAACAACGCAGCATTTTTGGGGCTGCACTGAGATGTAAACCAGAGGAATTAGCTGGGTTGACTCCAACAGGTTCGTGATGACAGATTTCCAATGTTCTTTTCAATATGGACAGTTGTGTTATGTAATTCATAATATCTGCTCACAGCAAGGAAAAGATGCTGTGTGGGATGGTGTTTTTCACTCTTCCCGGTTGTCTGTTCCACACCCAACCCTTCACAGAGCAGTAAACAGGAAAGCTCCTCCACTGACACCTGCTGCTGTAGTTGCTTTTGCTTTGCACAGCCCTCTGTGCTTTGTTTGGGTGGGAGACCAGTACTGTGTCAGTAGCTCCTTCAGAAATGAACAAATTTTTCTTGCACATCTCTAAAAAGTAGATAGTTCTACAATCTATTAGCTTTATTGCTAGGATAACAAAGGGGAGAAAGGGAAGGAAAATTTTTCACAGATCTTTTTAAACCATTAAGGATATGATGAAACTCAATTGTCCTTCAAATTTTGGATGATCTTTAAAAACCTGTCTTTTAGAAAAATGGCCAGAAGGAAGGGAATTTAATTTCATTTTATTGTGTATTTTGACAAGATAATGATGAACTTAATGGCACCCAATTTTAATTAGGTCCTCCAAACCCTAATTGCATTATAAATTCATTATTAATTATTATCTCCATTAAACTGAAATTTTCCAGTGGCCAATTTGAGGAATATGGGTTTTGAAGTGCTATTAACATTTAAAATGATAAAAGAAAATAGGGATTATTTGAAATGGTCATTGGAATACTTAACATTTTGTGTTGATCGTTGGGAGTGAAAACAATGCAGGTGTACTGTGCTATGCTAAGCA
Source organism: Trochalopteron elliotii (assembly GCA_024734555.1). Taxonomy (NCBI): domain Eukaryota; kingdom Metazoa; phylum Chordata; class Aves; order Passeriformes; family Leiothrichidae; genus Trochalopteron; species Trochalopteron elliotii. The sequence continues at coordinate 143,199 of JANPWX010000074.1, forward strand.
ATCTGTCTCCAGCTGCACACTGTATTCACTTTCAGAACAAGTAATTATATTTGGGAAGTATTAGCAAAACTGCTTTAACTTTCCAATCTGAGGTCTTTCTGAAGTTCCTGTGCTAGATTACAGTATTATCCAATATTGTACAAAAAGGAAATTTAATGTATGTAATATCATGACTTCATAACCTACCTACAGGGTGGAGTAGGGGAAAAGGGAGAGGAGCTACTGAGGAAAGAGGTAACATCTTCAAATATTCATTTCTGGATTTTAACCTCATGGTATAATCTGTGGGGGATAAAGCAGTGAATTATTGTTTTTCTATGGGTAGCTGAAGGAGAATTCAAGATCACAATACATCATGAGAACTTTCCCCTCTAAAAATAGCTTAAAAATCAGTCAAGTACCATTTTGAAATAATCATGAAAATTTGGAAAATACATTGACATTTGGAAGTATTTTGGTAGTATTCCAATATTTGATTAGGGAGCTTTGAAATGACAAATGAATGTTCTGTGAAAACATTAGCTGAATATGTGGATAGTTTCACTGAAGTGAAGAGGGTTTTCACATGTGGGCATGTTGATTAATACTTGAAATAAAAAAAGTAAGGGAATGCAGATTTTTTGCTATTTGGTAAGCATAGATTTCTCTGTGGGATTCTAAGGATAATATTTTTATTTTGAATATACTCAGCTTTCAGATTTTTACAATTTTAGTGTTATAATAATGGTAATGTATTTAACTTTCCATGGTAATGACACAGTTGCTCATCCAATATTTCATAATATTGGATATATTTCACTATAGTTATAATAGAACCAGTTAAAGTATGAATTTAGGAAACTTGCTTCTCAGACAGAGCCAAATCTGTTGCGTTTCTGCTGGAGGCTAAGCTCAATCTTTGAACATAAATTTAATTTTACTTTCTTTTTTAAGGTTTTCCTTTCCATATTTGTGAACTGTTTGATTCACCACTAAGACCCTTTGTTTTTTGAATTTTTGGACAACTGCTTTAACCAACTTGGCTCTTTGTATGGCTTATAAGCAGTATTGTGGAAGTATTTTTTATTTCAAGTTGGAAGAGTTTTTATGGTTCACATTATATATATTTTATCCAATTGAATAACAATAATTTTACAATGGTACCTTGAATGCAATTCCTTACACACTAACAATTTAATATTTTTTTCACTGTATATCTAAAATATTTACTTTTAAAAGGACTGTTTTTGCAAGGTCCTTTACTAGTAATTGCACTCTCCTGAATTATGGAGATAATCTGTTTTCTTCCAAAATCTAGCATTGCAAACTAGAAAAATTCAGCAGTAAATTTATGTTTAAACCAAAGCATGAGAAACACAGGTAAGGCATCTAGAAGCAACCTTTATGCAGTCACTTGGTTTCATAGTGTAGTGGCCATTCCATTAAATATTTTCAAATAATCCTTGAAAATATGCAGCTCTGGCAGTGTCATAAATAATTACATTGCAAATTCCACTGCCTGATTCCCCTTCCCCCCCAAAAAAAAAGCCAAAAACAAAGCAACAGACTTGAGTAAGAGAGCAGGTTTTTATAGGCAGCATAGGTCATGTAAAGGTTGTGTCATTGTGAAAGCACGCATGTAGAACAGAAGTTAACATTACTTTTAAAATATACAATTTTAAACAGGTTGATATGCTGCCCCTTGACTTCCTGCTTTTCAGAGAAGGTATATGAGTTTACCTGCTGGGAAAATGAGTGTTTCTAATACGATGTTGCTTATTCTGTTTGGAAAGTAGCCAGATCTGCTGCTTTGCTTACAAATACATCAGCACAAGCATCCACATGATTGCTGAACATGAAACATCTCTGTAGTACCCTTGGCTAGCAGTACATCACTGCTTCCCAGCTATGTGTGTTGTGTGCATTTCCTTCGCTGTAACTCCTTGTGTTATCATTTGTGCTTTTGAATCTTTTCTTCTTTTTAGAAAGGGAATGAGAGCAAAACTCCTCGAGTGTGTCTAATGATCATCTTCTGTGCCCTCAGGGCAAAGTTAAGGAGCTCTGTGTTGGAGCTGCCACAGCCCTCCACAAGTACTGAAATACTCAGTGAAGTATACAAATTTACCCTGCTTTTATGCTGGTAATTATGTGTGGTTTATACATTTAAACATTCTGGAGCAGAATAGAAAGCTTTAAAATAAAAAATATAAGTTTCACTTTTGTCTCTTTTAGGAAATTAGCAGGCATTTAAACTGCTTGAGGCTTGATAGTGCTTCATATCTGCTGTCCAGCGGAAATGAAGCCCTTATTAAATGTAAACTTACAAACATTTTCTCTATAATAAAAACGTTTCACTATAGGCAGCTTAATGTTAACAATTTGTAAGGGAAGATAATAAGTCCTAACTAAATTTAAGTAATGATTTCCAAAGTAGAGCCATAAATCTACTGCAGTTGTAGTTCATAAGGTCTCTAAGGAAAGGGAACTTATGGCCACTGAAATGAATAATCCACAAACTGCCACTAATTCATACTGTTATTAAGACTGGTAATTTCTTTGATAGAAGTCTTTGAGTTCAGTCATTCAAACAATTGAATGGTAAGCTAACACAGCAGTTCATACACAAGACATTTTAGCATATCAAATGATTTTACTTCTCTTTCCTCCGGCTCTCACAATTATTGTAAATCTTTTGTGTTTTAATCCTCAGGACATGACATAAATCAAAACCTATATTTCAGAAATTTTCACCCCAGAAAATGAGGTTGTACAGAATTTCACTAATAGGATCTGGCAGATGGCAAATTATGTTTCCACTCTTTGCTTGGACTGAAATTTTCTTTGAAAAGAATTTGCCTTTTGCCGTAAGCACCCCATATGTATTGTCTTTTCAAAAGATCTAGATCTGCTTCTATTTCTGGACAATGTGAGCTTTAACTTTGCTTTCACTGAATTATATAGTGAGTTAATACTAATTCCAGCTGAGGGAGTAATTGATCATTTTCTAGTCCAAGTCTGTTCTTGTGTCATAACACTAGAGATCAGTAAGGAAACATTCAGGACCTTCTCATGTGTGGTGGTGGGCAGAAGTAGGAAGTTTTTTCCACAGATTTGGCCTTGGTATCTGGAGCAGTGAATTGAAAGTGAAAAGGCAGGGAGCAGGCACATGAAGGCTACCTATGACTATGCTGGGGAGTTCTTCAAACCTCCAATCCAGGGCATCTGTACACAGAATGCCTTTGGGAAATGATTCCTGACTTGTTATTGCTCTGAAACTATTCTTGGGTACTATTTTAGCACAGTACTAGGGTCAGAAATACACCAGGACCCATTCTGATAATTTATATAAATTACCACCATATATCTTTTAAGGGTGGAAAAGTAGCAAGTGTATCACCTATCTTTCTATAGGAGGACTTGAACCCTTTTCACAGACGAAAAGCAGTTTCTATTTCTTGATCTCCTAGAATTTGTCCTAAATTTACAAGGGTTTTGTCTGACTTTTGTTGGCCCAGAAAAATTGTCTATATTAGTAGTCCTGACAATATTGATCTAGCATCAACAGATTGTTAAATCTGCTGAAGCTCCCTTGGGTAGATTTGTCCTCAGGCAGATCAGTCCTTTGCTGAGGCATAATTTCTCAAAAAGCAAAAAAATATTTGTGTCCGGATTTGCTTTTTCCTTTAGTAAAGCTGAGGTTCTAACTAGTTTGGCAGTGTTTAGCAAACATTGCAAAGACTAGTCAGGCAATTTCAAGCCCAAATTGCTCACAATGCTCTCTCTTTTCTACAGAGACTGATTCATCTGGTTTAGATTATCTGACGTCTCTAAAGAGCTGAATGAGCCCCACTGCTTTTCAGGTGTGCACCTTCCAGCTGGATCAGCTCTGTGCAGACCTGATTTGCCCTCCAGTGAATTGTCATAACCAGCAGGAGGTAATCCTCATAGGATTGCAATTCCTGTTTCCTCCACTGGTGATCTTTTGGGATCTCATTGTTTGTTGGATCTACTTCTGTGCATTTGGCGTCATGTCATTTATTCCATCCTATTAACTATGCCATTATGACTTAGGACAAGGACCATTCAAGTTTCTTGGTAAGTCCAGCAGGCATTTGCTTTTAAAACCGTAAAGTCACTTCTAATTCTCATCCAGAACTTGTCCTTAAAATTATTTCCAACCGTCATTTAATCCCTCTATTAGACCTGGACTCTTCTATAGACTTTCTCCGACCTGTCACAGGCTGAAAAACAGATCACAGTCTGATCAGCAGAAATTTGTTTTCAATCTTAAAACTTCCTCTGTTTTCTTTAAAATTCTTCAGGAGTGAAACTGATTATCACTGAGACAGTGTGTAGCTGAAAAGACAATTCTAGGAGCAGCTTTGTAATCTCTTAAAATGGTTCAGATCTTTCACATTTGTCTATATCATGAACTTTTCCACATATGGGTTTGAAGGGACTTGGGGACCATATCCAGGCATGTGTTAAAATATTGAAAATAGTTTTGGTTCGGGGAGAAGGTTTCGGTGCTGTGTATATTTTGCTTATGTAGATATTGATGCACATAAAATTATTCCAGTATTCTTCACAGGAATGGTCTTGGCTGAGATGATTAAACAGTATTGAAATAAATTCTGCTTTGCTTCACACGTTTCTTGCTTAAGAAGTAATCTTTTAGGTATTGTTGACGAGGGAACAAAAGAAAGGCAAAGTTTCAAAATTATTTTAACTGCCTAGCTCAAAACTTCGCAAAAACACAGCATCCCTGTAGAAATTTCAAGCTTCCTCTGAGGAGTGTGACAGGATTATGCCATATTCAGTCAATAGTTTGCCTCATCACTTCCAAGGCCTTCATGCCCAGCTCAGCAAGGCCTTGATGTTACAAAGTCCTTTGAATTTTACCTAAAGGGAACTAAAGCCCTTTCACACTCCAGTCTTGCTTTTTGTTTCATTTGACATTACTCAATAGGTTTTGCAATGTCTAAATTAGAACAGTGTCTAATAGCTGTCTGATTGCATTCATCATTGCTACAGCTTGACAGGTCTGCAGCATGAAGGTCACATCAAATCCCAGTTCACATAAGGCAAAGTCCTGATTTATTTCTGTCCAGAGCTCTTGTGAAGCAACTGCAGCCCCCTGGACTTCTTTACACATCAATGCTGTAGATTATTGATTAGAATCAGACTTCTGGATGCAAGGATGTAAGGGCTAGGATTTATTTAGTTGAAGTCTTGGGATACTTACCTTGCCGTATATTGATAGGGGATTTTTTTATTTCTTCTTTGGGGGCAAATATTCAATTTTCTTTTTGATGTGTTTTCATTCCACACATTTATTTTAAATGCATTGTAAGTTTATCATAACTGATTGACTTTAGGTCAGTGATATGCCCTTCCAAAAATGTTTCCTTTTAAATATTTATTTGTGTATTACCTTATGGTAATACAAATGTGATTTCATTAAAAAATTATATATGACACACATGAAAGGGAATTTAGACATACAAAGAAATGTTTGCACATCCTTTTCTGCAGAGACTGAAGAAGTGGTTTCCTCAGTGATAGGTAAACCTGTATGTTTTGTGTAGATAAGAGATTCAGAAATACTGTGCGGCTCACATTTGTATTTGGTGATCTCCATGTACCTTTTTCTATAACAGCAGTGTTTTTATCTTCTTAAATGTTGACATGGTGTCATGGGGCACATCCAGGCCCTCATCAAAGTGAGAAATTGAGGTGACATCATGTAGTCAGCTAAGATTTCCCTCCCTGGCTGATGGCACAGAGCTGCTGGTCTGTCAGAGACTCTAGGGAATGACGAGTAGAAAAGGGGTGCCTGCTTAAGGCACACTGAGCAGGCTTTTAATTCCAAAACATATTTAAAACACTGCACTTGACAAAAATGAAAGCACTCCATAGGCTGCTCTGAATCACACCATAAGATAAATTAGCCTCTGTATGGCTGTAGAGGTTAGGGGTGGAAGGGGCAAGGGCTGTGCCTCTTAATTTTTCTCTTCATTCCCAACCCTCCTGAGTGGAATTGCACATTGTGTGATGCACAAATGGTAATATATGTCAGTGTTAGAGAAATTGCATGTGAAATATGGAGAAATGAAAAACACTGAACACAGACCCTGCAGCTATCGCCGTCATTTGGATTGCACAGAGGATCTTGAGTGATAGGTCAGCCAAAATTCATCTTAGGGGCAAGGATCTTGTCAACATCGAGTGTATTGTCAGTCCAGCTATTTAAGTTTGTTATTATTTCTCATAAGTCAAGGACTTGAAGATGTTTTTTCTCTGGTTTTACTCAGGCAAACCTGTTCTCCCAGACTTCTCAAAGGACACTGCAGCAAGCTGTGAGTTTGCTAAACCCACTCCTTTATGAAGATGATGTTTGGAAAGCTGTGTTCATGGAACAGCACTCCATAGTTGAAAGAACTAATGTTCCTGTCAAAACCACCTATACTTACCTCTGGATCATATCTATCTTTATCTGATCTTTGACACTTCTCCAAAAGGATTAATGGGAATAACCCCAGAACTGCCATCTCTTACATACCCTCCAACCCTTTTGATATTCCCAAGATCATTATACATATTGGACAGCTCATGTCCTTGCAGGTCAACATGGGCGAGGACAGAGCTCATTTGTATGCGCTCTAGCATTTTTTCAGTGGTCCTATGCTTCTGAGAAGCAACACATGAGCTGTGTGTCTGTTATATGTGGTAAGGAGCTGCTTTTGTCACTTTCATGCTTGTCACCAATTCTTGTCTGTCTAAATTTTTGTCTGTTGCTAGTTCTTTCCACATATCTGTTCCTACTAGGGAGTATAACACTGCACCAGCAAAGCAACCATGTTTTTTTCTTGCAGAGGGCCCATTTATGCCTGGGAGATGTGCACTCTTCTCTTCTGTCTTTGGATGCCTCCCCACATACTGTATTATTGTTACTCTCAGTGAGGGCTCTCTGATTTCAGCTGTGTCTCAGCACAGCCCCCTTGCTCTGCATCCTTCTTTGTGTTGGTGGGATACCTGCAGCTTGTACCTGCAGCTGCCTCAGTGCAACCCATCTGCTTTCTGGCCTTGTTTCTCAGGAAAATATAGGCCACAGTCCTGCAAATGTAGTCCAGTGCCTGGGTCAAGGCATCACAATCAGTGTGCTAATAGGTCTGGCCCTGAGAGTTTGCAGGTTAAAGAAAACCTGACATAAAAAATAGCTCTGCTGCTAATGTGTGTCTTCAGCGTTCTCTATTTTTTCTATAATCTTCAATCCCTGTCTCTCCTCATCCTGTGCAACTACCATCTAATTTCCTACTGAAACTATCCCCATTTGGTCTTCTCTCTTCACTAGCTACAAATGATTATTTTGGCTGCTGGGGTTATGATCTACCCTCCTGTCCAGCAAAGCCCTACTTCCTTCAAAATTGAGAGAGTTCATTTCTGAGCACTGAACTCAGATTTATCATAATGATCACAGGAGAATATTACAGACCAAATAAACTGCAGATTGCATGCTAACAATGAAGTAATTTATTTTAAAAATTATGTCTAAAAATGAACTCCAGGTCCTAAAGTTTGCTTTAAAAATAGTTGTATTATTAAAGCAGAATAATTATGTGAGAGCTGGTACACAAATGGCATCATCTGGCTTTTTGTGCAACCTTCAGGGCTAGTGATGGGTGGACTCTAATAACTCCTTTTGCAGCAAGCCAGGTAAATAAGCCAGGTTAATTAAAGAACAGGGAAAAGAAACAGGCTGTACCTAGCACACAGAATTTGCTAATTTAAACTGTTTTGTTCTCATAGGCACTTATTTTGAGGATAAGACTTCAGTCTCTTGAGTAACATGTACATTAATATATTCCACAAAAGACTTTGTGGGAGGCAGATCTTGTATTTTTTAGTCTTGTATCATGGATACATTAATGTTGAGTGAGCCATATTTAAATACTGCAAAAACTTAAGGAGAAAAGTCAGAAAATATGGAATCGATGTTTTGTCATGCACTGGCTGTTCTTTCTCCACAAAGTCATAAAGTGAGGATTCAGAGCTAGATGTTTTAACTTTCAATTGTCATTGCCTTTAATTGAGGTTCCCAAGGTAATTGCTTAACAGCACTGACTTATTGTCAAACGTGGCTTTGAGTCAGCTAAAAATTGTTGGTATATTTATTCCATACGTTCAAGACATGGGATTTATGGTTTTCTGTTTGTAAAGAGTAGTTGCAGAATCATCTTTGGCAGAGTAATATTTTTTTTAATGTAAGATCACCATGTGAGGCCAAACTCACAGCTTACAATGCTGAGAGACAAAGTTAAAATCCCAGTTTTGCATTGATCTTTATATCCAGAGCACAAAAGAATGGGCAGCTTTCTTGTTCTGTTTCTCCCTTGGGGAATCTGCCATGCATTCCATATCACATGTTCTGTCACACACGGCATCCTCTTGTATATACAAATGACTGTATCATCTGTTTAATGTGACATGTTCACCCACTATTTAGCACAGTGGGGTTATTAATAGAAGGGAGGCTTTCAGATCGGCTGTAATATAAATAAAAATTAATGTATCACCTTTGCACAGCTAGATGCAGCATACTTTACATAACCAGGATTTATAATCGAAAAAGAGCTTGTCCTCAGAAGACAACAGATAAAAAAAAACACCACAAACCAAACCTGCAGAGGGATCTGCAGATGAAAGACTAAGCTACAAATGGAGATTTTATTTTCCAATTATTGTGGGTCAAATGCTGTCTAGGTTTGGGGTCCTTGTTTCTCCTAGCACAGAGAAGAAAACTGAGGGCACCACACAATGTTTTTTGTCTCATCCTTGGGAATTTTTTGCATGAGTCCAATACAGGCTCTAGTAAAGAGCAAGTGCCTCAGCATGGTGCGTGCACAGGTTGGCTTGCAAGAAACTGTTTCTTCATGAAGCTCCAAGGTTTCACATCTGGGGCACAGAGAAATCATTCTTCACAGTTTTGAAATTCAAGTCTGTAAGACACATATGCAAAAGTGCTTTCTGTCTCTGTTTCTCTTTGTGTCGATGGAAAGACAAGAAGCTGACATATCCTATACAGCATAGAGTGCCTTTGCAAATATTGTGTAGTTAAGGGTTACTTACCCTAACTTAATAACATGTTTTGGGGACAGTGGAGAAATTCCAGTGAACATCAGTTAATGTCTAGTGTTGAATTTTCAATCCTGTGCCATTTCATCTGTCAGAAAATTAAATGATCCTTGTAATTTTCTTGTTATTGCCTGATCTTTTTAAGCAAAATAATAAGGCTACTTAATACAGGGTAAATATAGTGGTCTCAGAGAAATCTTTGTCCTTTAAAAGATGAAAAGATGGAGGCTGATGGTAATTTTCTTTGTTCTTTCTATTTGTTTGCTATCCTGCTCCTTTGTCCCTTGTTTTCAACTTTCAGATAAAGGCATTTAGTTGTTAATTTTCGTGTGTTAGTTTTGGATTATCAGACTTATGTCCGATTTGTTTCCCGCCCTCATACCTCACACCACAGCTTAGATCCCACATTCTTAACTCCTTAGAGACTTGGTAAGGCCTTCTGCAGTCCTGTCTAGAGACTATTTGCTGGCAGGACATGTTGCAGCACAGCAGTTCTGGGGCAGTAGGGAGGCCAGCTGTGCCGTGCTGTGCCAACAGGACGTGCCAGGCAGGGTTAGCCACAGCTCTGTGATCCCTGGGGAAGTCCCAGTGCTGGGGCAAGCTGAGGTGAAGCCATGAAGGTGAGTTAGGCTGATGGAGTTCATGGCCACTTCCCAAGCTGGCTGCAAGGGTGCTGCTGCACTGCCTACATGCAAGGATGGAGTAACAAAGCAATTCTGTTTACTGAGCTGACTGTCAGCATGACTGCTGTTGTTTTTAAACAGGCTCTCCAGTAAGCCACCTTAGGAGGCAGAGACAGCATAATTTGGGGTGTTCAAGGGCAAAAGCAGACAGAGTAACACTAGTCTCTCATCTGCTGCCTCCATTTGTTTGGCCTCTTGTTTGGGTGGTTCACTGAAAATATCATCTGAGTATTAACTGAAAATCAAAAGGGCAGTTCAGATCTTAGGAACTTTAGGAACGACAAAATGTTATTTCTCCATGGAAAATCAAGAGCGCAGCCTTCTCTGCACATTCCAAGAGCAGTTTTGGTTATTGTCTCTGAAAAAGTAAGTGCTAGCTATCGTTTAAACATAGAGCAGCAAAGATGGCTGGAGGTAAGGAATAGTTTTTGTGTGATGAAATGCTGATTTTTGTGTTCTGACAAGAGTCATCTGGATAAAGATGTGATGAAGTTTTCTAAAACCATAAGGAGAATGGAAAAAAGTAGTAGGAATTTGCCCATTCTTATTATGTGAGAACTGGAGATAGCCATACTATAAGGTAGCACATATAAAGCAAAATGAGGAAGCTCACAAGCTGCAAATTAAAATTATGGAACTCAGTGCTTAAGGATATTGTAGAGACCAAAAGTATTCAGGTTCTCAAAGTGACTAAATATATTAATGGAGAATTCCCAAGAGGGAGGAAGGAGATCTGATTGCATCTTCTATCACAGAATGTCCCTAAATGGCAGTGTGCAGATAAGGATGAAATACAGGCCTATTTAACCCTTTTCTTGTTATGTTTTTCTCATGGCATCTGTTACTGACTAGTGCCAGAGACAGCATACTGAGAGATGGATTTTGTCTTAGATTCAGTACATTTTTTTGTAGTACTTACAGCCAGCTCCAGCTTCTCCCAAACCAAAGATAGTTTTTCTTTCCCAGAAGAGGGATGAGAAGGAAGGGGGGAAGGAGGAAGAAGCAGAGTTGAATTATTTCTACCTTTTGTGCATTGTGGAGTTTAGTGTTCCAACACTGTCATGAGTGTGTATGTTATGCCCAGCCAATATTGTGGGGGTCCAATTCAACGCAGTCCTTTTTTGCTCTTGCTGACCTTTCAAAGATTATTTTCCCATCTTTTTCTAGCAGACAGTAATGCTAAGAGCAACGGTTCTACAATATTGTCAAGCATATTATTTTGTAGCCAATACAGATGGATTACCGAGACCTAACTTGGAAGGTAGCTTTTCAACTATTTGGATGGAGGATTGGATAGCTGAGGGAAAAATGCAGGCAATTATTTCTAACACTGGGTTTCTTCTTTATCTAATCTGCAATTTTCTGAAATACTGCTATGTCTTTTATCAAGAAATAGTGGGTAGCTGGCTTGGAAAATCTGAGATAAGGAGTCTCTGAAACAGGAGTAATTGGTTGTGGTAGATTGGGACAAATTAGTAGGCTGCTCAGCAGAACTGTTTACTGTACTGTGCACATGACACTTATTTCAGCCACTTCTCTTGTGTTTTTCTGTGTCTCTATTTATTTATCTATTTAATACTGAGATAGCCAATGACATTAGCTTACTTTCCTACATGAGACTGTCCTGAAGAACAAAGACACAAAGCATTAGCCTGAAACATAAAAATGTCGCATGTCCTCTTAGATTATGCACAGTCTGTCTTTGAATGTTAGCATTAACCTTCAGTTCAGTAGGATCTGTAGATACAAGACTGAAAAAATGCAAACTGACACTCTGGTATATTTTTTCATTGCAAATATTTACATTAGTCTTCTGATGATATTTTCCAGGTATAGAAAGAAGTTAGGAAACTATTACTAGAGTTGCTGGAGTTTCAGTTGATTAAGTACCTGTCATCTGAATCAGTTTTATATCACTACTGCCCTAATTCAGTGACCATTGCACAAAAAATATCATTGTAGCTTTCAGATGTTTGCTGCCTTGATTTGTTATCGTCCCAGTCAAGGTGGATATAGTCCTAATGATCTGATGTGTGTTGTGCTCCCAAAACCCACTTTCCATCAAAATCTAAAGGTAACAAAAAATAAAAATAAAACTAGATAATGCTCCACAACCTTCAAAGGAGAACTATAAATACATAGCTAGAAAGGAAAAAAGACAGAGAGAGAAAGGACATGTGCAAAGAATTTGTTGCAGCAAAGTTTACTTTGCATTCCAGTCCAGAGTCTGCTCAAGGGTAGCCATGAGTTTGATTCTCTTATAATGACTGCAAGAGGTATGAGCAGAATTAAAATCTTGAAATGGGTGAAAAAACATGAATGTAGCAGTCATCACTATTACATTCGAGCAGCCCCTGCAATGGGCTGTTGAATGAATGTGTCATCAATATGTCACAAGTTAGGCATGACATACTTCTTGGTAAAAGCAGTAAGGCAGGGGAAAACTCTCTAAATGGAAAGTCATGGGTATCTGTGGAAGCAGAGATAGGAAAATGATCAGAGACAGCAACCTAGAGCCAACCATCAAAAATCCTACATTTCTCTTTTTTCCCCTCCTCCCGTTTCCTTCAATAGACATCCATCAAACTGCAATAGGATTTCTGCTGGCCAGTTTGTGTCTTGGAAATTGACAAGAGAAGGGAGAATCACTTTGCCTGGAATCCTTGCTAAATTACATGAAAACAGGATTTGTGCTGCATGTAAACTGTGTAAATCCAGTCAGCTTTTAAGTGGAAACCAATTTTGTAGTGTGTAAGTATCATTGATTTGTTAATCTGACAATTTTTTTAAACAAGCCAATGTGGATTAGCCAGTTCTGATTGTATGTCTCTTACAAGTCATTTGAGTGCTGGATAGCTTGGTGAGTAAAGCACTAAAAATTAACCTTTGAGGCCCCTGCCTATAAATAAATTATTGATCCTTAAGAAAGAATCAGATAATCTCATTAGATACAGTTTTCTGTAGTATGACTCTAAATCCTGCCACACAGAATCATTTATCATAATTGACAATCTTTTTCCTGAAGCAGACAGGAGCTAAGCTACAATTGAAAGCAAATCCTGCAGGAATTTGTATAGAAGAGCAGTATGAAGAATTCCAACCAATTTGATGCTTAAGGGATGTTTTGTTTCCCCTCCAAGTGTTTCTAAGGGCTTTTAGCTTTTATGTATGCTTTTATAGCTGTATATCCAATAATTCTCAGTCAGGAAAAAAGTGTCTCTGAAATGTCATGCATGATGGTATTCTGGAGCCAGACAGAAGTACAAGGAATGAATTTCTGATCCATGACATAGCAGACATAAGTGGAAAATACATAGCAAGCAGTGCAATATTGAAAGGCAGAAAGGATACAGAGTTCAGCACTTAACATATAAATGACTGCTTAGAATTACTTTACAGAAAAAAATAGTTAATGTGGTGTCAAAAGGTAAATGTACAAGTGATGAGACCTAGTGTTGTTATTTTTTACAATTGCAGCTCAGTGATCTCCTGAAATGAAGCAAAGTCAAGTGAGCATTTTAATGGCATGAATAAAAAAATAAAAAAGCTGAACCTTATCATTAGCTTCAATAATTTGACTTTGCATTTTGTAAAAGAAAACAAGAATCAGGGGCACTCATATCTGAGCTCTTTTTCTGTGTTGCTGTGCAAAGAGGAGTTGTACATGTGGGAGGCAGAGGGGGCTCCTGGGGGAATACCAGTTCTTACTTACTTGGCTTATCAACCTTATTAAATGTTAGCGTCAAGTTCAGAGACATTGCAGTCTCCATTTCTAGTGTCTGCATCAGCATTCATAGTGACAAACTCTGTCAGTTTAGAATCCCACTAGTAAAAATTCTAATTTTGGGGTTTTTTGTTTGTTTGGGGTTTGTTTTGTTTGGGGGTGTTTTTTTGTTGTTGTTTTTCTTTTTTGTTGTTGTTTGTTTGTTTGTTTGTTTGTTTTTTGTTTTTTGTTTTTTGTGATTGGAAATGATTGATGCAGCAATACCTATTACCAAAGTGTGGGGGGAAAAAAACACATGCATACCCCCACAACCCTCTGCAGCTGGACTCTGTACCCTGTGGGTTTCATGTATGCAGTAACTAAGATTGGAGATTTGATCCTACTCCTATTTGTCTGTTCTGTCTTCAGGCTCACAGCTTAGAAACCTTACACTGTTAAAAGAATATGGAAAAAAAGCGTAGATGAGAGAAATAATGGGCGTGGTCTCGATAGGGAAAGTAATTCAAATATCAGAAGAAATAGCATTGGATAGAGTGTCTGATTTAATGAAGATATTTTGGACTTGTGATAATGAAATTATTTTTAGTTTAAAAACAGTTTAAACACCAATTAATTATAAGGCATAACATATCTCTGTGTAAGGTGGTAAAGACCAAGGATAGATTCTGTTGCTCTGGATTAACTCAAAAGTTATTTGTGGTCATGTAAGTAAAAACCAGAGGGAGAATCCTGTAGTGTGGTGTGGCAGCTGTTCTGTACCAAATTGCTGGCGTAATCTCATGAAATTGCTTGCACTAATTCACTTCAGCGTAGTGATGAGTCTGATGGCATAATGCTGAGCTGTGGGGGTTCTCTCCTGCCCTGCACATAGTAAAGCATATCCATTTCCCACTGTGTTCCTGGTCCAGTGCAGCCACTGAGCTTCAGGTAAATTGTGACAGCCTTGGAATTTTATCACTACAGTGCAAGCACAGCCTCCTCTGATTCATTGAAAGGGCCTGTGGTCTGTCCACCTGGCAAGGGCTGTTTTCTCTTTTATGCACAAGGGGAAAAATTTAATCAATTCTTATATCAGCATGATGACTAACCAGAGCAGAATTTTTTTCAATATTTTGCAGAAACCTATGGGGTTTTAAAAATAGATATTCTTCCATCAGGTAGAAATAATTCGATATTTCTTCACTTGTACTAGTGTACTAGTTTTATCCCTTGTGATTAAAGCATTTATATATGCTGTTTAAGAAAACCCACACTGGGCTGGACTTCTGCTGTAGAGTAAAAAGGATCAGGATTTTTTGTTTTGTTTTGGTTTGGTTTTTGGGGGTTTTTTTTGTTGCTGTTGTTTGTTTTTGTTTTTCTCAATATATTTTTTTTAAAATGTGGCAGAAAGAGTGTTTCCTTTATTTCATAGGCAAATATTAAGTTGTGCACCAATAAAGCGGGTAGACCATCTCATTGACAGATCCAAAGAAAAGCATTCTTTATGAGAAAACACTGTATTGCTAATAAAGTGATCCCAACAGCCAAGTTTGTGCTGCTTAATTTGTTTCCTTGGAGTGATATTATAATTCTGACATACTGAAAAATCGCCTCACAGAGACTCATATTGCATTTGTTGCCGAGTGCCTCTTTGATATAACATTTGTTATTGTAGTGCTTGGGGTGTCTTCAGAGGAGTAATATTCTAAATTAACCTGGCTGTATCATCCCTTTAATGCGGAGTAGAATTCTGCATTAAATTTGCAGTTTATTTCAGATGTGTTTTGCCAGCCATTCATCACGAGCGACCTGTTCAAGTCTAGGGCCACTATATCAATATAAAATCAGAAAAATCCTTAACACTTTCTCTTTAGGGAATCTCTCAGGTCGTTTCAATTCTATTCTGTTAGATGAACAGACAGTATGATCTCTTGTATTTATGCCTGCCTGTCGGGTTCTTTACAGTAGAAACACGAATCACTGTTTGTAATGCAGGATTAGCCTGTCTCACACAATGTTATTAGAATTAGACCTGCCTAGTGACTTAATTACTTTTTATTCTGTATTTAACTTTCGTTTTCATCCCACACCGGCTTTTGCACGCCCAGGAACACTCTGCTTCTTATGTTAGAGTAAATATTGAAGAACATATGGATTATTTACCTGGATTTGCACAGACAATAAATGAGAGCAGTATGTAGTCATCCCTCAGTGGACTTCTGTATTCTGAGCTGCCAGTAAAATGTAAAAAGATTGCACTATGATGTCCTATTGGACCTCAAGACTGGAAGGACAGTTTGTATTGAATACAGGCATTTTTCATAATTATATTGCCTGCAGAGTTGCCACCTGCCCTAATTTGATCTGATTATGGTGAAATGCAAAACTGTCCTCATTTCATAAGTGGAGTTTTTACGTGTTCCGTCACAGAGAACAGCAAGATATCCACACATGTATTGCTGCTGCAAAGGAGGAAGAAAAATATTACAATTAGGCATCAGTTAAGATTTTAACTCCTTTACCAGAGTGCAGGTCACTTTTAGACAATTGCTTCATTCTTCAGAGTTCTGAAAATTATTTTCTGTCTGAAAATCTTCATGAAAAAGAGAAAATCATAGCCATTCAAACAGATATGTCTGTACTATTCTGAGAGACATTATATATTCTGTGGCTTTTTAAAATTCTCTTTTGGTTGGATGGGCTTATTGTCCACGAACATTTATTTTTAGAGTAGCCCAAGCTTGCCTTGTAGTCTGAGTCATTTATGTAGCAATTTAAATATTTGTCTAAGCTCTCAGTAAAAGGCTCATGTTGAAGTTTTACAAATGCTTCATAGATTAAAGGAGTAGCATTTTTTATATACTGTTTATACAGAATGATGTCATATCCCAGGAAAAAAAAAGAAATGCAAAATTCGATAGAAAAGCATTATTGTTTCTGGGTCACTGGATATTGTTTCCCATTGTCCTTACTCCAATGGTAATTTTGTGCATGCTTATGCATGTGTGAGTAAGAGAGTGAGACCTGCATGTGTGCATCTTGGTTTTTCCACAGATTTCTTTTTTTTTTTAGCTTGGCATATTGATTTTCCTGTACTGTGGACAGAAAATAAACTTTAAAATTGTATTGTAATATCCTTAAACAGTAGATTTGGAATTAAAAAGGTGGAAAGTTGTGTTTGTTCTCTGGCACCTGGCCACGCCTTTCTTGGTGGTGCTGTGGCTTATTCTATATTACACAGTCAGTGTAATAACCTCACTTGGTAAATACAAATGAGATGGAAATTTATTGCAATATGAAGCTGAGGTTTTGTCTATACCTTCCAAAATTATAGGAGAACATTTTCCTTAACTCAACTTTTAAAAGGAAAAAGGATAAATATTTGCTTTCCAAATCTGATTCTCAGCATTTGGGCTTTGCAATATTGTTTGCCATGAAAAATATATTTCTGTTATTGAGCCATCAGCTCAATAACATCAAACTTTGTGTGAACTTTAGTTTAATTTCAGCTTAGAAACCTTTTAGCATTTCTGTATTATACTTGCATAGTTCTGCATTCAGAAATTGGAATCTTATAAGGATTTGCCCTTCAGTAACTCGCAAATGAAATTCTTCTATAGTTATTTTTGCCTTGTGTTGACTTTTATTTAGGGATAGTTGGATTTTCCCTGAGAAGACAATCTCCTCTCTCATAAAGTCTCCACCACATGCTGAAAGCTCCTGACCTCTCACTTCCCTTCTCAAATGTACTGATCATCATCAAAGGCCAATGCCAGCATGAAGGTGGGAATTTGAGAGAACAGAGTTTTCTTTAGAGATTTCAACTACTTTTTGAATAAAAGATGAGAAAACCTTTCATGAATTGAGCTGATAGAGCTAAAAACCTAGCAAACTGAGAGTGAAGAGCTCCTTTCAGGCCAGATCCTTGCAATGAGATTTTCACTTGCACAGTTTATATGGTGGAAGGTGTGAGTCTTCCAAAAGAAGTTTAAAATAGCACTCTTGTATCTCAACTAAAAAAAAATAAAATCACCTGGTTGTGCTAGGAGCCCTAGACTTGTCCTCTTTGATGTCAAGAAACTGTAGAAATTACTTCTGTTAATTGAGACACATTTAAAAAATGTTTTTTTCTGTAAAATTTAATTTGGCAATAATCACATCTTCCCACTTGCATGGGAAGAAGGGAGTTTCCTTTTTATTTTTGCTTCTAGAGCTTCTGTATGTGAGCAGTAAAGGTCATAGCTCAATTTCTCGTTACAGATAGACAGCATGGAATTTGTTGTGTTGCATGAGTTTGGTATTCACTGACTTTACTGAGAATTGTGTGGGTGAATTTACACCTATAATTTAAACTGGAATATTGAGCAAGCAGATGGTACAGACTATTCATCAAATATGTTTGCACTGTTACATGGTTGCCCTGAAGTCTCAGTCTCTTGGGCAATACTGAATATTATTTCTTAGGAAATTTCTCCCCTCTGAAAGACTCTTTCAACAGTTTGTCCCATAGCAGTGCAGAACATACAAAAAACTGCCAAAAATATCAAGCAGTGGTTTGCTGGCATTGCAGAACTCAATGCAATTCAGGGTTTGAATGCTGATGTGACTAAATGTTACTTGTTCAAGTGTGGTTTAAATGCTGTTTTAAATGTGCAAAAAAGGAAGCAAGGAAGCAGGTTCTAAACTGAAATGGCAGGTCAATATTTCTGCTGATATTTTTTGTGGCAAAGATTAAAAGAAAACCTTAGCATAAAATGGCTAATGTGGTTCATTACTTCTAGTCATTTGGCTTTAAAGCATCATTAAAAAAAGCAGTGAGTAACAGCACAGTGAAAGCCAGAGTTGTGTGCAACATGAGAAAGCCAGACCAGCAGAATTTGCAACAATCACTTTATGTGATCCTTTCCCAACTCTGATGCAGTCTGTTTGCAGAATTCTTTCACAAGTACTTTATGAGAGTAAAAAAATGTGCTCTGTGTCTCTGGAGGGTTTTGAGTTTGAGAGCACACAAAGATGTAACATATTCAGCTGAGCAACTAACATCTAACATCTCTAGTGGCTGGTTAGAACAGGACAACTATTGTGTCCTGACGATCAAGCTTGCATGAAACTTTCTTGACTTATAGCTTCAGCAGCCTTTCTGATAGCAAAATAATGTATAGGTCTTTTTGCTGATTTCAGCTGTCAGAAGTCAATCAAGAAAAAAAGCTAATTAACATGATACTGTTTGATGCAATCATTAATGAAGAGAAAATGGCGTTTCAATTCTGATTTATTTTTTTTTTTAGGATAATAGGTTTCTTATTGCAGATTGACCTTTGGAAAAGTAGCAATTAAATATGTCCTTTACTGGCACTAATCTTTTTAACAAGATATTACATTTTTTGTACAGAGTCAGTTTGTTGGTACAGATACCTGTAAGTGCCATTGACTTAATTGTTGCTGTGATAGTTTGCTTGAACTGAAGAACTGCTCCACCATTTGTAGTTTTAGAGAGATTATTAAAGACCTAAAGGAAAGATCTTCACCATGTTTAGCTCTTGGTACAGAAACCACATGCAAGTATTGCTTGTCGTCTTTGGTTCAGCATTGCCCAAGTGCAGAGCTGAGCTTTGCAGTCTAAATACATGCCTGCTGACTTTGAAAGGACAGAATTCAATACTTCTTGCTTTTGAAATAAGCTTTTTTAATGTTTTTTTTCCCCAAAACCAATCTATAATATTGAAGCACTACAATGTGTCTTGTTTTGGGCATATATTCATATATCTACTCATCTAGATTATTGTACAGAAAAATATCATCTGCAAACTGATGATTATTAAAATTCTTTACCAGTGAAGAATCACATGTAATTTTTTAGTTTACTTTATTTGGTTTTGCTGGATAGGTAGTTTTTTACACCAGTTGTAAGGTGGTCAATACAAGAAATTTGGGTACTAAAGGGTTGTCCCCTAATTTTCAAACATACGGCTGACTGATTTCATGAGAAGGTTTTGAGTCTGACATGTGATTTTATGATTAATGGTGGTTAGTAATAATTGATGCTCCAGATGAAGCTGCGTGCCCCTGCGAATCCTCTGCATTTTCAGATTTGCAGATGTAAGGCATGGGACTTGGGATGATAAGTCACAGGACTGCTTTATGACCTTTCTTTTTATAAAACTTAAATCTTTTTATACAAAGGAGGAGGTATGTAAATATAAGTGTACATTTACAAATTAATGAAGTTCTACGGTTGTCTAAATTAGGAAATTATGTAGGCAGCAAGAAAAAAATCTCAATAATTTGCTATTTACCAAAGAATGGCTCATGAGTGTTGTAAAAAAACAGTGAAAATAGTGACATTTTCTATAGTAATATCCTTCTCTAGGATCTGTGAGAAAATACTTCAACATCTTTTCACAATGCACAAGTAGTATTCCAAATATAGCCTTCTATGCTTGTATTCTATAAATTACCTACTTGATATTCTTAATAATATTTTTCTCTTTTCAGCAAAATATTTATACATTCCAGATGCTCTCCTTAGTTTTGTCTTTGTTCACATTCATATAACATCAAAAATGAGAAAAGGTCATCTGTAACATCTAAACAATTAACACAAGCATAGAGAAGTCACTTCATACTTTGAGATCACTGTCAGTTCCCATAAGAACTGTGATTTCACTGTCATCAGCACAGGATTGCTTTTCACTGGAAGAGATGCAGACATCAGAAATATGTGGAGGTTTACAACAATATTCTGGTTAGTTGAACAGTTTGGAGAAGACTGGGAAAGCAAATTAATGTCCACTACTTATGGGACTTCAAGCATGATAAGTTTTGTGTGAAAGCCTAGTCTGGCTCCAGCTTTCTTACTGCCCTGTTTGCACTCCCATTGTTATTACAGTCAGTGCAGCAGGGCTGTGCTCCTCCTGCCATTGCTGCTCACTTGACAGTGTTGTGTAACTTGTACTCACACCAGGAGTCCCAATCACTGTCCCCCTGTAGCTGAGGTTGGCTGTGCTCTGGATGCACACCTGCTATAACAAGCACCTCTGAGCTGCAGGATTCCCTTGCCATCTTTCCTTGCTGTACTTGCATTATAGGCCAGTTTGCACTTGCCTACATATATATATATATATATATATATATATATATATATATATATATATATATATCTGTTGCTGTATTCCAAGTCCTGCCATTAGAGTTCTGCACTGCCAGATTTTTAGGATTATGTTTTTGAATACAGAACATTTTTTATACTTACACTAAAAAAAAGGCAATATATCCATTAATTTTCTAAGCATCAAGTGGTTATTCTCAAGTATTTAAAATGTTTTCCAGTGGCAAGCTTGGTTTAGCAATTAGCACTGTGAAAAGATATCCTTTGAAGGACACAGATAGACATTCGTGCATGGTTATGTTCAGAGCCCACAAAAGGGATGTACTTTTCAGAATTAACAAGTGTTGATGCAGACATAAATTCTAAGTGAGAGAAATGGAAGTTGCACTGTGCTAATAATGTAAATGCTTAGCTTGCATGGAGCTAAATGTGAGGGGGATATTTGCATGCTTCAATGTTAAGCATGTGTAGAAATTATTGGAATTGCAGCTGTTGAGTGAAATTTAAATATTATAACTTTAAAAGTCTAAAAGTTACTTGTGTAAGTCTTGCCACGTCACCTTAAACTCCTCACTTAATGGAAATAAGGGGATTTTTTTTTTGTGCCTGTCTTGGATGGTGGGAATTACCCTGTGAAAGCATGTATTTCTTCTATCAACTATAAAGGAAGCATGCAAGGAATACATTAGACTCCTATAGCCAACATTTTGATGCTTAAATGCATTGACATGAATCTCACACAACCCCGTTTGGGGAAAGATGAAATTTAAAATGCAAAGCATGAAATAATGCTGCAAACGTATGGTAGAAAACGTAGCACACAACCCTGCGGTGGCTCATAACTGTGGCCAGTGAAGACATTTTGTGATTTTCTTTGATTCTCTGAGTGATCCAGCCAGGGCACCTCCATCCAGGTGCTGGTAGACAGGAACACTGGAACAGCCCCTGCTCTGGGCATTGGGCATCTCCCTGGGGATGGGGCTGAACACAGTCCCAGCTTGGCGGGGCCCGTGGCTGGGGAGAGCAGGGCTGCAGGAGCAGGACAATAGCCCAGTGCAGGTGGGTGAGGCAGGGGCTGATGTGGAGTCCTGGCTGGGACAGGCAGGGCTGCTGGTGCCATCAGTAACAGCCTGTTACTTCTCAGTTGGCTCTATTTGTAGCAGCTGTCCTATGTTGCTTCCGTTTTGCCATTTTTTGCAACTTTAAAGTCTTGGTTTAATTTTTTGTTCACCTTCTCTTTGAAGAACATAAGTCATACAGAGGGATAATTTTAAGGAAAAAAAAGAAAAAAACAGAACCTAGTTCTGTCTGAGAAAAAATATGTGAAGATTTGTGTAATTAAATTGGTAGTAGTTAGAATCATAGTTTAATTACAAGTGTAGCTGAAAACGTGTATTCAGACCAATTGAAATCAGGGCATTTATGATGTTAGGAGACATCAAACCATCCTTCCAAACCTCGCTTCTTTATTCTTCTCTTGGAGATACATGTACTTATATGAATAGATTAAAAATATGTTTATGAAGAGACTACCACAATGTAAATTGCAAACTTACAGTAATACATTTCTGTAACTTCAAGTGGAACTTTCATTCATAAGTGCAGCATTTGAAGTTATTTTAAATTATAAAGCAATATGAGACTCAAGTAACAACAAAATTATTCAAACAAGTAAACTGGTGTATGATGGAATGTGTTGAAGCAAACAAAATGCTTAAATTTAATTTAAGTAATAAAACTTGGAATAGAGGCAAAGAAATTATTTGTTGTGACTTTATAAAACTGCTGGTCCTTTGAACTGGGCATCATCCCTTCATTATTTTCCTGCTTAGACTTAGGCTCAAATTAGATCAAATTAGTTTTGTGTATCTGATTGCTCTAAGGTCAATAGAACTATGACAGAGTTAAAAGTGGTATAAAAGTACTAAATATTTGCTAAATATAAATATTTTATATAAATTATTTATAAATATTGATTATATTTATATAAATATAAATATAAAAGTACTAAATATCACTTTTTTATTTCTTATACCTTGCTCTGCCTTCATAGTTAGCCAAAACCTGTAACAGTCACTGTAGCTGAGAAACATATGAAACACATAGGTTTGAATGTCAGCTGAAAGAGGCAACAAATAAGCAATTTAGCTGCCATTTTATCGGTCTGTAGGTGTCCTCAATCCTGAGTTTTGGCTTCTGATTAATGCTAATTGTCCATGTTTTTGCACTGTTTCCTTTCAACACTCTTACATGTAATTATTATTGATAATTATTTTAATATTCCTGTGGTTTGGATTATGTCTGTGGAAATTTCTTGAAGGCTTGTACTTTTCAAGTAATAACTGGGAAGGGGAAAGTGAAAAGTTTTGGGAATTGCTAAGACCATACATTTTAAGGGGCTCTGTAGGACAGAGGACATAAAAACTAATCCTCAAAGCATTCTATACAAAATAGCAGAAATCTGTAAAGCGCAGTTTATTTGTGTCATTTGGCATGTGCTAGTTTTGCATCAGAAACGTAGAAAATACATTTTTCTATAAATGTTTAGTGTGTACAGTTTGTCAGCGAACCCATCAGGTGCTGTGCTTAACTACTAATAATTTTCAAGTTTCCGTGTGTGTTTTCATATTCATTAATATGTTGATGGATATATGGAGGAATTTGTGGGTGAGATGAAAAATAGTTCTGAATAGTTTTGAGCAGAGAGGGGTTTTTTTAAGTCTCTTTATGTTTTGTTTATGAAATGGTAATTTGTCATAACCTTTGTCTCTAGTAACAGTGCAGGAATTCAACATAATCCAAGACTTTTTCAAAAATCATAGATATTTGGTAAAAGTAGGCTACAGTGTTAGAGCATTTTTTACAAAGGTCCACTTACACAAAAGAAAAAATTAGAAACAGAAATAGGAAACACCCAAAACATACCCAGAAATATTAAAAAAAAAGAAAAAAGAAAAAGAGGAAGATTTTTTTCCTGAGATTATTGCTTCTGAAATGTGACAATCTGAGATGACTTCTTACAGACAGCAGACTGTTAAGATGTGTCAGTATAATTCAATATTGTATGCATTTGACATTTCTGAACTCATTGTTGAAAAGAATCATGCCAACAGTGACATAGTTTTTAAGCTCTCTTTGCTAGTAACGTCAGGATCTGTTGTGTAATCAGCTAAGCGAGATCCAGTGAAAATCTGAACTATGAAAAGACTGAAAACTAGGTTGGACAAGTCTCTGAAAAACAGGCTATTCAAAATATTTCATTTGGAAGAAGATGCAGTGCTGGATGACTAGTAACACTTAAACATGCATGTTTTTCGTAGAATCATAGAACAGTTTGAGTTGGAAGGGACATTTAAAGGTCATCTAGTCCAGCCTGCCCGCAATAAGCAGCAACACCTTCAACTGGGTCAGGTTTCTCAGAGTCCTGGCCAGCCTGACCTTCAATGGGGCAGCTCATTCCAGTGTTTCACCACCCTCACCATAAAAACACTTATTTCTTATATCTGGTCTAAGTCAACACTCCTGCAGTTCAAAACCATTACCCCTTATCCTTTCACCATAGGCCCCATCAAGTTCTGGAAGGCTGCTGTAATGTCTCCCCCAAGCCTTCTGATTTCCCAGCTGAGCAATCCCAATTCTCTCACCTTTCCGAATAGGGCAGGTGCTCCAGTCCTCTGATCTTGGTGACCTTGCTCTGGACCCACTCCAACACATCCACATCCTTTTGATGGTCTTGGGACCCCAGATCTGGATGCAGCACTGCAGGTGGCGTCTCACCAGAGCAGAGCAGATCAGAGCAGAGAGGCAGGATCCCCTCCCTGGCCCTGCTGCCCACGCTGCTTTGGATGCAGCTCAGGACATATTTGGTTTCTGGGCTGCAAGTGCTCCTTGCCAGCTCATTTCCAGCCTCTCACACCCAGCACCCCCAAGTTCTTCTTAGCAGGGCTGCTCTTAATCCATTCATCGCCAGTCTGTATGGAAGAAAGAGAGGATGGATGTAAGGAGTTCATAAAGGGGAGATTATATAATTTATGTGTGAGGGCAGAATAGGATGGATTTCTAGGGGAAAAAAAGGGTACTCAGGAAATATGATTTCAAGAAGAATAGAGGGAAAAAGTTCTTGCTAAGAAAGAAAAAGGAAACCTTTCAATTTTAAGGAGTTTAGCGAATAACAAATTGGAAAAGATAAGAGGGAAGAAAGAAATACTTGATTGAAGTAGAAGCTGTAAGAACTCCAATAAGCAGAATGTAGTTTAGTTGGTGTTCTAAAACTAACATCTGTCAAAGATTAACAGGCAGAATTACATGAAACCATAATTATCCTCTACACTTAGAAATTCTTATGGCAGAATGCAATCAATGCAGATATTTTCGGGGAAAATCACACACGGGAACATATATTGCTAATTATGCAAGAACCTGAGGCTAAGAGAGAGGAACAATTTTATACAATGTTTTGATTTGAAACACAGAGAAGACAACAGTTCTGGATTACAACTCAGGGCTCAGGTCAAGAACTTAGTGAGAGAGTGTTGGATGGAGATGTAAATCCCAGTAAGAATACAAGAAAGTTCTGGGAGCAGTGATTCTGTGGTAGGAGTAGCAAGGACAATTAAGTGCATTGAAAAAGAGAAAGAATAAACAGCATGGAGAAAATGGGAAAAGAAATTTAGAAGTGATACACTGGTAGTGGTTCTAGAAGTTGAGGTGAATAAAATCTGATTAAGAAATAATCACTTGGCACTAAAACAGGCATTCAAGTATGTCAATACCCTTGTTCATGAGGAAGAGGTGGGTGAAAAGAAGCCTGTAAGAATATCATAGGTTTCATTAAATGGAAGAAATACTAATATCTACATAGAGACAATTAATTAATAGGCAATTCTGACTATATGCTTAAACCTGGGCCAACTTCAAACCTTGTCTTACCTTCGTAAGGGTTTGCTGCTGAAGTTGCATTGATGGTTCATTCTTCACCTATTCCTCCTCGGAATGAAGATAAAACATTTACCAGTAAAGGGTTGACTTGAGTAACATTTAAATGAGTTCTCTAAGTGGAAAAATTATGCGAATACAAGACTTGTACTAGTGTAATTGTGTCTATTGTTCATTTTTTACCTTTTTAGTCATGTTGCTTTCAAGTGTAGTCTTTTCCTTCTACATCCCTAAGACAGCTATGACAACAAAAAGTGTCAGTGTAGGCCATGTCTCATTGGCCTTGAGAAAAACCATGGTGCTGGTGGAGACTTCCTGATAGTTACATCCAAATTCATTTGTATTCTTTTAATGGCAGTCATTAAGAGTGAAAGGTAACTATTTGTAGTAGCATCAGCAGAAAACCAGGCTGATAAAGACCATTGTTCCTCCCATTTTCCGGGGGCAACTATGATCTTAATTCCTTTTAAGGAATTATCTCTGTTCAAAAAGAGATGCTTCAATTTATGGTAAAATGTGTTAGCCCAGATAGCTTTTGCAGTCTGTACTCTCATCCCTTGTCAGGAATTAGTCTGGTAATATACAAAAGTCATTTACAAAAGTAGTGTAGAGCAGCCTTGGATTTCAGCACCAGGAAGGTAACCACAGTCTGAACGGGTCACTAAAGTGCATGGCAGCTAGCAAGACATATTCTTTCTTGCTGGCTGGTACAGATGTGAAAGTTTGTAGTGATTGAAAATTAATCTCATTGCAAAATTCTGGTAAATCACTTCTCTGCCTGTGTTCTTGGTTTGTGTGTTAACACCAGTGGGTAACAGCCATATATACATGAAATGGGTTATATTTGTGACAGCCAAAATTAAAGGGATTTGTGGGGCCTATTAAATCCTTCAGGAAATCAGGAAAAGCATGTATTATTCTTAGAAACAAGCCCAAACCTATTGTGTGAATCAGAATTCAGCTTTGGGCAGCTCCAACGTTTTGATGTGAGATCCTCTTTTAACAGGCTTTTTGGCTTATACTAAGGGTTGGCGGTATCTGGCAGACAGTGCTGCCCTTTTCATCTTGCTTTTGTTTGTAGTCCTTTGGGGAAAGGGCTAAAATATTTGGAATATATACTTTCTAAGTGTTCTTGGTAGCATGCTCAGAAATGTGGAAGGATTATTTGATAGATGGTTTTCAGTTTTCTGGTGCCTGTAGAGCCATAGCTAATCTTTCTAATCTTCTTTATCTAAGGTAATCTGTATATTCTATCATCTCTGCATCTACGTGTCTTATGCTGAAACTGCACTGACAGGAAGCTCTAAAATGCCTATTTTTGTTTCTTTCCAACAGCTGGCTGTCCAGATTCCTTGATTAAAGAGCTTCATCACTTCAGGATTCTGGGAGAAGAACAGGTGAGTTAGCATCTCAAAGGCAGCGTCTTAATGTCATGAAAGATAGACGCTAATGAGACAGCTTCATCTCTCTCCAGGGAAATAGAGTGTATCTCATGACCTCCAAAGACCTGAAATGTGGGGGGAAAAAACACACAGGAGTTATATGTGAGAGTTGGGGTTTTTTTCATTCTATCCATCAGCCTTGACAGGTTACTAATTGTTACATCTGCTACCTACCTCAGTGTTTCGGCTTTTAACTACAGCAGTAAACAGACTCTCTAAAGCAGGAGACAGACAAACAATCTGACTATGGGATTGGTGCTTATGGCTACTCATGATGTTATCCATTCCTTTGTGTGTCCTTTTTTCTCTTTTAAAAGAGCTTTTCTCATAATTATAGCTGTGCTTTACACTCAGAAAACTATTTCTGTAGAGGGACCTTAGAGAAGCGTAAATGAAGTATGCTTTACAACACTCACAAGGTCAGTTATTGTTTTGTCAGTAATGAAATACACATACAGAGATATTGAGAAATGGCCTTAAATTCTGAGAGACAAGTTGAATTTTCAGACACTCAATGCTTCTGAAATTCAAGTTGTCTTTTTCTCTGAAGTAACCCTCCTAAGGTAGTGGTTACAAAGGCTGACTGCATGACACACAGCTGCAGGTTCTAGGGACCAAGAGGCTGAAAGCCCAGCATTAGTCTGCTGTACATGACAATATGCACAGCTTTTAATGAACCTGGCACCAAGGGACTTGCACAATGTTGTATGAGGGCTGTGACAGAGGTACGAGCAACTCCTAAGATGTTAATTTAAAGCCTTGTTTCATCATTTTAAAAACAGATTATATTGTCAAGAACACCCTGTTGCTTCTCCTTTCCCTGTCACTCTCTCTTTTTTATTACAATTATGGCTGCTGTTACAATTTCTAGGCTTCCAATTTCCCTCCACCACACTTCAGTTGTTGTAGAGGGTCACAAGTCATGTTTCTCAGGGACTCAGTTTTTCCTTAGCAAGAGATACTGGAAGCAGGAATCTGGTGAGATTGAGGACTTAAGAAGAGGAAATAAAAAAAGTTACGACCAGGACTGGGGTCAAGAGACTGATTAGAGCTACCTGACAAATGGAGGGCAGAGTGAGATGAGGCTTGGGTAGAATGAAGAGATGGGGTTGTTTCATGGGAGGGTTGGGAGTAGAAACCAGAATGATAAGGATAATGGTCTGAAAAGGAGTGTGGACAAGGGCTGGAAGGGAATGACCAAATACAGAAGCTTGCTGAAGAGACTGGTAAATAAAGGAAGATCTGCACTTAAGCTGTGTGAAGAGGTGAAGCTAAGCAGTCTAGGAAGAGAGGGACAAAAGGAGAAATTTGAAGGAAAAGTAAGGAACAGCTAAACCAAAAGGGTGCAAGTATGAGAGAGAGGACTGAATCAGACAGACTTGACAGCCCCTCTGGAAAAGCCCTAGAATGGAGCTGTGGACCTTAGCCTGACTAATGACCACTGACAGAGCAATATTTAACTGATGGACTTTTTTTGCAAATAGTGAATATTGTCATGTGGCTTGAATTATTCCATTAGCCCATACAAGTATGAGAATTGTTGCAAATACATTCTGTCCCTACAAAAGTATTTTTATCATGAGTCTACTGAAGACCACAGTAGCTTTTGTTTGAAGTTAGCACACATTTTGATATTCAGGAAATAAATCTGTGCAAAACCAAGACAGAAAATAATTAAAATACATCTAAATAAAGAAAGAAGGGAATTACAGGCAAAGTCCTTATTCATGTGACTATGTATTTATTTCTTACATTTATTTAGTTATATATTTGCTTTTTAAAAATATCTAAAATGTTACTTTTTCTGTTATCGTGTCTACTAGATAGAAAAAATTCATAATTAATTATAACACTGTTTTATTCAGACTCCTTACAATTTTAGTATTATAAACCATCATATATTTTCTTCCACTCTAAGCAATAGCCACAGAAAAATAGGGACATGTTCTTGATTCATATCCAATCTTGGTTTATTTTTAAAGTGCTTATGTATTTAAGGCCAGATTATAAAAGCAGAATGGACTATTGTGATAATCTGTTCTGATCTACTTTAGAATACACATTACATGACTTTTTTGGATTAATTCTTGTTTAAACTGCAGTATATTGCTTAGAAAAGCATCTATTCTTTGTTTACAAATCACTTGCAGACTTTAGATCCTATTATACCTCTCTGTAGTGAAAGACAAAATGTTTCCAGCCTCTTTCCTTTTCACCACTCCACCAGCACTGGCATGTTTCCTATGTTGCATATCTCCCATTCCTCAGAGTTCAAGCAAAAAAACCCTGGTGTCTCTCTTTTGTTCACTGAGCAGTTGTTTCCTGTAAATAAAAGTATAAATAAACTGATCATATAAATGCTCATATAAATCTAAATACTTACTGTATGTAACCTTTGTTGATGTCATTAGGAAAGAAAGGTTTTGAGTGGCTT
Organism: Trochalopteron elliotii; assembly: GCA_024734555.1. Classification (NCBI taxonomy): domain Eukaryota; kingdom Metazoa; phylum Chordata; class Aves; order Passeriformes; family Leiothrichidae; genus Trochalopteron; species Trochalopteron elliotii. The sequence goes on from JANPWX010000074.1 coordinate 172,618, forward strand.
TCAGGATCAAACCTCCTGAAAACATGTGTCTGTCTGTCTAGCTGAAATATCTTTATATGAATGAAAGCATTAATGAAAAACTAATGCTGAGAAATAGAACTGTGAAGAGTTGATTATTAATATTTTCTTAAAGGAGTTGTATAATAATAAGACTCTTGTTGAAATAATCAAACTTCTTGGTAGTCTCCTGGACATGTAAAATTTTCATATCTTCTATTTTGTTAGGAACATACATTTTGGGAAATTAATTCCAGCTGGAAAGTCTATCTTTTAAGGTTTGGCCAGTGGCAATAAGATAATTTTTAAAGAGGGAATCAGTTTTGGACTTTATGGAAAGACAGAATCATAGTCTGCATGACGAAATAGAAGAGTACAAGCTTCCCTGGTACATGATATGCATTGTGGATACCTAATTTAGCACATAAAACCAACTTCCAGAGTAACTGGCTGAAAATACAACACAAATACACTGAGATTGCTGCCCCACTTGATACATGACTCTTTGAGATTGTGCCAGAGAGTCTGACCAAGGTAGAATCTTCAGAAGCAGCTTTGTCTGGTCTCCTTTGGACCCCCATGTCAGACTCTTCCAGTCCAGAAGGGTCTGTACAAGACAAAGAGAGTCTCCTGCACATGGAGTCCCAGGAAGGGTAAAGCCAGAAGCTTTCTAATTGCCCAAAGCTCTGCTGAGCTTTCTCTTGCAATTTGCTCTCACTTTTCATAATTCATCTATTTCCCCTAGCTTAATGGGTGCAGCCCAAATCTGCTGGCTGACTCCTCCATTCCTTAAGTATCTGAGATACAGTCAGGATCGGATTGAAAGATTCAGTAAGTGGAGAGCTATTAAAAAATGGCACAAGGTAAGAAAGTCTCCTGCAGTAGCCATTTCCCTGTCAGGCCAGCTGTCTCTGCAAGAGAATGTTTCTACAAGTGGTCATAGTACAAGCTGCTTACAAATATAGGCTAAAAATGCACCAAATGTGGGCTCTGTTCAAATACAGTGAAAGGCAGGTAATTCTACAAGCCAATGCCAGAGACAGCAGAGAAAACACTCCAAGCATAAACACCACAGTATACCAGCATAGCAAGATGACTTGCAGTGAACTGTTATGGAATCTCCCTAATGACTCTATGTGAAACTTCCCTCTTGTCCCCAAAGTGATAAAAAAAATCTTGTTTAATTGTTTAAATGGAATATTGTGATGCATGAATAAAATAGTAGCTACATCTGAAGGCTGGAAGGGAAAACAAGTAACACGAGAGCAAGCAATCTGCTGCTATACCTGAGTGCCCCCAACAGGTCACAGCACAGATGAAGCTGATGACTTGCTAGTGGCAGGAAAGAAAGCTGCTAAGTAATGTATAGCTGTGCTTCTCTGTTACATCATCTGCTCTGACAACTTTGCAGAATGTATTGGCCAGTTCCTTGATATTTTGACAGGGGAACGATCAATTTTAACAGATCTCTGCTATCACCTGCTACTGAAACTCATATCACTGCTCACTTTTAGAACATTTAGAACTATTATGAGCATTTATATCCCTGGAATCTGACCAAGCCTGAATGGGGACAGTTGGGGGAGGAGGGTGTTTTTTTGGTTGGGGCTTTTTGTGGGGTTTTGGTTTGGTTTTGGGGAAGTTTGGGTTTTTTCCCCACTTTTCCATATCAGTAAGGGAAAACTTACGCAAAGGAATACCCAAGAACACTCTACTTTGAAAATCTGCAGATTCATGTCCCCATGCTCTTCAAAGGTGGTGTGGGCTTGTGCTAGTGAGCTGTAACTTTAGAAGATACAGAAATCAAGTATGACATGAACACAGCATGGTTAGAGATCATTTAACATTAGTTGAGGTTTGGAAGGATTTTGTGTACAATGTGTGGGTGTGACAAGACTGGTTTTTCTTTTTAATTGCAATACTTGCTAGAGGAATTTTTTATTTCGAATGCATGTTACTGAATATTCATGTAAAGTCAGTCTTAAAGTAATTGATATATATTTACCCATTCAGGCAAAAGTAATGTCAGATGACAATTCTAATTAATCAGCTGAGTTTAGTACAGGAAACTGTCAAATATGATTAACAAAGTGCTTCTCAAGTATTTCTGGGTTAAGATTTTTTTTTTATAACTACACTTGGACAAAATCTAAGCTGCATCTCAGTAATTCTACCCAGTTAAAGAACAAAATAAATTTCCACTGGATGATTTCTCTAGGTCACAATTACTAAGCCAAAGCAATTTTGTTAATACTCTAGAACCTTTATTTTTACAAGTATAGTTTCTTACACCTCTGCTGCTTCTCACCCAGTCCCCTACTGGGTGAGCTACTATTCAGTGTAAGTGATAGCTACACACATCACAGTTCCTGCCATTTTTCCATCTCTCTTTTCTCTCCATCTGATTTGGCTCATCTTTTGGATTTGTCACCACAGTGCCATCACATGTTCTCTAAGACTGAGTTGCTGCATTTAACTCTTGATCCTCTTTACACTACCTTTTTTTTTAATAGCTGCAACTTCACAACAAACTTTACAGTCTTGCAACTTCATATGAGCAGTGATATGCCTCTCTTTCCTTCCTATGCTATACCTGCCTGGAATGTCTCCTAACCACCTTCTTCCCTCACTCAGAGGGAATTGGGATTCATGTGAATTCCTCAGTTTTGTCGCTCCTGGATTATCATAACTTTAGCCTTTAAGTACTTATCATAAGCAGGATATCTCTGCATTCTTACACATTTTGAACTTATTGTACAGTAGGTAAGTAAAAGTCATTTATTTTTGGTTCAACAGCTGAAATAAAGAATGAAAAGAAAGAAAGTAGAAGGTACTTAGTCAAAACTAATTTGAAGGGGTTTTTTTCTGTCAAAACCAAAAAATATGTGTCATTTTATATAGAATTCAAATTTCTCTTCCACCCAGCTTTCATTTAATTGAGAGGGAAGGTTTGAACCCCAGTGTTCAGGATCTCAGGTGCATGTGGAAGTTAGGACTTCTTCCATGCCTTGGAGAGCTTTGATGTGCTTTCAGGAAATATGCATGTGTTCACTCTTGTGACCTGGGAATTGGGAGGCAGTATCTACTGCACTGAAACTCAGTTCCACAGTCTGCAACAGCATCAGCTGAACAGATTTCCTTGCATCAGTTACAGCCTTGATGGCTGTCACTTGTAGTGGGAAGAAGAATGTGCATTGGAGCTCCACAAGGGTCAGAAGAAACTGAATGTTTATCTCTGGCATTCAGTCTATTCAGACTGATCCCCCAAATACCTGCTGGAAGCTTACAAACTTCCAGTAGTTTGTAAATACAGTGCTAACCCATACACTGTGCTCAGTCCCCTTTCTTCGTTGTATCATATTGCCCCTCGTATATTCAGTTTGATTTCCAACACAACCTGCTCCAGTATCCTCTGCTCTGTATTTTCTATTTTCATCTTCATCACCTTGTGCTTGCCTTCATATCATTCTGCTAACTGCAGTCTTTCTTTTATTCTCCCTGTCTCTACTCCAGTTTAAATTTGTCAATGAATTGTGGTGCACTGGTCCAGTGAGAGGTTTCTTACCTAAATATTTTCTTCAAATTACTGCCTTACCCAGTTTTCCACGACTCTCCAGTCAGGCAAATTCCAGCTCTGGCAGTTGTCTTTCTTGTCTCCTTGGGTGCTCCTGTGGTTACAAGGAGCTTATGCTCTGAACTTGCTCTTCCAATCTGACCGGGGCCAGCAGAGAAGCCCAAAAACTCAGGAAAAGTGAATTAGGGGTGCTCCATGGAGAGCCATGTCAGTCCATCACTTTTAATCTGTATTTTAGATGACACATTCGTAAGTATTTTTACTAATCCAAGGAGTGCTACTGGTTTCATACTGTAAGTTACCTAATTACATTATGGAACTAATTCTTGGAGTTTTTGTATGTGCATAATATATATAAATAAAGTGCATAGTCTACATTATGGACCAATAGCCTGCACAATCTAATTTTGAAACACACAGATGGTTATTTGATTTATAGGAGCAGTAAAAACAATCTGACTCCAGAAAGTAGATTTGCTTCCCTCTGAGACTTTTACATGCAGTTAAAGAAACAAGTAATTGAATTACATTTCAGTGATTTGGGCTTTACATCTACTGTTATACTTTTGTCCAAAGTTGTCTGCAAGGCTGCTACTGAGCAGATGCTTTAAGATGTGGGGGGAGGAAAAGGAAAACAAAGAAAACAATACCCAAAATACAAAAGCAAAATTAAAAAGCTTAAGTGCTGTGGCAGGTGGATTGGAATAAATGACCTTTAAGATTCCTTCCAACCCAAACCATTCTATAATTCTGATATTAAATCACAACTTGTAAATTAATTGACATGGCCAGGAATCACTGTGTTCATGAAGTGTGTTTTGCAGGAGTTTTGTGAATCCAGGGGCATTTCAGTTTTGTTTTGGTATCTGAATCTCAATGCAACTGAAAAGACTGCAATCTGTAGTTAATCTGTTATTCCTGTGTCATCCCAGAGATTTCATTTTATTACCCTTGATTTATAGTATCAAATGATTGAATTTTCACTGCTTGAAAACCCAGTACCATTCTAAGATTCAAGGGAAACCATCCCAACCTGGAAAGTAGAGAGCAAGGAATAAATGGTTACAATTATCCAGCTTCTGTGTCTATGTCATACTGTAATTTGTAATCTAAAGGCTCTGACAAGTCTCTACAAACAAAGATTACACAAAAGAACTTAATTCTATGGTCAAACTACTGTAAGTAGGCCTTATAAGTAGAGCTTTTTCGACTCCAAATTTTATTCCCTGAAAAGTAAAAATTTGGGCTGAATGGGACAATTCACAATTTGAGGGGTAGGTTCACAAATGGATGCAGTTTTCAGAGAGGAAACAGAACGTTTTACAGCTACCATGTTCATATACCTTACCTGTCTTAGCACCAGTGTTTTAGAGTAAATTGTATTTATGAAGCTTTGCAGTTTTTTCCAAATCAGCATTGAAATATGTAGTTCTGGGGGAATCCAACAACTATTTACTGGCCTGTATTTCTGAGCCCTTATTACAGTAGCACAGGGATGCCTGACATGCTTTGTCTGGAAGCTGCTTTCTAGCAGCAGTAGATGGCTGGTGATTTCTGTGTAATTTTGTGCCACTCATTACCATAGTATTTGATGTCCTCATGACTATTAATGGCTTTTGCCTCTTAACATTATATTGACATCAGCAAGTATCATTCTTCCTCTTTACAAATGGGGAACTGATGAGAAGCATAGATTTAATGACTTAGGTGAAAGCCACAGGAAGGCTGTGCTGCTGCCAGGAATGAAATCAGGTGCCGTGAATGCCAGTTCTATCAAGTTTCCCATATATTATACTTTGTGAGAGGTTTTTCCTAAAAATAATTGGAGATACTTTCCTCCTTGTAGCATGCAGAACAACTTTACACATGATGAGTGCATTTCTAAATAGGACACACACTAAAAATTGCATATGGATAAAAATTGAGTAATGGATGCTGTGAAATACTTTGAATGGTCAGAAGAGCTAGATTCATCTTTCAATGACAGCTCTTTACATGTTAGATATCTACCCTAAGTTAATTTTCTCAGATTTTTCCATAGCGCTTCCATAGAATGATTGATCTTACCTATCGTAGACATCATACCTAAGTCAGGATAAATGCCCTCCTTGGGATCTTACTTCTTCTCATTTACTTGGAGCCTTGTTTAGGCTAGATGTTTAATTTTAGATGAGCTAAAATTCTGTGAGGTGGTTCACAGTCTAAGCTATCTAGATACCTAAACCTTGGTTTTAAAAGTAGCTTAGGGCAGGTGAGTTAGGATCAGAATTATTGGAACTGAAGCAGCTATTGCTTTAGAGTCACCTAATTTCAGGTGACATTATCTAGGAAATTGTCAATTCTCTCATTATTTTTAAAAAAACAGGGCACTTGAGGGCTCAATTCTTATTCAGATGTACAAATCTAAGGAGTAAAGAAGAATTGCATCCCATCTCTCCTGTTAATTATAAAAGTCTACACAATCAGTGCAATTATAGGCATCATCACTGTGGAAGTTCAAACTAAATTAAATGTATTCTACTTTAGGTCTCCAGTTAAGAGATGAAATAAACCAGTGGGTGTTGTGTGCCATAATATCCTTAAATATCTCATCCAGACATGATCATAAAGACATCATGGCCTCCAAAGACATTTAAGGTCTCTTGAAAATTTACTTGCTTAATGCATGCTGATTACATGAGTCCAGTTTGATAGGTACGGCTGTGGTGTATAGGAAAAAGTGTACCTATCTCTAATAGATATGGTCTGTCACTATATGAAAATATTTAATTAATAATTCATGATAATAGTTTTGGTCCTTCACAAGTTTTTTATAAATTCACACTTAATGTAAAGTGAGTCATTTTGTTTCAGGCCACTGAATAAAGAATATAAATCCACACATATTGTGTAGATTGTGTTATGGCAGCAAACATGTTCTGCTACTTTGTGTTTCATTTGTTTGCTGGGTTTTAATTGAGCAGCACACAAGGAAAAAGAAATTGGAAAATGACATAAATGTATCTGGACTTTGAAGGTAGAAAACAGGCAGGTAACTAGATATCAAGATATGCAAATGAATTTAGCAGGATATTTTCTGGATCATTTTTTTGGCAGTTGTAGGGTGAAAATTACTGGTGAGAGTACCATACTGATTTGGAATGAGTCCTGTGCTGAACCAGTAAAAAATGTCAAATTTGTTGGACAGAAAACGATGTTGGTGTCCACCTTGTCAGTAGGTAAACTGGCCATTTACATTCTGTATCTTTCCCTAACAAGACAAGTTTATTAAAAAAAAAAAAAAAATAGGAAATGAGACAAATCTCTTCATGCCCTTTTAGGCTAAGTTAATGGCTGAAAAGTGTATTCTTGTTTTTTCTGTTGAGAATTTTTAATGTAAATGCTGACAGAATCTCAGCTACAGTGTCGCTGGTGTTTACCTTCATAATGAGAAGCTATTAAAAATCCCACATGCAGCACAAAGTTCCCTCTTAACAGGGTAAGATAATCACCATCCTCACCTTCAGGTGCAGTCTGTGCCCTAGAGAGTTTTGGAGCTATAGTTACCTAAATTTCTATAAAGGTCAGCCAAATTACTCTGGATTCGAGCACAATAGTAACACAGGAAAACACCAGTTGATTTCTTGAGCCCCCTCATTCAAGGAGGTTTTGCAGACATATCTTGCACGTTTCTCAAAATACTATTATTTTCCAAATACAAGATTCTTAAGTCAGAGTTTCTGGCTGTTGTTCTTACACTGAAAGATATTTTTGGAATCTTTTTCTCCTTTTAGATTTTGCTTTTCTTTTCAGAGGTTTTTTGGATTTTTTGTTAATTAACAAATTAAGTTTGGTTTGATTTTCTTTTCTGTGATGCAAACTTTTGTGTTTCTATATTATAGTCTTTTAAGAACCCTAATGTTATTTTAAGAAGGCAGTTTAACAAGACATGTTGTGACAGCATTTGCAGAAAAATCATCTGAAATGTACCCAGAAGGCGTGTAGTAGAGCCTTCTTTGTAATTTAAAATTCTTTTTTGTATGCTGTATGTATGAGGTGTTGGTCCTAAAGCTTCCATTTTCCTTGAAAGATTTCTTTGGAGAGGGGTATGAATTGGAGAAAGAATTTTTTGTTTGCTATCCTCCCAAAAAAGGGAACAGGATTTTCATGAGCCATTATGGGATAAAATATTATGAAGCACTAAATACTGTTGTGAGTGGTGTAACATAAAGCTCTGTTTTGTTTCTTTAGCACACCATAAAGTCTGCTCACAGAGAAAATTCATACCTACTCCCTTCCTCTTTGGCCTTTTGGATTTGCCTGTTTTCTTTGGGGCTGTTAGGACCAAATGCTTTCATTTATTTTCCTCCACAATAGAGCAGATTTATAGGTGAATCTGAAGCCTGGTTTACAGTGGTTATACAGCCACTGGTGTGGAACTGCACCAACACAGAACCCTAGAGTGAATGTGATTTACATGTGCACAGCATGATTTGTACTAGCTCAGCTTATCTTTGGCTGAAAGCAGGGTAAATTAGACATGGGGAAGTTATTGCAGTGACATCAGTAATTTTAGAGCAGGCCTTTTTTTCAGTGGGCATACACTGAGCCTGTTATTTAATATTGCTGTGTGTCAGTGTCTCCATCATTAAAGTTAAGGCATTTTCATGGCCTTTCAGGCTATCAGGATAGAATTAAATGAAAAGTGAAAAAACTTCAAAAAATTTCGTGGGGGACACAGGAAAACAATATACCTAGCATTGAAATGAATGCATATAAGAGAGTTATTATGCTGATCAGTTTAATGATCAGCTTGCTTTTAAAATAAAGTTACCTAGGCAAATTTTTACATCCCTTGAGCTCTAAAACATTACGCTGCTTCTAGCTATAGATCCCTGAAGGGGTTTTTTTTGTGTGTTCTTGTATACAGCATTTATCATTTCTCTGTTGGACTGTTTTTATGATATTTACAATAATTTTTAATAGTAATATAAGTGTACTTGAAGTTACTTACAGAAACAGTCTGCTGTTTTCTTGATTTTAATATCCCACACAGTATTCTGGTGGTTAAAATGGCTGTGAGCCAGAAAACGACACGCATGATGTGAGCTGGAGCAGAGTGACACCCCATTTAATAATACTGCAAAGTTTTAGACTTCTGACAAATAACCTGAACTTAGCATGTGAGACATTAGGACAATTGGCTGGATTATGTGTCAAATTTTGAGTCAAACTCAAAGATCTGGGGGTTTTCTTTGCGTGTTGCTAGGAATTTAACACCAGTGTGTTGTTGTGTTGTGTTGCAGTACAACCGGTACCAGCGCTATGGGGCCGAGGAATGCGTGCTGCAGATGGGAGGAGTGCTGTGCCCAACCCCTGGCTGTGGGGCAGGGCTGCTGCCTGAGCCAGGGCTGAGGAGAATCCTGTGTGAACCAGGCAACGGGATAGGCTGTGGGGTAAGAACCTACATTTTCCTTCTACTGGTGTGGGAAATAACTGATATTGTACAACCAACTCTAAGACAAAGCGGCAAAATGTGGTTGGCTTTTTGACCTTTTCCATCAGTGACTCCAAATTGCCCTTCACACCAGAGTGGGATAACACAGCTCAATAAACAATTTAAATATAGCTCCATGGCTTAGGAATGATGACTTCATCATGTAGAATGTGTCCATTCCATAATTCTTTGCTTTATTTGGTTTAAGAAGTTGCTAAGTAGTTACAGTAAGAAATTGAACTGTGCAAATGAAAATCCAAAAGTACTCTGGCTTTCTTCTGCCAGAACTCAGCAAAAATAAACAGAATCTTGAGCAAACCATTCATTATCATACTCTTTTTTTTTTTAATGGAAAAAGGAGAGATAGAATAGCCTGATCGTGACACTGTAGTGACATTGCTTGTGCACGTTAAAATACATGATGAAAAGAAACATAGAAATATTTTTGTTTACTCATAAAAATTGCTTTTAAACAAGGGGAATAAACAATTAATGGTGGATTCATGGAAATCTAAATCAGATGGAACTTGAAAACACTTTTGCTAAGAGATCACATCATATGGACCATCAACATTTTTGGCAGTAGAAAAGGCAAGTACTTTACAAGAATCAAGCTTTGGGGAGAAAAAAATGTATATAGAGATACGTAAATCTAAATATAAAACAACCTATTAAATGTTTGGTCAGAGTGAAGTGACTAACTGGTGTTTGCAGTATGTGACTCTTTCCACAGTTGGCATTATGGCAGAATTCCACTAACACTATGAAAGAAGATAAAATATCTATATTTGTAAAATACTAGGATGCTCTTTCTGCTGTCTTTCTTGTGGAAAATGCACTTTTTATTGCAGTTTCGATGTTGCACAAACTGATACCGTGGAAGAATAATAGTTTGCTGAACTAGGAAGTCGCAGTAACTTGTCTTCTTTGAGTAGGTTAGCATCCGTCAACCTTGGTAAGACTTCCTATCTGTCCAAGCAGTGGTGCATGTAAAACAGAGTACTGCCCAAATTCACTGAGCAGACATGGGGCTATAAAATAAAGCAGAATCTGGGGAAGTAATAAGGAACACGACTGCATAAACAAAAGGGAATGCTTCTGGACTAACTATTAGGGATTGGTTAAAAAAAGATAAAATTACATATAATTTTTATTCAGGTCTCTGCCTGAAAAATCACACTGTATTTTGCAGCTTCATTCATCATCATTCTGAATCTGCAAATGCCCTGTAAATAAAGTGTAGGTAGCGTAAAGGATTGATATACTGCCTGGTTTAGCAAACTGCTCTGTTTCCTTCTAAGGACTTGGCTCTGTGCTCGGTAGTGATCAGATCTGCAGCCTTGAGTGTGAGCTCACCCTTTGTTTTGAATTATGTGACGTCTTGAATGTTACAGGGTATAATTCACTGAGGCTGAAATGAGAAGCAGGAAGCCAAATTTTGGTAATATTAAGGTCCTTCTTCAGAATCCATAAGGGAACAGAGTGAAAATATATGCCTTTGAATCTTTCTTTGCACCCTGAAAAATAGAGACCTCAAGGAGGATTTGTCACAGACTTCCTGTGGTGAGGGTCCTAGCACTGAAGTCAGATGCTGGCGATAAAGTTGGCTGAAGGTAAAGATCCACCTGCAAGGACACCAAGACAGTTAGAAAAGCTATTTATTTTTACTCTATTTTTTGAAATAATTTTCAGTGTTTTCTATTCTTAAACTATGATGTGGTTTTTCCCAGTCAAAACCTGACCTTTTTCAGTGTGAAAGCCTTCCACTATTTTTTACGGAATCCCGGAAGATCCATTTTAGAGATCAACATTCCCTCATGAGTGTATGTGTGATTTACAAGCTCAGAGAAAGACTGAGGATGAAGAATGTCCCTATTATCCAACAAAAAAAAGACTGCAAAAGATGTCTTGCAATACTTAACCTGTACAGCTTAGATTAGAAATACATTCATTGCTGAAGCTGGTAAACAAAGAAATAAGGAAAGTACTGTGAATCTGGAGATTCTTTATGAATATCTGCATCATTTTTTAAGCTGTACTTCTGTTATGTAGAGTCTCTTTTGGGTGTCTGTCTTTGGTTAGAGTTCATGTTGATAACAGCAGAAGTTATATCCAACATCAGTGGTCTGTTATTCACACTAAAGCCCTTGCAGAGAAATAGTTGCCTATTGAACAGAACAAATTGATTATTCAGGTCTGAATTGGCATGTTAGGGTAGCTAACAACTGTCAAGTAGCTGAGGATTTTGATTTGCTAATGAGATGACTCAGGGGAGAGAGGAAGGACAGGTGGTCAAGAGAAAGTCGAGACAGTGAGTGAGAAGGGGTTTCAGCTGCCATTTTGGAAAAGTAAAGGAACCAAAAAGAGAATAAGCTAGCCACCAGGGAAGGGAGCAAAATAAGTATTCCAATATTCTGAGAGGTAACTGTGGGAGACAGTCCCAAACATATAAGGACTATGACCAAAACTGAAGGAATAATGAAAAATTAACAGATGAGTGAGCCAGACTAGAATGCAGACATTTTGTATTCCTTGGTTTCTTACTCTGATATGTGGAATGAGAAACTAGGATCTCTTTTTAGATCAGAGGAACTGCCGTTAGTATCAAAGGTGACTCTCCAGGATAGTGCTTCCAGTTTGCTAAAAGGGCTTTTGGTAAAATTAAAAAATGGTTTTTGCTTTGTCTCAGGAAATTTGGAAACAGCAACATGCCGGGCCTAGAAACAGTCTGGTAAATGCCTATACAGAACTGTACCAAAAAGATGAGGAAAGAGGTTTAAATGTAAGCATTTGCATAGGTACACTCTGCAGTCAGGCACTGCTGTCTATTCAGGCTTTCAGGAAAAAAAAAAAAAAAAAAAAAAAACACCAAGACAAAAAGTTTATTTTGACTGAATAGGAGCATGCAGATATCCTTTTAATGATTATGGATAGTACTTACCTAAAGCCATGTTGTGGTACCACTGACTGACTCTAGTGATGTCTAATCTTTCATATTTTTTATTATTAGCCATAAACTTATTAATTGATTTACTAAGAGATTACCATTATACACTATTCTACCTTCATTACTATGCATCAGACTTATGTTACTAACTTCTATTGCTCAGCTATAAAATCTTGACGTATTTAATACTAGAAAACAACAACAAAACATAGTAGGTAGTACATATTGTACCAGCTGGCCTAGGTACAGGAGAAGCTGTGGTAAACAAGACATACAAAAGCTTTATGAATAAAACATTTTTGTCTTGTTTTATATTATACTGGCATATTATTTACTGTGCATTAAAGAAGCTTGGAGTCAAAAACAGATTAGAATGGATGTTCAAAAGGGACTATACAACTTGTTTGTTAAGTGTGCCTTGGTTTCTACACACACAGCTCAGTTGCCTTGCAAAACCTCCCTTGTCAGTATCTTTCAGTGGGATGATAACTGACTGATGTGTAACTGCATCCCATATTTTGCTCCACAATGGTATGTTGTGCAGCAACAATGGTAAATGTTTTGCAGTGTGCAATATCAATTGACCTATCCCTTGAAATGGGGTGAGAAGGGAGATACAGGATAGTGGAGACAGAGCCTCTGCTGGTCTTTTCCCCTTGAATTTATTCGTTCCTAGCATAGCATATATAAGCACGAAGAAGAATGTATTTCCACAGATTGGCTGTTGTTTGATAATACCTGGCTAGGTGAACTGACTCTTGAAGGTTCATTGATGTCCTGAGACCACTCTAAACTATACTAAGGTACTGGTGACAATTTAAAAGATCTTAGGAATAAGCTGTCCTAATTGATATTTTTATTGTTCTTTTTTGCAAGAACAATTCTTCCCCTAATGTGAAACTCCAGTCTGCAAGTGGGTACTCAAATGTAGTGTATAAAATGTGCAATGATAAAGTAAATTTTAGAGTTTTGCAAAGGAAGCACAAAATTTGGGGTTATTTTATCTCTTTTACACCATATTTACTGTCCCATAAATATAGTGCATTGAAGAACATCAAGAGATGTGTTCCCATCATCATCACAGGTGAAATTTTATGACTGCAGACTACAAGAGGTCCCTGAAAAAAATCAATAGATATAAATACCATGTCTTCCTTATAAATAGAATTCCTAGGCTGTTGTATTACGTAAAACAAAATCCCTAAGGCAATTTCACTCTACCCAGCAATTTTTTCCCATTGATTTCTTCTTGCATTCTTCTTCCATGGCTAAGGAAGCATATGTCAAAAGCAATTGCACCATATTTGTAGGATTAATAATTGTCTGCCTTTTCAGTAAGCTTAATAGAATAGAGGACACTAAAATAGTTACATGAGAAGTGCAATACATATTCCTGTTGTTTGCAAAGTTGGGGTATTTTATGATTCATCATCGTGTGTTCATGCATGTCCTAGCAGACGTGTTTCATCTTCAGTAACGTCTTTGTTAAACCCAGTGACACATGTGTAGGCAAACCCCAAACAATTGGGGAAAATATTTTGTTTTGAGGAGACAAATCTGAATTATAAAAATTCCAAGCAACCAGTTCTTATCCACTTAATTCTGATAATTCAAATGATGATTTTGTTAGTTGTGTATGTCCTTCTAAACTTCTGGAGCAGCGTTGTTTAGTTTAGGCTTTTATATGTTGGTTGAAGTGCTATGCGAATGCACCTATACTTCCTGTGGAATCTGAACCAGCTTGCAAATACTGATTCATATATGTGAAATTGCAAAGGAGTTTTTGAAGTAAAAAACAGTTTCCACATCTGGAAGTTATAAGTCTTTTATTGCGAAGTTCGGTTTTAATGCAATGTATTGTCATGATCAACATGGACTTTCTCTAATTCCTCTCCCTCTCAAGTCTGGTTTTATCATGTTATTATATAGTGCCTGTTCCAAACGTTTAAAAGTCTGACTAACCTCAAAGATTTTATTTTCAAACAAAGATGTAGGTATAAATATGTGGTTCAGGACATGTATTTTTTTTCTTTGTTAGTTGTAGCAGAGAATGTTCAATGTACATAAAGAGAAAATAGGCAACTTTTAAAGTAATTTGAAATATAAAGGTAGTCAAGATGAGTAGTGGTAATTCAAGACAACTTTTGAAGGTACTTGCACTGAAAAAATCTTTTCCATTCTAGAATCAGATGAATAAAAGGTCATGGGTGAAGAAGGGCTGTGAGTACAATGATCTGAATTTTTCCCTTCATTTTAAGACGGGAAGTTGAAGCAGAAAATAGAGGCTCCATGGTTTTGAAAAACAGAGGAATGATTCAAAAAACAAAAGACCTTGAGACCTTTATGTCATTTGCAAAACACTAAAATGGAAACAGGAGATTGCTGCTATCTAGTAGCCATCACAAAATTGAAGGTTACTCCTTGTTATTATTATTACATTTCAGATATCTGTCCTTCTTCCGTATGTCATTAAATTTTTGCTTTTAAGAGAATTCACCAGAAAGGTGTGACCGTGGAAAAGGTAATAGCTGAAGATATTGCTGCGATTAAGAAACCAACTCGCAGCAGGAGTGTTTCATAATATTGTATAGGGAGTGTTTTCATGGGGAATGAAAATGAGACAGACATTTTCTATTATTGCTAAATGTTGAGTTGCTAGCACTGCACCACAAGCTCGAAGCAGTAATCATGTATTGCTTCCTTCTATTGAGTGGGCACTCAAGCCTTTAGAAAGTGGAATTCCATCTTGTTGACACATTATGCTTCAGTAGCTGAGCAAGTTGTTCAATTGCTAAAATATGACAGGCTGACCAGAATTCTTTTGGGCTTTTTGGGGGCGGTGGGGGGTTGGTACTGTTTTACATAGGTGAAAATAAACTGTAAAATCATGGGGCTTTTTAGGATGTAGTAGAATGTTAATGTTTTAATAAAGCGTTTACTCCACATTGCACTGTGCAATTAACCAGCTTTGTATTGCCGACGAGGTGCATTATTTCCATTGCCCATGTCTTGCAGCACAGGCCAAGTAATTGATCTGATGACTGATATAAAACTCAGCTGTTAGCAGTGAGTGGATAAAGCAATCCAGAGAATGTTTCAATTTTTAATAATATGGATCACATTATTTCACAGGACTAGCAAAAGAAAAATAAATAATTTTTATACAGAAAAGAAATTACTTGCACTTGGTTTAATACTAGAAGAATAACTGCTTTTTCCCTTACATCCCAAATCATGAAATACTAACTAGAAAAATACAGTTATAAAATACGCAAGTCTCTTCCATTCTATGTGAGCTTAAACTGAAATTTCATTAGTTTCATCTGCTGGATGTCCAGAATATTATGGGATGACTCATATCATGTGATAAAATTCTGTATCCTTTCATTTATATAGGGTATAGCTTTCACCTGACTTCTGCATCATGCAGACATCTGGAAAATGGCTTTGTACTTACACATTGCAAATTGAAAGTGCAGTGTCTTCAGCTGTTTTTGCTTGACTGTGGCCTACCTGATAAAATTTAAAACCATTTAAAATCTGACATATGTGTTCTAAGACAGGATCAAGGAAGCAGAGAAAAGCGATAGTTACCCAAAACACAGTGGAAGATGATGTTCTCTGTAATCAAGAGATATCACAGATATAAGAATAACACTGTATTTGAGTCAGGGAAATTGTATTAGAGAAAAATAGGATAAAATCAAGTTCTTGCTTGTAAAGATAAGTCAAAACTGGACACATGTAGCTAGGAACTAGAGAGGATAAAACAGATGTGTGTGAATGTAAACCAGCTCAGACTGGGATTTGTAACAATTGTTTTGCAGAAGATAAATGCTCCCAATTTAACCAATTTGTCTGAAATAGAAACGAGCTAAAGTTGCAAGCATTTGAGACCCATTTTAAATTGAGGGCTGAGATAAAATACCGTGTGGGTTTAAAATCACATCAGTAGTTGATTTTAGGATTTATCAGCTAACTCTTACTCCTTGTAAACTGATAGATCAAACAATCCCCTAGAGGGGTGCTAGGGATTTTCATATTAAAGATACCAAACACTCGACTTTGTCACTTGTTCATTATTTAGATTCCAGAGCCAAAGGTGCCTGGGCTTCCATTTTCTTCACATGTGGAAAGAGAACAGCATTTTACAGTAGATGCAATGCAAAAATGTGCATAATTTAAAATCCACAGCTTACCCTAAATTGATTTTAGCACATAGATGTGCAAAAAGAGTTCCAAAAAAAGTACCTTCTCTGGAGAGATTCATGTTTTTAGGTATCCATTGAGTGTATCATGCTGTCATGCTCAGGTCAGGAAAAATTGATCACTGAATTTGAAGGAAAGTCAAAATTTTCTCTCCGGGCTTATTGTCAGAAACTTGAATATTCTGTGCCAGAGTTGGTGCATGAGCTAAATACCATCTCCAGGAATTTAGGGGGTATTTCTCACCTAGAAATTCCATGTTATTTGAAGAGCCACAGGCTTTGATGACATCTTTGTCTATTTTGGACTATGCCTGTGGCACAGCACAGTTTAGTCTCTTGACGACTGAAGTGCTCTTGTCTAATTAAAGTAGTTGGGCTCCATGTAGCAGTGTCTGGGTGATGTTTAATGGCTTGTGATGCTCAGGAGATTATATTAGATGAACTCATAATCTATCTAGTCTTAATCATAATGGAAGTTTATGACTGGAGAGAACTTGCAACTACTTTTTTCTTACCACTCCTCTTCAGCAAAGTGCCTAGAAAGTGCCTATGTGTGACAGTCAGGGGACAATGTTTTATCATGTGCCCCATCAGAAAAGGCATGGTGTGCAAAAATCAGAAAGAAGGAAAAATAAAGTGTTGATGGGATTTGCATGTTAATTCTGCATGTATGAAAAACAGAGCTCTATATTCTGTCTTCATATTTCACTGACATACAGGATAAGATTATTCTCCCTTATTTGATAGAAACACTTTGCACATGATAGAAAATTGTAGCCATTTTAAATCAGCCTGTTATTTCCTTCAGCTAATCTCTTAAAAAGTCCTGGTTATAGCAGTCTGTCCCAGACCACAAGAGGTGCTTGAGCTTTCTTGCTTATATAGTTCATATCCTGACTGCAGTTTCACAATCAGTAAGACAAATACAAATGAATTTGTAAATTATCAGAGCTAGGTGTTAGTGGGAGATTTGGTATGAATAAACAGATCTATCACTGAATCATTGGAGAGGGAACAATAATGCAATCAGGACAGGATGTGCTGCTTGAGAATGGCAGCCGCCAAGGGAAGGATTCTAATTGTGCAAGAGGCTTATTTGAGCAATCTTCTGAAAAATTTCTGTATTTGAACAGGAAAGAGAAACATGGGCTGAATGCAGGAAATCACTTATAAATGAAAAGGAAAATAAATATGAATCAAACAGGCCTATTTATTGCCTTTCAAATGAAGTTTCATGTGAAGGCCTCCTGAGGCACTTTGGATTGTATTATTACATTATTGTAAAAAAGCTTCATCAATGAGAAATTATGGAGTAAAGAGCTAGGACCAGAACAATAAGATTTTGATTAAAATGAATCTATTGACAGTCGTTTTTAGCTTAGCCAGGATAAAAACTCAAAGTTCTGAATGCTAAAGAAGAATTGTCCTCATTATGTGGCTGGTATAATTCTAGCCTGTAGCCCAAGTCAGAAGTAAATCACAAGATTCATAAAGTGAGCAGTTCACACAGATGCCAAAAAAAACATGTCTTTCTACTGCTTTTGTGGCACTTGTAGTCTTCAGGTTTTTGGATGTCAGAGTAAAAAAATGTAATAGAGATTTGGGGTTTAAATCTATTTGGTGTAAGTACAAACATGAAAAATAGTTTGTGACATTTGGAACTTACAAATAATGACACATTTTTTTACTAAACTGAGTAACCCCAATTAACAATGTTTGCAAGTTTTTTCATTTCTTTATTAGCTGATCAAAGAAATGCCCAAAGAGTGTTTTTCTTAACTTTAACTTTGACTCTGCAAATACATAAAATCTCTATTGGTCAGCCACACTCTTGGCTCATTTTTGCAAAGCTGCAACACCATTTTTCATGTGGAGGGCATAAAATGGTAGCTTACTGAGACTATGAAAGTCTTTGTGATAGAAAAAGGAATGGCAGAAAATGCAGAATACAAGCATACCAGAGGGATAGTATTGTGCATTGACATTTTCCTGAAGAATATTTCATTTGTGATGACAAACAAGATGCTGTGTAAAGCTTCCCAGTGTGCTACTTGGGTTTACAGTTATGTAGGGTTTCTCACTGGATCTTTAAGGAAAAGCTTTTTCAAACACATTGCAGTTGCAATAGTATGCTGGTGTATTGAAGCAAAGCTACTCTTTCTCATTTCAACAGTACAAGAGAAATGTTTATTTTTCATTGCATGTGTTGCACTACTTCTATGTACTGTATAGAATCCAGATTGACTGGACACTGTAATACCTCTCTTTGGGCTATGCTCCACGAAGAGTGGGGTGAAATTGGCATTAAAAATATTTGAAGTACAGTTAAATGTAGTTCTCATGCAAAAATTAATAGCTTTTTAAAATAAAATTAAGTCCACCAGAGTTATTCTGAGCTCAATTCCCTATAGTATTTCAGTAAGATATTTAATAATGATGTCACATGCAAAACTTTATTATTTCAAAACCATTTCAAAGAGATAGCAAAGCCACCATTCTATAATCAAAGATGATTTTGAAGTGCTGAAACAAAGCTGATTTTCAATTATCAGAGTTAAAAAAAGCATCCGAAGTCTGTCTTGACTGCTGTAAAACTGCTTTCTTTTTAGGTTGGATAACTCAAAACAAATAGATAATGCTTATGAAGTTTCAAAAAATATCCCCTTCCAACAAAGTATAAAAAGCACTCAGCTTGAAAGAGAGTGTCTGGGTAAAGTTATAAGCTTCTGAATGTGAGTTTAGAATAGAAGTTGCATCTCAACTTTAACAATTGTATTAAGGTCACTAAGCTATAAAAAAAGGAGTAAAGAAAATGTTGCAAAGTCAAGGGCAAACTATGAAAATAAAATAAAATGAAAATATAATGACCAAATTAAAGACATCCCTTACACAGTAATAACGTTTGGAATGAAAAGCAAGGACATAGATTTGGAGAACAGTGACCAACTGTAATTCAGTGGGAAATAATAGAAAACCAGAATGCAGTATGTGCCCATAAAATCCTCATGAGAGAGAAGTAAAAATTCTGATAAGGATAATAAAATATGTCTTTGAATGGAGGCCTTGACTAAGGGCAGAAAACCATGAGGGGATAACCAAGACTCAGTTAACTCCATTTTATCCTTATAGTTCACAAAAATTAAATCATGCCACTCAATTTATTTTTTCCAAAAGTTCTCACATTATTTTGGCTCACAATCACTACCATGATAGCAAATCTATTCCACTGACGTTTAAAAGCCATAAGTAAAGAGATAAAGACAAAGGCTTGAAGGGACTGGTGGCTCATTTGTTGAGACTAAATTAAATGAGCAGTAAAATGGGCTGGTAAAACTGGGCCTTGTTTCCCTTAAGAAATATCAAATAGCAGTAATGGGTTTTGTATGTACCTCTGTCATTTTTGTGCCAGTGAAAATGCTCACATATGTAAAATCAAATAATAACATTGATAACTCTCTTATGCACACCTGAAATAGTTCTATTAAAAAATATTGAATTCCAGACCACCAATCTAAAGCTAGTGTTTGTTATTAAATGTAGTCAATATAGTCTGCAAACAAAAAATGCGTATGAGGCATGTTCTACAACATTCTCATATGTAAAGAAAGCTTTACTTTCTACTTACTTTTCTCTTCAAATTATTGTCAATTTTATTCCTTTGTTTTATTTTGGGTAATTCTTGTAGGTCTCTGAAACACGCTTTTTGAAATTCCTCAGTTTTTATGATAAGGATACTTACATTAAAATCTAATTGAGCAACATCATTATGAAAAAACAAAATAGTTGCATAGTTGGATATACCTGTTGTTGGCATAGACTTTCAGTGACATTTGACCTAAATCAGAAAGCTGAAAACTTAAAACCACCAGGAGGTCAAAACTGAAATCCTCAAGTTCCCACTGCAGAGGGAGGAGGAGTAAATGGGAAAGAGAGGACAGCCTTAGGGTGAGGTCTGAGAAGGCATAGTGGGAACTTATTGATTATTCAAAACTTTCACCAATGCACCATATATTCACTTCTTTTACTGGATTCAAAGAGTGAGAAGTTGCTCCTCCATTTTGTGGGAACAGCCTGCAAGGAGACAACAGGAACATTGACTTGCCTCCTCTGCTGAGAGCTGTGAGGTGGTACCTCTGGTTGCTTGTTGGATCCCTGGTATGCAGGTTGAGATCTGGAGAGCACCAGATAGTAAGGGGGATGGGTTCTCCACAAATCCCAAGCAGAGTCTGAAATGTGTATTCTATAAGGAAAACCTAGAATATATTACACTCTTTGATGGGGGCTCTGCCACAAAGGAATAAAATTATGGATGAGAGTATGTGTGCCTTAGCTGCATGTATTCAGAATTATAGGAAACTACCTGCCATACCTTTGTATAAATGAACACAGAATTGGGATGGTTACAGTAACTTAAACTAGTGGATGACATTCCTGCCCATGGCAGGGGGATTGCAACTAGGTGATCTTTAATATCAATCCCAACCCTCCCCATTCTATGATATCAGGAGCTGTGTTGAAGTTGCAATGCGAGGGTGTGAAAGGAGCAGGGGGGCAACTGCAGGTGTGTACAGAGTGGTCTGTCAAGTTGGTGAAAGCTTCACAAGGATGTATAAGCATCAATTGTATAAAGAGTGGCCTAGCCACATGACTGTGATATTTTACATGAGTTCCTGGTCATTGCAGGACCAGGAAATTGCATTGCAGGTCAATTTCTTTGTGAATGTATATTGATTGGATACCAAATTTTGTGTTTGCAACTATCTATCTATAGGTATCATATTTTAAAATCCTTTTATACTGACAGAAAGCTTTCTCTGGGCTTGAAGTAGTTACCTAAAGTTATTTGGGAAAATGTTTTGGATTTGGAGATGGAGAAAAATGTGGCTGCCAAACAGTAGCATTGCTCTGAGCTAGAAACCCACCATATCCTGCTATGAGAGGAGTGACAACAACTGGTAATTGGTGAATTAAATAAATCAAAGAGGAAATAAACTGTACAATAAATGTACAATGCAATAATAGCTTTTATATGCTGCTGTGGTTCTCACCAGTGGTGTTTTCATAAAATGCATCACAAGCTTTCACTGTTCAGGGAAACACGTTTGTGTTTTTGAATTGTTTTTACTATAAGCCATGCAAATAATGTTTGTCCCAGTGGGGTGTGACATTAATTATTAGCAAAAGATCTCTTGCATGATTTCAGTCCACACAGAATGAACAGTTCAGTCTTTATTTTCAGAGTGTGACATATAAGTATTCAAAACTGCATTAAAAAACATTTAACCCATGCAGAGAATTCCACTGCTGAAGAGGTGACATGGGGCAGAAATAAATTGCCCTAATAACATTTGCAAAAATTTTGTGATTGCAAAAAATGTTATCTGTAATTCAAACATGTTCCCCTTCATTATGCTTCAGAAAAAAAACTGTATTTAAATTCTTTCATATGAATGACCAGTGATGAACTCCTGAAATAAAAGAAGTTTGAATCTTTTAGAGATAGATTTTTTTTAGAATAAGTCCCCTAGACAAAAGCAAACAAAAAATCAATCAAAGGAAACATACTTCTGCAAGAGAGGCAAGAGGAAAACAGTGACTTCTGAAAGGTAGGAATAAGCATTTTTGTCTAACTAATAAGAAATCAATTCTAAGCAGAAAAAGAGAGCTGATAAGTCAGCAAAGAAATCATAAAGTCACAATGGGAAATTATCTCAATGTAAAGGTGGATTAGGAAGGGTAAGGAGAGACCAACTTGCTTGAACAATGAACCTTTTTATGACCTGAAAAGTAAGAAAGAAATAAATGCAAAATGTAAGCAGGTTGTATCATTTTGAACAGCTAGAAAAACAGAAGAAACACAGGGGCAGTCAGAAAGTGCAAGGTATGAAATAAAAATATTTTTAATAGAAAGTCTACCAGATAGTCTTCAGAAGGCTCTCCATATAGAAGAGAAACAGTAACATGAAAGATAAGGAAGTTTATAGTTGGCTTCTCATTGAGAGGAATCTGTATCATTAGAATGCTTCAAAAAGGCAAAAGTGTTTACATTTATGTTAAAATCTAAATTTAAAAGGTCATACATACCTACTTAGACGGTTAGCTGAGCTAAAACCATTGAAACAGAATTAAAAATACCCACTATAGTGGAGAAAGAGCAGCATAAAGACATGTTTTCAAATCCACTTCAGTAGATGAATTTTTTTCGTGTAGGAATGGCTGAAGAAAATCCACAATATTAATCATCACCTCTAAGAATAGGGTAGGAAAGATTTTGCAAAAGGCAAAAGCATGAAATCCATGTCTAAAAAGAGAAAAAAAAACCATAATCTGGGATTTACAGACAAGTGGTTTTAACTTGAATACCTGAGGAGTAAATTTAGCAAATAATTAAACTACTAGTAACATAAAGTCTCAGGAACCTTGGACTTAGCAATGGTTTACACATCAATCTAACTTACTTTGCTAGAGTAACAGGACTTGTGAGTAGGAGAGAAGTAGATTATGTTTTCTGTATTGAACCCATCAAAGCTTCTCACATTGTTTCATATACATTCACAAAGGTGAACTAGGAATATGAGACCAGGTGATAATTTCATTAGGTGCATATATAATTACTGGAAAGCTGTGTATAGACTATTTATCAGCATTTCACAATTAAAGCAGAGAGTTGCTTCAAATCTGTCCTGAGGTTGATAGATTTTAATATTTTCTCTGATGCCTTGAAGAGTGATTATAGAGCAAGGTTGTTAAATTTGCATAGGATATGTAGCAGGGGGACAGAAAACAGTTTGGAATTCAATAGCAATTCACTAAGAATAAATGTAAAGTTTCTTATGACAGGTACAAAGAACTTTATTTTAAGAGAAAAAAATGCATAGAGAGACAGCAACAGGGTAAAAGATGATCTGGGAGCACAACCTGATCTTGAGTCAGCAGTGTGATAGCATAGAAAAGAAAAATGCTGGACTGTCATATATAAATCATGGTAATTATTTCTCCTAATCCAAAATAACACAGCAAGGGAACAAGAGAAACAGCCCTGTTTTCTTTTCTGATGTTATTGTTCAGTTGAAGAAGGAAGATGTCCATTTTAACATGCTTCTTATCCAAGAAAAGGGCTTTTTTTCATGGCTTCTTCCCATTCCACTTGGTTTGGAAGATTAATTGCTGAGATGTGCCATCAACAACTTCTCCATAGCTCCTTGGTTCTCTGCTCATTCCAATCTGTAGCAGACTTTGCTCTAGAAATACTGAGTCTCAAATAAAAGCCAGCTGAAACAGATAAAATCTAGTAAGTGCAATACTGCAGAATGCCTATATGCTGTCAGCGACTAACATACATAAACCTGAGGAGGGTTCATACCCATGGAGTCTTTCTAAATACTGCTTTACAGCCCTAGCTCAGAGTCACATTAGTTCTTTCACCTCTCTTGTGAGTTCCCACTGCCAGGATTTGATTAGATAAATCTTTTTTCCTTCAAATAGCTAGCTTCTTATGAAATGGCACTGCTGATGCTTCGTGATAACACAGAATAAACTAGCCGCCGTGTATAAGATCACTGGGGGCATTTTATGAGGAAAGAAACATTGAATTTAACCTTTAAAAATGAAGTCAATCTAGTTCATAGAGTCCACAGTTTCAGACCTCCAAAATGTTTGATCCATCTCCCAGTTCCTTGAACAGTCTGGAAATGACACAGGAAAGCCCACACTGTAACTGGTCCCATTCAATGATTGATTTGGTTGAAAATGTCCATAGAAATTGTGGCATTTCAGACATTGTGTAAAAGGCAGGAAATTATCCATCTGCCTGTCTTTTTTCTCATAGCAAAGGTCATTCACATTTTGTGCTACATAAATCTTGCAATTGTTTTATTGTATTTCCCCTTGACTGCATATTAAAGTACGGAAGCAAGTCATCATCACTGAGCTCCAGAAACCTTTTTATGCATGATAGTTCTTCAGTGCTATTTTCTCCTCTGTCCTTTGGACCAACTTGATACTTGTAGGTGTCTTTCTCAGATTTAAAGATGCATAGCTGCGATCTGGTGTGTGTGTAGGTGCATGTGGGTTTTCCATGCCTTGAATTCTATCATTTGTCTTGTGGGTTCAGCCTTCCCTCCTTCATTACCAAATTCTATAAAAAACGCATTTGAGGTAAAGACTCCAGAGTTCCAGAGCTGTTATCAAGCAAGTGAATGAGTATTTCAGTTGGTCTTTTTCAGGTATTTTCAACTAATTCTGTTTTAAAACAGAAAAACACTCTCAATTTTTTAGGCAAAATTTCACATTTATCCTAAATCTTTGGGGTACAGTTAGGTTCACTTAATTCCCTCCATATTTTATGTGTAGTATATTAGTTCTTCAGCACTTAAATATTCATGTGGCATTTCTATTTCTTGTGAGTATGTGTTCTTTTATCTTTCTTTGTGTATGGTTTATTTTCTCACCTTGTACAATCCTGTCAAATGCAGCACTTACCTCAAGTATTATTATTGTTTTTAAATAACTGTTCCTGCTGCATTAATTTCTAGAAGGCTTTTTTTCACAGTTTCCCCATTTTATCTCTTTGTTAAGATTCACCTGTGAATTTACACAGAGAACAATACCTGCATGCACACAATTCAGCAAAAGTTGCATTTTGGAATAATTGCAAGCACCAGAGGAGTCTAATTCATTTAAAGGAAATCCTGTAGTATAAGTGTGTTCTCTATGGTATTTTACCAGTGATATTTTCAGTTCGTGAATTGCATAATCCTTTTCATAGACCCTCCTTTTATTTTGGAATTCAATGAACAGTTGCAATGACATTTTTTTCTTTTATTTTTCCCTCTTGTATTGCTGCTTTTCAGACATCTGTAGCTAAAACTTTCTATTTGAATATTTGGAGAAGATGATTAAGGAAAATTATTAGGCTTTTAGGAGTGGCATAGTGTTCATATCTGAGTTTACTTGTCATGTGAGGCTTTTACAAAATATTCTCTTAAACCAGATAAAAAAAAATTGACAATCAAGTTCAGTCACACCTTTTATTTAATCTGTTTTTATATTAAAAGCATAGGAGTTTATGCCATAGCCAAAGAGAAGTTATCATAAATGGAAATTGAAGAAATATTTGTCTGACAGCAATCAGAATAGAAAATGTAATTTTTCTAAGTTTCTTCAATAATTTAAGAAGCTGGTTTTGCACATATACAAATATGATACCTTGACAGTTGATGGAAATTGCACAGAAATATTAAGAGCAGGAAACCCCCTTTATCTTACTGATACCAGAACAACTAATCTCATTATAAGCTAGAAGGGTATACAGGAATTGAGTATAATTCTTAGGTTTTTTATTGATTCATGCATTTGACTATGCCTAGAAAAGCATGTTAAAGCATGTATTTTTCTCAAAAATCTGAAAATATTTTCATTTGATTTTGAAAGGATGGTTGTGTGGCTTGCAAGAAATATGCCTATAATATAAACTTAGCTTCTGAAAATAAATATGTTATTAACATTTAATCACATTATGTCACATTATGATTATTTCTGATGAAGTAGTTGTGATTGGTATTTTAAAC
The DNA here is from genome assembly GCA_024734555.1 of Trochalopteron elliotii. Classification (NCBI taxonomy): domain Eukaryota; kingdom Metazoa; phylum Chordata; class Aves; order Passeriformes; family Leiothrichidae; genus Trochalopteron; species Trochalopteron elliotii. The sequence continues at coordinate 198,389 of JANPWX010000074.1, forward strand.
TTGAATCATCAGGCGGATGGCAAAAGCAAATGGGAATCTTAGCTGGGAGTTGTCTTTTCCCCTAACATCACTTGCAGCATTGGCTACTTTCATTCTTCTGGCTGTCTGCTTTGTTTGATATTCTAAGCAGTTCATGGTAGTTCCAGTTTCTTAACAATGATAGCACCTCCTGGCATGTAGTTTTTCACTCAGCTGAGCAGCATCTTTTCTAGGGCATGATTAACTGTTCATATATGGCCTTTTTTAGCTCTGGTATCTCAGGACTAGTTTTGGAAAGCCTTATCCCTTTGTACTCTTTTAAACCTGAAAATATCACATGGTGAAGAAAAGTGAAAATGGACATTGAAAAGCCAGCGATTCAGCTTTCTAGCTTGCATTTTGATTTAAAGCTGATAATTTTTTCAAAGTAGCAATGCCTACCCTTTCTGACCATGATAGCAACTAGGTTATCTAGTTCAGTTACACCACCATGAAGCCCAGTTTAACTGCAGCAGTCATGTCTTCAGAACTTGTACTGAATTGCTTAGTATTTGCTTGTGAATCAAGGAATTGAAATTAGTGACTAGTTAAGTGTGCAGTCAGTAAGATTAATTATAACTTGGAATAACTTCACAAGTTAACATTCTGGCTTTGCTCATTCAGGTGAGCTCTGTAAACAGCTACAGAGATTAGAATGGCACAAGATCATTCCACTAAAATACTATTCATTAAAGTTAAAATACCTGATTTACATTATTAGAAATATTCTGTAAACATTTCTTTAAAAAATTCTGAATTACTTCATTTTTCAATGTGGGCCTGTCAGCAAAGGAAAGTGGAAGATTTTTTTTTTTTGACGTCGTGACTTGCTCCGCCACATATTTGGAGTGACTGAGTACTGCTTTGATTTGTTTCATTCCATTTGCTTTGAAGCAATGGTGAAAAAAACCTGGCAGTATCAGCTGTGTGTTGTTGTCTGTCATATATAGTGTCATTTTGAATGTGAAGATTAGTCAAGATTTAGGAAAATGGTTGTTGCTGCTTATCCTAGAATGTTTTACCAAGCAACTGATTGGTTTTGTTACACAAAAAGACAATTTGAAGAAGAACTGAGAAGAGCTCAGAGAATATAAAGCAAATGTCTAGACATTTCCCTACCAAGAAGGAAGTTGTTAGGTTTTATGGCATAATTTCACAGGTGGTTAACTGTGTAGCTTCTAATATTTGGATGAGGGGGTTAATTATTATTGCTCTCATATTCTTCATAGTGCTTTGGGGCTTGGGGAAGGGGGAGTTTCCTCCAAAAAGTCACTGCTTCCACAAATTTGTATTCTCACTCTACCCAGCATCAATTTAAAGCTACAGAGCCCTGAATGACACCATCTAACACATGTGACACATGGGAGACCAGAAACAGCTTCCTACAGCCGAGCTACCAGTAGAGCCAGGGAATCACATTTTTGGCATTGCAGTTGACAATTATCTACATCCTCTTTGTTCTCAAGTGACAGCACAGGTCTCTTGCATCATATATTGGCTGTGCAATGGGCTTACAATGTATAAAGCCACCAGAATATCCAGCTTTCTATTTTCTCGTTGTTTTGAATAAGAAAATTGTAAGAACAGTAGAGAATTGCAGTCAAAAGGGTCCCCTGTCCAATTACACTCCTGACAAAGTGTTGGGCCCTCCCCTGCAGCTGTTGGTTTTGTCAGAGTAGGAGTTGTCAAGACATCCTAGTGCTGCTTCTGGAAGGGGTGAGTTGCAAATCAAATAATGATGCTGTTTCTGTTTGTACCATCTGCATTTGAAGCATGAGGCACCAGTCAGAGGAGGAAACCTGGAGAAGGTCCTCTGAAGACTGAGGATATAACTTACCCTCAGCTCTTCTGTTAAACCCCATGGTCACTGAGACAAAATCTGCAGTGGTAAATCTAGTGTTGGTCAAGTCTTTCTCAGTGAGCAAATCTCCCTGTAATGTCTTCCTGATCCTGGTTAGGTGTCTGGACAAATGATGTAAGTCTACACCTGCACCAAGGGGCACACACTGCTGTGCACAGGGGGACATTTTCAGAACATTGGGCCTGAGCTGCTGATGGAAATATTTTGAATATCAGTGTGCTTGTGATAGATAGTTGATCAGGGAATGTTTTTTCTAAAACATTCTTGATGAAGATATCTAGATAAGGGGTCATAACCTTGTTTTATCATGGAGGAAACACTTCTATTTTCCAGTTAAGACACACACAATTTGCTCACTCCCTTTCTCTTATAGTCACCCCTAAGCCCCTTCCAACAGCCCTAAGTTTTTGACTTCCTTCTGAAACTGCCTTTCAAGGCAGTCTGACTGTAAGGCCACTTAATCCTGAAACATCTTCCTCAGACTTTGAGGTGGTTTTCTTCCTAAAGAAATAGTCAGGTTTAGAAAAAGTCGTGTTTTCATCAGATGATTCCACTATTCATCCTTCTCTTCCCAAATACATTCAATCAATCGTTGCTTCACAAAACTAGTTAAGACTTGCAGGAATGCAGGTGCTGGTGACCCAGGTAATTCCCAATCCTTGTTTCCACATAGTCGTGGAGACCTTGCCCCACTACAGCACACAGTTTTCAAAGTATGACAAGTTCACGTTATTCCTCCTAAGAATTTGCTACAGATTGCAATGAAGACTGGATTCAGCAAAAATAAAAGCATGATTTACAGATTTTAAAAGCATTCACTATCAGAAAATGCATACTTAAAGTTTCTATGCTCTCCCTGTTTATTAACACTGTTATCCTGTTATGCTAGACAGCTGTCTGAACTGACTAAATTTTTGTTCTGAAATTTGCCTCCACCTGAAAATGAAATGTCTGCCTATTGTTATTCCTGTCTCCTCAAGGTTTTCTTTCTCTTCTTTCCCTGCAAATTTTGCTGCAGTTCTCTAGAGAAATGAAAGGCCTTTGAATTGAAACTGATGCTCCTAGACAGTACAATGCTGTTGTCATCTATGCATTTACATTTTCCATTCTCCTTGGCTTGGCTATTTACTAGAAATACCAGCTTTCTATAGCCTCAAGACAGAAAGAATGTCTTACACTGTGTACTTCTAGAAGCTGTTGCAATGCCCTGTAGGGCATCCTAACTGTTGTCCTAAATTGAGATGACAGTGTTGCTCATATTAAATTGCCTTCTTGCTTGGCTTGGCATGCTGGGATCCATATCTATTAATGCAGGAGTGTCCAAATGTCCTGCTAGGAAAGCAATTTGTTCCTCAGTAGGGTGTCGAGAAAGCAGCTGGTCTAAGAAACTATCAGAGGTGATCTTAGGGGCAAGTTGTGTTTTTTCCTGATTTAATGGAAATTTTTACTGATCCATCTCCTTGCCTGTGCCCACCACTTGTCAACAGGGCAGCACATATCCATCTTCAGCCATCTCCCTTCCCTCCCGACAAGCCTGTCATAACTCTCTTGTGGAGAGACAGGCTTTCACACAGCCTGAGCCTCATAATAGACACTTCAACAACAGAAGACATGTTATTAATGGATTTTTTTTTAATGCCCTACAGAGACACAATTTCAGAACATTCTTGCTAAGTACCAGTTTTTAAACCTCCACTTGGAGAGAGAGACACTCTCACAAACTGAGGTTTATTTTTGTCCCTCTTTTCTTTTTGCACACATACCATAAAATACTTTTAACCCCTTGAATAACTTTTATCTGTTTGCCTTTTTTTCAGTTTATATTCTAAATTAGATTTTAAGTCAACTAATGAAAGAGAAATGTGAGTTTCTTGGAGCCTCATTCAATGACTTACTGACATTAATGTATGTTAGCTTTTGTTTGACAGAATTATTATGGTGGTGACTACATTTATGAGGCTAGACTATGGTTATGGCAGAAATAATTTTATGGTGATCTTAAGAGGAAGCAGGGTACCAGTAGGGTGTGACAGCCTATATCTTTTTGTCTGTAGTTGCATCATGACATAGCTAAGTACAACATGAACTGTATGATGCAATTTGCTAATAAATATGGGCCATGCATGTTGAACCATAATTATTAATCAGGTCTTCTTTAAAAGTTCTTAAGGGCTACACATAACTGTAGCAAACCTCCCTCAGACACCGTGATCATTAAGTCATAGAATAAATCAGAAGTTCTGTCAACAGATTTTGGAATAAGGAGCATGTAAATGTTCATTGAGAGCTAAAATCATTTTCTTTCTAAGATGCAACAAAATAGTTTGAACTCTCGGTGTAATGAGATTCAGTAAAGAAAACAGTCTTAAACTTATCTTACTTAATTGTGCCTCAGTGCTTCCAGATGTCTCTTAGTACTGCAGAAGCTATGCCATTTTTCAGAAGGTAGCTGCTGAGAAATAGTTTATAGCATTAAATGGGTTGTCAGGTTTTAGTCTGAACTAAACCCACTAGGATATGCCCAGGATATGTCAACTATTTTTTTTTTATTATTTTAAATGGCCACTTACAATATATCTGTTATGAAATACACCAGTGAGGCTTCTAAATATTTCCCTGCTACCTGTTTTCATTCTCAATGTCTTTCTGAAAGTTTTGAAATTGAGAGTTCAAAAAATAATTAAGTTTTAACTTCCAGAGTTGACATGCTCATTAAAAATATAAATGCTCCTATACACCTGGCCACCCTTTTTCCTGATATCAGTGAGAAAGGTTTGCTTGATTTTTGCTTAGATTATAGCTGAGATCATCATATGATATGATATCATAGACCTTCAGCCTGTAGCTTAGCAAAATGGATAATGTGGTGGAGGATAGGAAGAACCTTTATTTTGGCAAGGGAGGATGAAAAGTTAATTTTACAATTTATTCTAATTAGATTGAGAAACTTTTTAAAAAATACTATGTAATCTCCCTGAAGTCCCCTAGTGCTAACTCATTATTTAATCCATAAAACACAATTTTTGCATATGAAAGGCTGTGATGGTTAATTTCTGAAGCACAGAAAAAATGGATTTTAATGTAATATTTTTTGTTTTAAAATTTTTTGTCAGATAATTTTTAGATTTTTTTAGTTCATTTTAACAGGCATTTTTTCACAGCAGTGTCTTTTTTTTTAATTTGCCCTATATTTTCCATAGTAGGGTCATTATAAAAGCAGAAGAAGCCAAACATTACCTAATATATAATTTAATCTATAAGTTGCTATATTTTTTAAACACTTTATTTTGGATGTTGATATGGACATTACAAGACTGAGGTTTTGCCGGTATTTGCTTGCTGTCCCTTGAGGGAATCCTGTCATCTCCATGGTATAGATCTAGGATTAATATTTTGACAGGGCTTGATTTCAGATTTAGCTGACTCACAGCTACCTCAAAAGTATTGTTTACAGGTTTTGGAGTTGTTTTCCAAATACTGACAGATGGGTTTTTTTTCTTCTCTCTCCCTATAGATGCTGTGATGTAATACTGTTGACTATACAGTCTATCCCACCATTTCCAATTTTCATCTATATTACTTGGCTAGGAATTCTCTTTGTATCATTAATTTGTATAATGCTTAGAACACTATGGCTCCTAAACCAAAAAATTGTGTTTAATGAATTGAGAATTATAGGCATATGTTTATATGCAACTGAATACATGTAGGTATATGTTTCACTCTTACCTGTAAGATTTTCCAGTAGATGCAGTAACAAAACAGCAAACTTTACAGAAAGAGAAGAAACCAAACAATAACTTACTTTTTTAAATGACAAAAATATCATGGAGTTTTGGGCCATTACCTACTAGGACATAGATGATTTTACTCATAAGCCAATAAGAAAAATAAAACACACCAAAATAGTGTAATGTAAATATTATGAGGCTTTTTTTTTTCTTTTCATGAACTGAGGTGGATATTGAATTGCAGATATATGTGCATATTTTAATCACAAGTGAAGGAAAGAGAAACAAGAACTCCATGTCTCCAGCAGGTTTCCAGTTTATAGTTCCACTTTGAATCACATTTACTTTATTAGGTAACTGATGTTCCTGCACCACAACATGTTGCACATTTTTCATCATTTTTGTATTTTATTGTAAATATTATTCAAGTTCTAGAAAAAGGAAACTTTATACCATTCAGACCATTATTTATATCTTACATCTTATTGGAATATATGACAAACTATTCCGTATTAGACATACACTGAATCCATATGAACATGAAAAACTTGTACCATTATTTGAAATATACTTTCTAAGTCTTTTCTCCTGTGTTAATTATGTTGTTTCATGCATTTCTCGTTAGTACATTGGTATTGAAACTCTGTTAAGAAGGAACATAATGAGATTGATTTAAAGGTGTCAAGGTGACTGTAAGCTAAAAGAGAAGTCCTTGGGGATAACAACTTGAGGGGGTGGGATGCAGATGGGTGAGTCTGTAGATATTTCCATTATGCATGCTCTTTTTTACTTGCTGTTGCATTTAGATCAAACTTTACATACCACATATACCTAAAAAATCATCAGAATACTAAGGACTCAGAAACTGCATATCATTACTTTGACTTTGAGTACTCCGTAGCCTTTAATAGAAATTACTCCTGACTTGATTTATGTTTGCATTTACAAATTAATGGAATAGAAGAGAATCTGAAATAGTCCAGGCTATCTTCTTAACTCCCCTGCTGATCTCTTTATACTAATCCATCCGTTCACAGCAGTAAAACTGGATTAATCAGATTAGCGCTAGGGAAAGTCAATTTAAGATAAAATAGTCTCACTGAAACTTTAGTGTGTCTGAGATTGGGCCAGAAGTGACTGGGTCATGATTTGGTGGAACATGAAATCATCTTTTCTCCTCATCCACAGCTATATCAACCTTGCTTAGAAGCTGGATAAGAATTAACAAAGCTCTCTGCTAAATTGCTTCTCCAGTGGAGCTTCTTGCTCTTGTCTTTGGAAATGCTTATGGTGAAGGCAGTATAGACCTGAACTTAGACTTGTTATTCATTATACACAGAAAAAAGCTTTAAGTCAGCTTTAAGACATTTTGTTTTTTGAAGGGATGAAATAGAGAATAATAAAAGTAGGAAATCTTAGTTTATCTGAGGACAACTGACTTTCCAAACTAAAGTGATGTAAGAATGTATGTGAGGAGAAGTAGCATAGACATATTTGTAAAACAATTCTAAGTTTAGAGTCTGAAAGAGAAAAAAAAAAAAAAACCTGAAACAATTTAGGAAATTTTCAGGTTTTTGATGAATCCTCTTGCATACCTTGTACGCAAAAGGTGCCCTTTCACAGAATTCCCATTTCTCTGGAAATCTCATTTTCAGTAGACCTACTGATGGTGATAATTCTGCTGATTTGCACTATTATACAAGTGACAATCTTTTTTATTATTTGTTAAGGTGTTTAAATTTAGCCATTTGGTTTTTCAGAGTTTAAATGCTGGTCTTTTTCAATGGGCTCATTATGAACATATTGTATGGTATTAATAATATTCTCAGTGTTCTCAGATTAATCTTCTCACTTTCCTACATCTTTCTCATTGTTCTTTTATTTCCAGTCTCCTTTATAGCAACAAGGAGTATGGACTATGTTTAAACAGTGGACCAGAGATAAGCAGATGTGCAGAACATGATATCTCAGTTTCTGAGATGTGACATTTCCTTATGTAGGTCTTTATCATTGAAAGCCAGTAATAGTTCCCACAATAAATGTAGTAATGCATGTACATTTTCTCTTCATTCATTGTTCCCTGTAAATTCTTATTGAAATGACAGCAGATTGCTCTCCCAATAGTGTTGACTTTTGAACAGTGAATCTCATCACTGGCCACACTTGGGACATTGCATGTGTCCAGACCACTACAGTGTACCTCTTTGTTAAACTTATTTGAGAACTTGTAACTTAAAGCTTTGGTACAGATTTATTATATTTAGTGGCTGTAAACAAACTCATATTAATAGAAGATTTAATATTAGAGAATTTTTATAGTGGCATTCATGGTGTGTGTGAAAAAGAGAGTGAATTTTAAAAATTCTCACCTGTACTGCAGCTGAAAGCTCACAGTGAGACAAAGTCCATCTCGTGATGAAAATGAATGTCACTATAGAAGCTGTCTCCACAAAAGTGAGATATTGTTTTCTCAGTCTAACATTTCTCCCACAGAAATGGCAGATTTTTGTGGCAGGTTTTTTTTTAGAAAACAAGCCATCTGCTCCTTGAACCATACAGTAACTTCGCAACTCACTGTTTGTCCTTTTGTTTCTCATCTCGACCTCTGATCAAAGGTATTTGTGCTTCAGACATAATGCAGCTAAGCAATAAAGTTAGAGGACTTTAAGGAAACACAATCCAGAAAATAATTGCATATATTTATTTTCAGAGCATGGTGTGTGGCAACTTATGATACTTGTAGACATCAAAAGTTTCAGGGTCTCCTAGAAATTAGTGTTCCCTCCAAAACCGTTCACTGTTAACACAACTTAATCTTTGTTCTCTCTTACAGCAATTCTCACAGCACTTCTGTGACAGTTTTAAAGGAATAGTTATCTAAAATGTTCATTATTTTACCATTAGAGATGGAGCACTGAAGATAAAAAGATCGAGGTTACTGAGATTGCTTCTGATTTTATTGAGAATATTTTCTATTTAAGGTAGATTAGGTTCTTCTTTTACTTAGCATGACTTGTAAAGCAATGGACTGTTTTCAGTCTCTCAGTCCTCACTGGTAAACGTAGTTCTGTTTGAACGAAAAGAACTAATCGAAAGAATAAAGAACAAAAGAACAAATCGAACAAAGCTTTAGTTTAAATACTACTGAATTTACAAAACATTAGACTCAACTCTAATCTTTGTAGTCCTTTGCTTCCTTGCTTTCTCATTTCAGTCAAGGTGCTCAGTTTGCACGAGAGAATCACAGAGGACAGGGATAGAGCATCTTTCTAAAATGTGTTCTGAGTCTCAATTTCTTACTCCCATCCTTTGATCAGTAAAGGGAACACATCAATGACTGATCTTTTGGTTCAGCCATCTGATGAAAAAGACTTTAATTCACCAAAGAAAAACAACATCATATCGTATAAAAAAGTTTTATTTGGCCCAAACTAGTCTGTTTCACTTCTATAGAGTATTTCTGTTATAAACAAAGTGGCAGAAATTCTGGGCAAGATTTAAGTCAAATCAACAAAGGAGGAAAAAGAACTACAGCTCCCCCTCTCTCTGGGAGGAAGGAAACGCTTTTCCACACTGTTCATCTGATGATCTTTGAAGTATTTTCAAGGAAAGTTTTCCTAACATACAGTGGAGTTCAGAAAGTTCCTCTGAGACATGAGGGTTCAAGGCTCCTCGGACAGAAGAGAGAACTGCTGTCTCCTTGTCATCTGCTCCCATGCTTGTTTGATTTTTGTGAATATAGCCAGGAAAGGAGAATCTGTGCAACCTATCTGCCTAGCCCATGCCAAATTCACAAATAGTGTTGGTGGGGTTGAATCAGCTATATGTGAATATAACTCACACCTGGTAAATTTGCTTTCCTTATTGAGCATGTGGAAAAGGATTTTGCCTTCCCTGATATCATCAAGTAACACTGAAAGGCAAAATTATTTATTCTGTAGTTTCAGAAGGTTCCATCCCCACCCATCCAAAGAAAAACCCAAACAAAAACAAAAAAAACCACACAAACAAAAAGCCTTTCAGGCAGTTCTGTCTGAAAATAAATATCCAGTAAATATCCCAAAGGTGTCTAAGAAACTTAAAAGAAGAGTAAATGAAAGAGGCCATGCTAAATTTGTTAAAACAGACAGATGGCCTGAACAAAAAGATAGCATATTCTCTCCCTCAACTATAATGTTCTCAGCAAGTGTCTCTGTTGAAAGGATAAGCATGAGAAGAGATAATAGAATCTTAAGATAACTAGCAGCATATCAACAAAGCCAGTCTGGCACAGAGTTATAAACAAGAATTATCTTGGTATTATTTGAAGGCCCTCCACATGCTGGGAGCTGCAGCCTCCACCTTTTATTTGGAAAAGATATTCATCACAGGACGGGATAAAATCTATCAGGAAATAAAACCTGTTTGGTTCATGTTAGTCAACTGGCTGGGGATTATTCTAAATATTTTTTGAGAACTTTGGCACAAATGTTAAACACCCACTTTTGTGAAGCATATGGTGTGGTATGATGGATTTGCCTAACCAATTTTTAAGTTTGTTGGGTCAAAGAAATAATAAAATCAGCCTTTTTTTTCTTCTGAATTCACTAAAACCTATCAAAAATTAAACCAAGGATGTAATGGGGATAATAATAGAGTAAAAGACCATTTAAAATCACACACTCTTGGGAAAGACAGTTTGTCACTGAGACATTAAGAATGAAGAAATCTAGCAATTTTTCAATGTATTTAAGGTCTGTGGAGGAAGCCTTACAAAGACAATGATTTAGCTTCCAGGATCCCAAAAAGTCATGCAGCAGGCTTCCATGTCACTGCTTTACTGAGCAGGAATTGTTTGAAGCTGTTGTGCTTTAATAAGGAAGAGCACAGCTTAGGCTGTGAGCAGTTGGTTGGGGTCCATCGGTGTTGCTGAGCAGCTGGAACAGAGCAGTTCACTCATGTCCAGAGAGGGGACTCTGCTGCACAGGAATGCTGCCAGTTACTATCACTGCTCTGCAGACTTACTGCAATACTGGCATTCTGGCGCTTGCTCCTGGAAGTTGAGGGTATATAGAACACTTCGGGGGCTGCTGGTGGTCTGACTTCAAAGGATTGAGACCCCCGTGTTTTTCAGATGTTTTTACATGCAATAATTTTAGAGTTTATATGGGGTTAAAGTGATGTAAAGAGGTTGGGCTGAGTGTTTTCGAGGAGGTAATTGTATTCCCAAGAGTTAGGGTATGGTGGCATAATTTGCAGTGATGATATCTTGACTCATCCTTTTTTACTTAGGAGTGTCAAATGTCTGGGAAGTTTTGTGGTTCAGTGGCTGCTGTACCATGAACCTGCTCGTGAATGGGGTTCCTTGACTTCACTACCATGAATTTTTTTATATTATCAGTAACACACAGTAACAGGAACTGTAGTGACTCTAGTAGAACTGTTACAGAATGTGATTTAGTATGTGAAGGTCGTCAAAACTCTCTTTTCACTAGAATTGCTAAGATTTTTCTAATTTTAAATTATCTTTGACACTGTTCTACTGACTTATCTGATCAAGATTAGAAACCTTCCTCACCTGAAAAATGTCAACTCTTAAAAAGTAAAACAAAAAAATCACCGCTCAATTTTTAATCAGTAGTTATTCCTATTTATTTCATTAGGAATTTACTTTTCATATAAAATGGAGGTGTACTTGAAGGTTTTGGTATATTTTTTCTTCGTTGATACTTCCAAATGGTGAACATAATTACATATATATGAACATTTCTTATGTTTCATGAGCAGACAATGCCACTACTCTGCATAATCACTGTTCAGCAATCTAGAGACAGAAACAGAAACAAAGTCATTAGGTTGCTCTCTTCTAAATCTCATGCGGGGCAACACATTGAACCCTGAGCATTTGAACAAGAATCACTATAATTAGAGAATACATTTAGTAATATCCTGAGGTACTAACAGTGTTGAAATAAAGATCTCTCAATCTGTTTGTGAGTTAATATATCAGAACATTACTCTTTAAATCTAGTAGTCAATGGAGTAAAAACCTGTCGTGAAAACTAGAAAGTGTTTTGGTTTTTTTTTTGAAGTCTGTCTTACACTACAAGAAGAAAAGTTATAATACTAAAGATTGTTTAGTCTTCCAAATTGCTGAGTGATGTCTGTCTAATGCACCTGGTAATTTTTACTTGTTATTTGGAGACCGCTGCCTAGTTGGCACAGTTTGTGCCGTAGAGTGCTAGCTGTTTGTGTTCTTGGTCCTCCAATTTTCTGCCTTCCCTAGTCACATTTTAAAACAATAACTACATCAAAACCAGAAAAAGGGATGAGCTGGGAGCACAGCTACCAGAATTATGCAGTCCCTGAATTATATAGTACCCGCATCAACTTTTCCCAAGGTTACATTTCAGCAGGGTCTCGTATTTTAAGTTGTTGGTTTGTTTTTGTTCACAAGCAACTTCTACTCAGCCTTGCTTACCAGAAAGAGCTGAACACATGCTCTCTCACATTGATAATGATAATTCCCTTCCTAATTCAGATAAAACAGTATGATAAAGCAAACTTTAGTATCTATGGGCCTAATTTGTTGTTCAATGAATGAACATAATCTAAATAGAGATCTCCTATCACAAGTAGCATCAGACTGGCTGCTTTCATTAAAAGAAGGTTATAAAGCACTTATCGGTCAAAAAGACCCCTAAACCAGTCAGATAAAAAGCACAAAGGATGGAGTGATAATTTTTTGTTAGATAGTCCATTATCTAATCTGGCCAACATTTACATAGGTATAAATATATGTCTCACTGGTGGAGCTTCAGTTTCATTGCACAATTGGATCTGAACTGAGTTTAGACAGAGTGGTTTAGGGGATGACTGAACATCACTGGGCCTCTGTCACTGTGCAGGTGTTGGAGTAGCATCATCATAATTCCAGTGTGCAATTCTATACTTCTTGCATTGGAATTGCTTCCATTTTACAGGCTGCCTCTATCACTAATACCATGGGAAAGTTAGAATCCTTGCCTCAGAGCTAAAACTTTGAAAGTGGCATGAAAAAGGAAGTGTTGACCAGAAAAGGGGTAGAGAGGGGAAGAAAGCAAGAGGGTTACAGTAACATGTTATTTCAATTATCTAGGTTGATTTGCTTTCTGCTTAGTTATTTCCTTTTCTTTCAAGACTTACACTGTGCAGGACAGGTTTCCTAGGCTATTTACTCTGGTAAATGTTTTTACTGTCATACCAGATACAGAAATATTTTAGGAGATGAGGGTTTTAACAGCTAAGAACCAGATCCTCAACTTTTTGCTGCTTTGCAGTATTTGGCAATGTAAAACAACTGGGAAATGCCCTGAGGAGGACCTTTGACATGCTTCTGCCTTTTGGCTGGTTCTTGCTTATGTTATGGTTCCTGGTAGATTATTATGGTTCATTTTGAGCCGGGTCAACCGTGTAGCTCCTGAAGATACTAAGAAAATTAGAGAGTGGTTTGCAAATGTTTTCTTCATTCCAACATAATAAAGTAGATTCAAAGACCAATAAATGATTTACAAAACCTGCATAATGAATAGTTGAAGGGGGGTAGCAGGGAAGAATTCAAAAGAGAAGGAAAGTAGATGAATTTATCTATCCATAAAGATAGATTCTATTCATTCCCAAAATAATAACTGATGCTATCTATAGAAAGTATTATCTATAACTGTCTTTCTTTCAACATTTAATTTAGAGATCATAATTGAATCTGCAGTATACATTGTAAAATATACAGACTTGACAATTCGGCTGAGCTAACAATGCTATTGGATCCTTAACTGGTAATTTTAGAGATTTTGCTTTTTTAACTACTGTGCTGCATTTTCTGCTGCTTATTCACACATGCTGCAGAAATGCTATGGATAGAACTTTTTAAGTTGGAAAGTCACAGCTATTAGTTTATCAGATAAATAAATTAAAGTTTACAGAATAACAAGAGTGTCTGAATGTAGAAGAATATACAGAAATTATGTAATAATCAAGGATCAGGGAAAAAAAAAACAACTCCATACTGGTTCACTCCTCTGGAGAGGCAAAAATGAATGAGGAGTAAAAAATTTTAGCCTTTCATGTAACACCATTCAGAAAAAAATCAGTCATAAGAATAGCTGTCAAAGTCAGAATACTTTAAACCATGATAAAAGAACAGTAAATTGCTAATGCTGCTGTATTCCAGGGGAGTTGCCTGTGGTTTCTAAGGTAAGAAGATTAATGAAACTCCAGCTGCTAATGGCTAAGAGTAGGTATTCAACCTCAGTGTAATCTGAGTCAATCAGAATCTTGCAGAGTATCCTCAGGCTATTTTTCTATTGTTAGATGTCCTGTCTCTGTGTACTAATAAAGCATTCCTCTTTCAGGTTGGCAGCCTGGTACAGGTATACAGAGAATATCTGTAAGGCTGTCTTAAAGAAGCCCTTTGTAAATTTCGTAATAAGAAAGTAGGGCTTGTTAAACAGTCACCACCTGCATGCCACTGATATTCTGAACAATGTTATAGGTCATGGAAAATTTTAGAGAATCCCTTTTAATTTGGAAAGTCACGTATTTCCATGTTAGACACCCACTGAACTTAATTTTACTTCATCTTTTAGAACTGTATCTCTCCTTCAACTGGAACACACTGCATCATGACACAGTAATTGTAAAATCGAGTTAATTATAGCACTAAGTCACTGTAAACTTGCTTGGATCTCTCTGAGTATTTGGTCCTTGCAATTGCCACCCTCTATGAGATGGGGGGAAGCACTCCAGTTGTCACACACAGTAGTACAACTCCCATAGAGCAGAGGAGGATAGACAGGCATATATTCTGTGCCTTCAGAAAGTTTTCACAACCCAGTTCTACTTTCTGTGGTGGAAATATTCTCTGCTTCTAAAAGACTTAATGAAAAGAAATTTCAGCGATGAGAACTTGGACTTTAATTATTTATATGTGAGAAGCTCTTTTATAAAGCTTTCTGAGTTCTGTTTTTTGTGTTTTATGAACTTAACCAGATTTCCATTTTATGTGGTCAGGGAAAGAACAGGTTTATAAAGAGTGACCTTTATAAAAGTAAAATTGGTTTTTGGTTTGCAGGAGGTCACACAAGCCATTAACTTCAATCAACAAGAAGTATCAGGAGTCCAGGGGAAATTATGCAAGTATGTTTCACAAGATTTAGGGATAATAGTCTACTCATCATGCAAAAATTCTTTAAGGAGCTTCTGAAGATAATTGAAAAAAAATCTATCCTGTTGAAAAAAAGGTTTGTTAGTCTGGATATGACTTAGTACAGTCTTCAGCAGTTAATTTACTTTTAATTAGGAAGCTACCATTATGTTGCTGAATAGCTTAAAAGAATATTTTCTGCTTTGATGATGCCATTTTGGTAATTAATGATCAGGTATTTCTATTGAGAAGATGAGTTTTGAATCATTAGGCTACAGGTAAATGATGTTCCCAAGCTTTTCAAAGACATATTTGTTTTAACTCAAAACTAATCAGGTGGCTCCTGGTGCTAAAACATCTAGGTAAACTTTACTATTATTAGATTCCAAGTTAGTGACACATTTAGCAGCTCTGAATAAAATCACGGAAATTGTTCAAAACCCTTTGGAAATTCAAAAGTTATACCCACGTAGAACACTTTCTGCTTGTTACACTCACACTAGTCCTTATTCTACTATCTATTAAAGAACTGCATTTGCAAAGCAGCCTAAACTCTTTGGCAATCAGCTTTACTCAAGCCTGTTGGCCTGTCTTGTAGCCACTTTAGGCACTGAAAGTTAAGTAATTTGAATGATCTGCTTTTTTGTCTGCACCAATTTTCAAGCCTGTGTATAAAAATTATGTCTAATGTCCAGCACTTTTAAAAGGTGAATTAACAATAAAGCTCCTTACACTGTAAATAAACTCTGAACAGTTTCCAAAAATGGCACTGTGGGAGTCCATGCTTCGTACTGCATTAAGCTTGCTGAAGCAAGGTACTGCCTTTATATTTCCTGTCTGTAAGGTGCCTCTTAGAACACAACCCTGACCTGTCAGTCTTACTGTTCATGCACTGCCCTACAACTGATACTCATCCATTAAGCAAACACCCTGAACTGAAGAGTCTGTGTGTGCTGCTCAGCCTGGACTCAAAATATCCCCATGAGTGTCCCATGCACAGGCCATTCCTCATGGTGAAGTTTCTCTCAGAAAGACCAGGCAGCCCCATCATGCAAACCTTTCCCTCAAATGTCATTTATTGATATAGTCGGTAGGAAGTATTGAACAATTTCATTTATGCACCAGGAGAACTAGAATCAGGATCAGCACAGCTATTATCTAGTATATAAGTATTATTACCAGTAGCTATGTTGTCCCTAAACCTCTGACAGCAGGAAACAAAAGTTTACTTTTTTCCACTGAAGGCTGTTGATATGACTGAACATCCTGGGAGAGGGGTTCAATTCTCACAGAGAGAATCAGAGTTAAAGGATTTACTCATCCAACATACAAGTACAAAACAGAGTAATAGACAAAATAACAAAAATAAAGGAAGTTTATATAAAAAACAGTGATGAAAACTAGCATGGAATGCTATGGAGATACATCAACAAGCTGACAGGAAAAAAAATTATTTTGGATGTTTTAGAATGTATTAAAATATTAAAACTTTCAGTCAGTTATCTTAAATTTTAATAAAGAATAAAAGGGAGCTTGTTCCCACATATATTAGCATCCAAACTTGACTTATATTTTGGACATCTTAACTGGATATCTTTTTGATACTCCTCACATTTTAGTGTACTATTAATGGAATTTAAATCCCACATTTTTAAAAAGTAAAGATTAGTTATACGTTCCTGCTATTAGTATAAAGAGTTGCATTAAAAGTACCTCTGTGTTAAATGAATGCTGATTTACTGGCATTTCCACGTGAAAGAAAAAAAAAGGCTTTGTCAAACCACTTTCTTCTCTTTTAAATCTAAGTTTCTCTGATGTATTTGTCGCACAGAAAATGAATCTCTATTCGGTAGCATAATTATAGTAATTCTGTGAGTTGCTTACATCTCGTGTCTGTCTGTGGGTGAAGGTATACTTATCCATACTTCTTTTTCCAAGAAAATGGACAGAGATGTGGGATAAGCAGAAGCACAGGCTAAAAATAAGTTTGTCAACCCCCAACCAGCTAGGGACAAAGACATGAAGGAGCATACATATATATCAATTTGCTGAAAACTTTGCTTCCCAGAAATGCTGTAGAAAAAGATTATTCAGATGTACTTAGGCAGATTTTCAATCTTACGCAAAGATTAAGGCTGCTATCACTGGGAGCATATGGAAGGGAAGTTAGGTGAACAGTAGAAAATGGAATGTCATCAAATGCATCTTTTTATACAAAAACACAGAACCTGATCTTTGATCCCTTAAAAAAAAGACTGCTCCTTTTAGCTGCTAAAGAATAAGAAATAAAAGTTCTCTTCTGTTAAACTAAAGTTCAAAATAAATATATGATTATTATGGATAATAATGCATCAAAGACAACAAAATCACGTTAGAGCAATAAGAATGCTTTTTAAGTGGCTTCTAAATATACTGAGAGATAGTAAACCATATATAAATGGAGAAAAGGAAATAAACACCTAAGACTTAATTGTAATTATCATAAAGGAAGAAAGCTAGTTAAGTTGTGAAATGACTACTCTTTTCACAAGGCAGTTTTCTCATTGGAAGTAATTGTGAAAGTAGAGAAGAGTACCTAACATTTTTCATGATGCTGTCATTAAAGTGAAATATTAAATTAAATGTTGTTATAGGGAAAAATTCAGGCCATACCTATTTGAAATAGACCCTTTAAAGAGACTGTCCTTTAATCCTTATGTAAATATAGTATATTTATGGTATTTATATTAGTCTTCTACATACTGTAAAGAAAAATACAGAGTTGCTCATTGTGAAATGATCTGCTGTCAGTGATCTTTTCATGGATTCTCTGATTCAGGGAAAGGAAAAAAGAAGGAAAGAATGCAAGTCATGAAGTAAACTGAACTGATGATTTCTAACAAATCATGATATATTGTATAGTGGAAAGGTTATAATTAGTAAAGAATATGCTTTGCTTTTCATTATGGTTTAGATATTGATGTTGTTGAACAAAAGTGGATACTAGCATCTTTGATGCCAGCTTGGTCACTTTTGTGCTCCTCTTGAAGCAATCTTGTAATAAGTAATGGTCAGTAAGGAGCAGAATTTCAATCAAATGAAAATTATTTAGTACCGGGGGGATTTTTTTGTGGTTGTTGTTGTTTGTTGTTGTTGTAGTAGTAGAGAAATGCTGTCACATCACTGGAACTTGTATTCCTTTCAATATAATTTACAAGTGAATCCCAGTCCCTCTCTAAATATCTGGTTTAAAGGTAATGAATTATAGTCTCTTTAAATTTGTTTCTCCCTAATAAGCTAGTTGCAGCCATTGTAATCACTGTCAGTGGAGGGCTCTGGAAAACAAGAGTCATGTACAAAATAGTAGGCTGTCCCAGGTCAGTGTGCTAGACCTGAAGACTGTCTCTAGAATGAGAAAATTAGCTGAGCCACAAATCTGTTTTCTTTTTTCTTGATCTCTCTGCTGTGTGCTTGGTACTTGTAACATGAATCCTTGTCCTCTGGAAACTAATTTGGGGTAGCAGTCCATTCCATGCAACCTACTGAGCAAAAATCAGATTTTATAGAGTTTTGGCTAGAGCTGCATTAATGATCTAATGATGATAGGATGGTTCCTTGAACCATCTAGAGCCAACATCTCTAGGCCACAGATTTCTGTGATTCAAAATATGTTTTAGGACAAAATATAGGACAAAACAAGTGGGTTTGGGTTTGTTTTTCCTATAAAATTATGTTTGCAGCCTGTAAGGTGTCATTTTTCCATATTTATGCAGCACATAGAAAATATCTTTGCTTTTTTGCTGGATTATTAATAGCCCCTTCTAAATGAAAGTGGTTTTCTTATTCCATTTTTACTTATAGTTATTAATGTTTGGTGGTTAATCCATCAATGATACTGGATTTAGCAGCCTGGCATTATATATTATACTATGTTATCTCAGTGCATAAGAGAAGGTTCTTCTAAAACATTATTTCAACTTTCTTGCTTGTGAAAATAGTAACATGTACAAATGCAAGTAATGAGAATTTGCGGCCTAAGAAATTCTTTCAGAGCCTTGTATTTTGGTGGGAGAGAGCATGAACTCTGAATGTATTTTGCCATCAGTAGCTGATGAGAAGTTTGCAAATTTTCCTTTTTGGAACTAATATGACTGTGCCTGATATTCCTACTTTAATATATATGATATCCTTATCTGAGGCCTGTAAGGGGAGGTGTCTAAATGTTTCAGTGTACTGGGCATTTGAATGTTCATGGAGCAGAGCACACTTAGAACCTTAACAATCTTAAGTGGGAATTTCCTAAAAATGCTGTTTGGTGTGTTCTTAGATGACTGTGTGTTGTGTTTTCACTTAGTTCAACTCCAGTTTAGTAGGAGCTTTGTAAAATGGTCTATAGGGGTTGGATTGAAATGCATTTTTGTAATGACACCCCTGCTCTACTGGTGTCAGTGGCAAAATTCTCCCAAAAATATAGGGCAATGGTTTTGAATGACTTTGTGTTTTTTAGATAACTTATTTGAAATATTTACACAAAAATGTCATATACAAAGGGAATCCAACAAGGATTCATCAAGTCTGGTAATCTGCACACCGTAAAATGGGCTATTACAATGATGGGACAGCTTGAAAGAGTGAAAGCTTCCAATCCATGAATGCAAAGTATTTAGCTTTTTCCCTGAAAAGTTGTCTGTACTAGTCAGAACAGTAATTTTTAGCAGTCATAAACAATGAAAAATTACACAAGGATGAAATTATCTTGAAAAATTTCTTGGCTCTATCAAGTAAGCACACTTCTTTCAGCATTACGCATTCAAAACAGCCCATTTTGTTTACATTATTTAACAATCATTCATATTTTTTCAAGGTTCATCTCTTTGTTTTTGTATTTAAATTCCCACAAGAACCTACTGCAGCTCCCCAGAGGATTAATGAAGTATGACATTTTCTCCCTTGCCTGTACCTCAGCCTACAGAAAAAGTGTTTTTAACCAATATTTACCACATCGTGGTGCAAGGATGACAACAGGGATTAGTCTCTTCTACAGTGTCTTTGAAGTACACAAAAACCCTTGGAAAAATCTAGTTTTGTTAGTTGAACCGTAAAGAGTTCATTCAGGGATTTCTTCATATTTTCTTGGAAGATTTAGTTTGGTCAAGAATCAGTTCAGTTTAATTTTATCGTTTCTTTGTTGAACAAGGTGTAGTTCAAAATTTTGCTTTCAAGTATTGAAAGCCACATTAGTGAGGAAACAAGAAAAGCCACTTTCTGCACACATATTTATATTTTATCTATTTTGTCAATATTGCCTTTATTATTTTAATCAGATTATTATTAATCATAGGAACATGCACAAGGCTAGAAATCAAAGACCTGCTAGAAGCAGCAAGATCAGCTCAAAAGTGGGGACAAGTATGACCATGACCCAACTTCCCTTTCCTATGAATGGCAGAACACAGTCCTGGCCCTGGGGCTGGATTGTTGGAAAGGAAGGGAAAAGTCAAGAAAGAAGAGTGGTCAGATGAAGTGTTTAGGAATTTTGAGGACCTAGGTTGGACAGTAGGAAGATACTTTTTAACAGCTGTTCCACTCCATTGTCTAGGAAGACTGGAAAATATTTTTTTATTAACAGGGCATAAAGTGTGTTTTGACAAGTCTTCATCCCTCCAGCAAAACAATTTTTGTAAGAGTTCTTTTCCTTTGCCCTGGATGTCTGGGAGATACCACCATTACTCCAACACCATCATATTCTAGGAGAGGAGGAGTTGCTTTTTTAGGATAGTTCCGGAGCAGCTAGGTGCAGTTTCTGTGTCATGATCTGTAGCTATATACTGGATTTGGTGATGCAGCAAATTTGCCTTGTGTGGTGTTTCTTTTTAAAAGGCTAAATTAAAAAGACAAACAAGATGCATTATATCAGTAGAAGGTAGAGCCAAAAGAAATACTGCATTTTCTGCTCAATTTGCTAAAGTACTAGTTTCCAACACTACTGCAGTACTCAAGGGAAGATATTACAAACAATATTTAGCTGAAATGTACAGTAGGTTATTGCAGTAGTTTAAGAAAGATGAACTCTGCTTGATTTCAAGGATTTTTCCGTTTTCTTTCTATTTCACTTAATGTAGACTTCCCAGCATTATCATCATAAAAACGGTCTGTGGGGACTAGGGATGAAGCCTGACAGATTTAAAATGAAAGGAGAACCTTGATAGGATTTTGTGACTACAGAAGAATTTAATAAATAGCAGAATGATGATTCACTGATGTAGGTGAAAGTTATTGAATTATAAGATTAACTAGAAGAGTTTCCAAAGAAAGGATCCAGCTTCTGCTGGTAGACTGATTTCCTGCTCTTATTTCTGCTCCTGCTTCATGGCTTTGTTTGCATCCAAACATGAAGTTTTTTTCCCCAGTTTCAAAATGTTTAATTCAGGAGTATAAAATTTTTTAAACATCTGTATTTCAAAATATCTTACATTCTATCATCTTCCGTCTTTATATGAAGTCTGAAAATTTTTTTGAATAGTCAAAATATAAAGTTTCAATGGTTATCAGTTTGCTTTGTTAAAGAACTTAATTCAGTATCATAGTCCAGTGCTGTACTCCTTTCATGCTAGAAGGCTGCTGTTTACGCTACAGTTTCTTCTGGCTCTGGGAGGGAGAGACAGCAGAGAGTACTGAAAACTTCTGCTCCCTGTGGTGTTGCTAGACGTGCAGGAAAGTATCTTCCTTGTCAGAGGCAATGAACTGTGTTTACCACACCACTCTAGAAGGAAAAGAGGGCTGTGAACAGAGCTGATCCAAATACCAGCTGCTTGACAGTAACTACTGAGCTAATGGGGCTCTTCTCACATAGGTGATGCTTTGCATCTCTAGGTTATACATTGGTTTTGATGTCTTAAGTAGAAATCCCTCTCAGGGATTTGTCAATGAGACAATGCTTGGGAGGGATACAAGCTACAATGGGCCACTAGTGCCAAGGTAGTTTTTGCTGAACATGATGTAGGAGATGAACTGTGAGGCTTATCACATTACTTCAGCATCTCAAACTTGGAAGTAACACCAAAATCTGCTTTGGGCTAGGAGCTGCTAAATACATTTCCCACTGGTGCAGGCCAGGAATGTTTTAGTAAGAATATAACTCTTAATGGAAAAATATGAAAATATGCATGTGCCCTAAAATATTAAGAACTGGAAAATTATATTGAAATACAATGACAGGTAATGTGGTGGTTTTACACCCCAAAACAGTATTTCTATTCAACTCACATTTTGGATACATTACATATTTGAATTACAGCATTTGTTGTAGGCATTAGAAGCAAATGCTTTGGTAAGAAATCCCTTTTCTTTTCTTGGCCCTGTCAGTAAGACACCTGTGCCATGGCAGGAGGCAGCAGGCACTCTCATTAATGGCTATTTGTTACTGTGAGGGAAAGTATTACTCCAGTTTTTATAGATGGAGGGCCTGGAATTGCAAGATTAAGGAACTTGTTCAAAGCCTCAGGGGTTCCATATTCCCGTTTCTGAGTCTACCATTTAAATTAAAAACTCTCCCTTGGAAAACGAGAAAGCTCTTTTGTCATGCAGAGATGAAGGGTATCATATTCCTCTTATGTACTCCACTGTGAATCACAAATAATTCCATTGCAGTGAGTGGAATTGCCTGGGTAACTCTGAGACAATAAAACCAAAACAGCAGGGGATTTTTAAAAGCGTCAGAGAGATTTAGAAGCACGCATCCTTCTGAACCTGAATGTGACTTGTGTTCCTAAATTATTTTGGTGCTACAGAAGTTGCCAGCCCATGGCATATTGTCCCTTTCTAGGAGGTCAGTTTGTCTTTCTGGTGATTATTGTGTGATTATGGACAAAACACAAAGAGTTGAGGAAGAAGCAAAGCAGATTCTTTGCTTGCTTATCAAGATTCCTTTGTATAGAATGTAATAGAAATTTACAGTATTTAGGTGATAAGCTGAAGATGTTTGAAGTATCCTCATCTTGATTGTATCCTCAAATGATTCTACTGTGGCTGTTTCAAAGATGACAATTTTTCATACATAAAATGTGAGTCTGGATGTCTGTGTGTGTAAAACAGGTATTTTTCTATTCATCACTTCTGAAAATTTTCCTTTGCTAATGCTCATTTTAGAATGAATAAGCAACCATACTGCTTATCATTCCTCCAGAGGGACAGTTTTCTGACCTTGTTTCCCCTGGCACATGTATAAATTTCTGTTAATCTAAACAGCAAAACAAAAATTCCTACTGGAACAATACCATGTACCCAGTTCCCTGCAGACATACCCCAGGAAAACAGATAGGTACTAAACATTAGCTGCATTGTGCCTTGAATTCCTGAAAGGTACTAAAAGGCAGTGTTGTTGAGCAGTGAATAAAAACATAGCAAAGTGGAACAGAATTGCTTGAAATCATCTTGCTATGCACTGAAAAAAATTATATTTAATTGTAGTAATATTTTAATTCCACCAATAAGCAGAAAATAAACTTCTAGTGAATTCTTAGTGGATAATGGGATATCTGATGATCAGTCCTTTAACTGCTTTTGAGTGTCTGGATGTAAACAGTGTTGTTGAAATCAACAAGTGTGATTTAAAATCCTCCCAAACAAAAACAGAACTGCTATTTTTCTGTACTTGGTTAAAAATCAACCTTGATTTTTTTGAAAATAGAAGGAATACGTCTTTCTGAAAATTAACTGCATTGGAATATTAAGTGCTTCTGGCTTTTCCTCAAGAAAAGCATCATCTAAGTTAATTTAAAAACCTCCTTGCTTCCTTGAGAGTCCTACTGTTTAATTAGGGTAATGTATGCCAGTTTGTATTGAGTTGAAGTTTACCCCAGCTCATCCAGTAGTTTTTCAGTTAATAACTTGTAAGCTGACATCTGGTTTTTGTCTTCTCATCTCCGGCGTGTGCCAGGTGGTGATGCACAGCCACCGTGAAGTAGGAGTTCATTCCACTGTTACCATGGCATGTCCCACCAGGAGTCAGGCCAGGTGTGGTGAACCAGTGTGGTTTTGGTTTGTCTCTGCACTCTCCTCTCATGATTGATCCCTGTGTGATGGCAGTGGTGGTGTTCCATAAATCCTACAAGGGACCACAGCACATTCACACCCAGGAATGGTTTGGTCTCCTTTTCCACTCATTTTAAACACATCCTTCACTATTGAAAAGTAGAAGGGATTTGTCTTTAGCAATTTCACTTTTACTACTACTCACAGGGATTTAAAATCATAGATCTCTGTTCTCCTATTCTTCAGCAACTTTCCTAGGAAAAAGGAAAAATCTGTTGTCTGAAGAGGTTGGATTTGTACCATATTCGTCGATACACAGTTCTTCCCTTCCTGAGTAAGTCCCTCAGATATCCATCTGATTGATCATTAGTTAGGGACTTTTATTCCACATCCAAGCAGAACTACTCAAAGACTCCATTAGTTGACTGAGTTTGTAAATCATCCAAGGCTGGATACATCTGTAACTTTGATGGAGAGGTAAAGGGAAAGATTTCCTAGCAGTGCAGTTCTTTTTTATATTGTAAGATTTTCTTCCTGCAAATCTGCACCTAAATACAGCCACAACATGTACAACCTTGGTAACAAAGTGATAGTAACCACTCCAGTTAGCTTTGTTGTGTCTTCATTGGAAGCTAGGGGTTTGGTATTTGATTGCCTTCCAGTAAGTGATTTAATAAGCTAATTATTTTGTAGAGCAGAAAATTCCCAGAACTGTGCCTGCATAAGCAATTTGGCCAGTATTTCTTCCCATCAGCACTCTGTGCAGTCAAACATTTTCTGAATTGTTGGCAATTTTTCATCTCTTCTGGGCAGCTCATCTACAAATGAAATATCATTTGGATAGCTGTCCAGATTTTATGGGTAAATATGGATACAAACACAAGTAGGCACCATGTTAGGTGTGGCTCCATAAATGGCATCCTGATATCATACTCCACAGTGTTTTTTAAAAAATGTATAATTTAATTGGACTTGCCACAATGAGGTCAGGCATACCAAAAGAGAATTTGTGATTGTATTGAGGAGCCTCTAGAGACCTTTCAGTTTTGAACACACCTACTTATTTTTCTAATATCTAAATAAAGGGGGGGGTAATTTCCTAGGTCGATGAGGAACCTCCTTGCTTAAAACCATTTGAATGGTCATTTATTGCTACAAGGATTTGGCTGGAGGGGGAGGGTCTCTGTAAGCACCAACAGGTGCAATCACATATTGGATGGAAAGTAAAGCCAATTTTTCAGCATTGTCAGGGAGAATGGGATTTTTTATGAAGGAGCCAGCACTTCCAATATTAGGTATGCTGCCTGTCTAAACCTACAGTCACTTGGCACTGAACCTCTAGTGATGCTGTCCAAGTAATTTAGATGGCACATGTGTTCAGATGGCACAGCTCCCCCCAGAGTCAGAGTCAGCCAAGAGATCATCCATCTAGGAGCATCAAGTGGTGCTGTAGAGAATAGGGTTTCAAGCCAAAAAGGAGTTTCCAAACAGCTGTCTGTTCCTGTATCATATACTCAGAGCTAAAATGCTATGTGACTGATAATTTATTTTTTGTTTAAATTGCTTTTCAAAGCATAGCCCCTCTGTAGATTTAGATACCTTGACCCTGCAATGCAGACCTGGTGCTGTGGTGAGTAAAGAGAAAGAACCAGTTTCTGAAACCTTTTTATTTACAGATAGCTGAGGAAGCAGAATCATCTCAGTCCTCTGTTCTAGAACAAGTGAAGTAGAGTAATTCTGCTGAAAACATCTTCATTGTTATCTGTCAAAGCAATTAGTGAGAATATGAAATATATGAGATAGTTTTAGGGGTTTGAATAGCAAAGCAAAGTCCGGAACTGTTTTAGGTATCTCTGGTATACAATCAAGATCACCATTTCAGTAGTAAAATTCATGTTCACGACATTTACACATCTTTGAGAAAGAAAAGCTTTTAATACACACAGGAGAGTTGCCTTTGCTGTGCAACCCAGAGCTCCAGCTCTTTGTCCTGAATTTAGGGACTTGTCATGTGCCTGATTCTGAGAAGGTGAAAGTTAGCAGAGCTGCATGGGCTTTAATGAAACTGCCAGCATAGAGCCGGCAACATCTTGAAGGTTTAACAAGCAGTGGGAGAGGAAAAAAAATAAACTAGCTGTAAAAAACATCAGTGGTGAACAGAAACACAGATATACAAGAAGATAGAACTGTGTCTGCCAGAAAGATTTCACTTTTTCTTTGAAGAAGAGTGCAAACATCAGGGAAGTTTGGTCTGTGATTGCTTTGAAAAAAATCTGAGATTAAAAGACGGGATCAGAAGCCAAAAGAGAAATTTCCAGGATAAGTCAGAGCCAAAGGCAGATGTGTTATGGGAAGCCTCTTCTGTCTTATGAAGCAACTGATATTGGCCCTAACTGGACACCTCCTTGACCAGTTCCTAGGTGAGCCATTTCACAAAATATCTGCACAACAGTATGGGTTCCTTTGCAGTTTTCTCATTTTGGTAGAACAACGCACACACCGTTGCCTCATACAACTCTGAAACAAAGTAGACAATAACTTGAACACAACTGATAAGGATTAAGTGAAGATTAATCATTAACCAAATATACTAGGATCTCTGTCTAAATCCAGCCTAAATCAATGGACCTGGAACTAGCTAACTAGAAGCTCCAAACACTGAAGTTAGGTAGAGTTTAGGGCAGCTGAGTTATGACACTAAATGAAGTTTGATCTTATTAGAATATATGCATCATTTCCTGTTTTAGCATTGATTATGGTGTAGTAAGTAGTGAGAAAATTATGTATCAGAGTGTTCAAATTCTAAATTGCAGGTGTTTTATGTAGTGCCAGCTAATCCTTCAGAGCTCTCCAGTGTTCTGGGCAGCACTTAGTGGCTCAAAGGCTGAACAATACCACAATAATGTAGGTCCATCCCCTGGCTCATGTAAGTGAGAAACAATTTGAACAAACAGATTTAATCCATAATCAAAAGATAAGAATTAGACTGTTTTCCTTTCAGATTTTGGGGTGCTTCACACGAACAAATTTCATAATTTTCTGTGTCTTCATCTAATTTTTTCATATCAGAAAGATTTTTAAAAGGTATTATTTAGACTATCATGGTAATACAAACAATGTATTCTCTTTATTTCTTTCATTTAGTTAAATATTTGGTCAATTTAAAACTCTGTGTAAAGTGTCAGGATGAATCATGGTGGAAAGGAGCAGCAGGGGGAACATTCTTATTTTAAAGAGTTACAAACTTCAGAGTAGAAATAATATTGTTTAAAAGTAATAATATCTCAGAATATCATAATGTGTGTTGGCCTCAGTGTTCTCATCTCAGAAGAGTCAATTTTAAGCAAATTTATTTTCCCACTCACTGCACTTTGATTCACATCATCATGTGGTCTCAGGTCACATCAACTGGCCTTTTGTCCTGAAGAAATGAAACTGAAGGATGAGGTCCAGGAGCTTATATCATGCATTCCTGCTGCTAATGAGCACTCAGTTCACAAGACAGACTAAAGCTGGTCTGAAATAAAGCTCCTGAAACATTGATAATGTGGACATTGTGTCTCCCATACCAACTGCTGAATTTTTCAAATCTGCTAGATTGCACCACTGAAGAAGTCTGCTCTAAATGAACAGAAAAAAAGTAAAAAGTGCTATGATTTTGAGCTTATCCTGTTGAATTAACTGGTAATTTAAAATATTTATTTTCATAAATATAAAGTTTACCTCTATCTACAGAAAATAGGGCTACCCTCTTTTTTTACTGGAAACATCCTTGTAGCAGTCCTTAGCACGCAGTTTGGATTTTAGGATATGTCACGTGATTGCAACAAGGTGAAAAGAGGATTTCCCACCTCCTTCTCCAATTTTAACAGAACTATTCAAAAGCTATTTATTGCATAAAAACTTTGGTATAGGGGTCACATAGCCTGCTAATGTGAAACCCAAGAAACATTTTGGCTTAGAGGGTTTTCTTTGCAGCAGAAGACACTTTAATGGCTGGTCAAATGTACTACTCATCCACTCCTTGCCTTAGGCCTTCAGACTAATTCAGAAAACCATTAACCATTCCCTAATAGAAAAGCATATGCCATGCCATCCATGCAGTGTATGCAAAATCAGATAAGAAATTCTACTCTACCATTGGAAATGCAAAATTAATAAATAATCCCTTAGTCCTAAAATTCACTGCATCCTGTGAATGTGAAGCTGCAGCATCCATAAAGCAAAACTGCATATCTCTCCATTTGGTTCATATATATATAATTCATTGTGGGAGATGTTCAGTCTTGCTGATGATTTGATCCATTCAGCAAGAATGCACTTTTTCACAGTACCTTACACATTGCCAAGTCACAGACACTGTCCTTCTTTTTACTTCTCTGTGAATTAAAAAATGTATATATTTGCATCTTGCCCATGAGTTCAAACCAGTCTTTCCGTTCTGAAGCTGCCTGTGAACCTGATCACATTTAGTGCTCTTTTACCATTGTTCACTATGAAACTTGGGGTTTCCTGTGGACTGAATGAGAAAGTGATAGCACAGAGTCTTTCTATTTAATTTCATGAAGCTGCACTTGCTCTGGCCTCAGCATGTTTCATGAAAAATGTCAACCGTATAATCACAGAGGAGTACACATGAGCAAAAAAAAGGAAAACTATATTAAAAATTATCCACCACTTAGTACTTTAATTTACCCTCCCACATCTTGTTTAGTAGAGCATTCCCAAACAATTTTTGAAGAGTCTTAGCAAAAATATATGAAGAATTTATTTAAGGAGAAATACTTACTGTTTGAAACTGGTTGCTTATTTGATATAGGACTGATATAGATCCTTCTCCACTTGACAGATGAAAATTTAGTAAGTGTTTCAGTTATTAATTATCTACAGTAACTAATTGTTGAATGAATATTAATTTTTATTATGTATCCAAGATTCAAAAATGCTTTACCAGATGTAATTTCAATCCCCAGTTGATGTAAATTGGCTTTGCTTCACTGAAAACAGAACATCTATATCAGTTTATAACAGGCAAAGATCTGGCTCCAGAAATGCAGGACAGCATTGTGATTTCAGAGCTGCTGAGCAACATGCTGCTTCTCATATTAAAATATTCTAAGTATTTAATATTTAAAACAAAGACCAAGCAAACAAATAAACAAAAACAAATTAAAAACCCAAACAAAACAAACAAATAAAAAACCAACACAGAAAGGGCCTTGGTTTCTGCAGTAAAATCTCAGAGCCTTGTGCCTCTGAGAACTGGATACCAACTGAAGGCTGAACCCTCAAGGTATCATAAAGGGATGGAGGAGTGTGTTATAGTAAAGATGGCATCTCCTGCTGCAGTGTCCCAAACACTCCTGTGCTTCTACCAGCTTCCTTCCACTCACTCAGAAGTGGCACACCGCCTCTACAAGGAAAACATGATACATGACTCTGATTAACTTAAAGCCAGTAATAGTTTGTGAATCCAAATATCCAGCTCCAGTATGTATATGGATCTTTTACTTTTATGCTTTTTTTTTTTTTTTGCTAACCTGTTATCATAGCTGAAAGATAATACTTAAGTAACTAGTATAAGATTCTCATTTTATAATTTCATCTGTTAATTGTCAGGTAAAGTGTAATCTGTATGTCTTAATGGAGAGAGATTCTTATTCTACTTGTGCTATAGTTGCTGCCTTAGAGCTAAAAGAGAAAGCTGAAATAGAAATAATTTTCTAAAGGTTATGGGTAAGAAACAAAGAAAGTAAAAACTTATATAGACTGCCACTAAACTCATAAACTCATATATTCTTTGCCACTAAAAAATTTTTTGAACTGAAACAGGTCTGATTTTTTCCCCCATTCCTTTCCTGATGATTGTTCAATCTTCATGGCTCAAAAGTGACTTGTAGAGAGTGTCTCGAAAAACTTCAAAACCTGTGGCCCACTGATGAAATGACAGCATGGCCTTGTCACAATGTTTTGTAAAGACAATTTGGTTGTACTACTGAAAAACTGTGACTTAAATTTAAAAGGGGCAAGGTCCCCAATTACACTGTGGGGTCATGACAGTCCTGTTCCTTGTGTTTCCTGTCACTAAGTCAAGTCAGTGATTTAAGTCAAATAGAGGAGAAAAAAATAAATAATTTCTTCCGATTTACTTCACTTTGTGAAGTGCTAGGGCAACTGACATATGTTTAAGAAGATGCTGCAGGTGTGAATAGGCAGGCTGCTGTTTTGTGGTACTTAAGTTATATCACCCTGGTAACATGACAGGATCACAAAGATTGTAGGAAGCACGGCTAGATAATGTCTTGCTGACTGGTGGATCAGTGTGGAGAGGTTGTTTTACATTTCTTTTTATTCTACTAATTAAAATTTCAGTCTTCCTTTTTGACAAAGATGATAAAAATGAAAGGTCATTTCTAAATTCTGAAGACTATATCAGAAGTTTCCAACAGTAAGCGAGACTCCCAGGACTTTTGTGAATGGCTAATACTGTTTGTCATCTGAGTGCTTGGCACACTGTAGAGCTAAATGCACCTCTTTCTAGTAGAATAGTACTGCACATACAAAATTTTTTTGAAAGCTTAGTAATAAGAAAAAAATGTTTCTCATTTTTCTATAAAGCATTTCAAGCATTCAAGGTAATACTAAAGGTAGTAATTTTCCATATGATAGTTCTCCTTGTGTCAGATAACGATTTTTCAGCCTTTGAATTCCTGACTCAAAATTGCTCTATATGTTTTTATTATTATCATCTTTTCCAAAAAGCTTTACAAAGGGAAGACAACACAAGCACACTGCTTTTATTGTGTGGGCGTGTGGTTGCCTCTGTATAATAGACTCCCTAATGTTCTTGGTTATAATGTGTAGCATTGCACATACAGCACTCTGGATTTCCAAACTCCGTTTTCAGGCTCAATAATAGGCTTTCATTCAGCCAAAGGATTTATACCTAATTATAGACCTGTGTGCTTTTTGTTCTGTTGTCTGGTTGGAAAGTGTCTCGGGCATCTTGGCCTGGTCATTCAGGGCGAAGAACCAATGTGCATCAAGACAGTTTTGAAAGTTTTTGATTTTTCGAAGAGTACAGCTATAGCTTTTTAACAATGTATCCTATAGGCTTACTAAGGACAGTGATAGGCAATTGCCATGACACTAGCATTGGCATAATCTTGTTTTGGAAATTGCTGATAACTACTTTGCATCTTCAGTAGGATTTTACAAGAATTGATGGGAAAAGGAACAGGGAATTTTTTGGTTGTTTTTTACCCCATAACCTGTTTGTGTCTCTTAAAACTGAACCTGTTGAATGTAGTCTATATCTTAATATAAAACTTTATTTCTGTGCATTTTATAATAAATTGATCTTTTTGGAGTGGTTGCAGTTTTAAACTGTTTTGAAAGGAGCTTTAAACATTAAGTAGAATTAAGAAAAACATAAGCGTAATACTGAGTTTGAAACTCTTAACATCATTAATCTAATTCTGTTCTCCCTCTGACCTTAAATATGATGTTGCTACCAACTTATACCTGTATTCAGACATGCAGGGGGTTTTTTTGCTGTGCAATTTATTTGGAATAGGTAAGGAACAAATCCCACCATGAAACATATTTTTAAAAAATGGTAACAACAATGAAAAGACAAGACAAGACAACAGATAGAGAAGTGAAGGTATCTGGGAAATTATATGACAAGACTACAAACAGAAATCTCAGCAGATTAGTGTCCTAATTGTTCTCAAGTATTTTATACACCAAGGTAGACATTAAATCAAGCAGATGCTTGACTGTGGCGGATGTGAAACTGGAGGGAGAAATTCTATGCAGCTATTTATAGGGAGCTTTTCTGAGCTGGAAATGCACTGAGGTAGAAAGCAATAATACAGCTAGATCTTTGAGGCTGACATTATCACCGTGGACTGATAAGGATGGAAATCAATATTTTGTGTTGGTGAATGACAGATGGTATGTAAAGAAACAATAGTCTGTGAAAGGTCTTTCAAAGATGACGGATAGCTTTTGCATAAATATGTGAAGAAAAAAAAAATGAAGAAGGGTGCAGAGGGAGAGGGACATAACTAAAGTTCCTGGTTAGGTAGATGATCTCTGCAATAGCAACCAGAATGCAAGCAAGAAAAGGGGATATTTTATTTACCAGAACACAAGCCAGCACAGCTCTCATCAAAAGTTTTCAGGTGCGTGTATGACAGGAAAAACACTTCAAAGCACCACAAAGTAATGAAAGAGGTAGAAATGAACAGTGAGTACCAAGCTACACATATAAATATAGTTCTCCTTCCCACGGAAGTCAAAAGATACAGTAGGGAGAAAAATAAAGAGTTCTCGTTTAAACATATTTATCTTTACATATTTATCTTTACAACATCTCAGAGAAGACTGGAGATACATGAAAAATTTAGTGTGGATGGAAACAGAAGTATGTAGTAGAGAAGGAGACCTATTGTCAAGTTAAATATACATCTACAGTTTGAATCACCCAAAATATGCTATACAAAGAGAAGGAAATAAAGAACAGAATCCTTAGAACTGTTACACCTAAAAACAGTAAAAAAGGCTCAGGTTGATTAAGCTGAAGGAATAACTTGTGCTTTTCTAGAGGGCATGGAGAGGACAGAGTTATGGAAACAAAGAAATTACAGCAGATTAGAGAAAAGTGAGCAAAATCTAAAGCCCAAACACACCAAAGGGAATGAAAATGGAAAGAGGGAGGAGAATGAGTATGGCAGAAGTCAGGAAGAAGACTAGGGTAAAGATTTAATGAAGGGTCAAAAGAGGACAATATCTGAGAAATGCCTAGGTTTAACAGGGGAAGAGGAAGCAGTTGTATGATGGTGGAAGTGAGGGGAAAGCACAGTGCATTTATTATAATGAGATAAGGTTGAATGAACAGCTTTTCTATGGGAGAAAATCTTAAATAAGCATTGCAGTATTATTACTGATAGCAATCCAACAAATGTGCAAGAAATAGAATAGAAGCACTAGTAATTGACAGTATATTCTTGCCCCACGTAGAAAGCAGGATTAAGATGTGATTTTCTGCATGATGACATAAAGAGATAAAACACATTAATCTTCTTTGCTACTTATGGTAATATAACTGTGTCATGCTTTGTGTACTGCCACGCTAATACTGATGCCAAGCACTTAATGCATATGTCAATATATTTAGATCTAGTTTCACTTATGTCTATCACATACTTTATTTTACATTATTGATGGTTATCTAAGGGACTCAAACCACCTGACCCCGCTTAGTTAGGAATTCCCAAAATAAGGCAGTTTGACATGGAAAAGTGATAGTAATAAGTAGCTGTAAATCGAGTACCAGTAGAAATATGTAACACAGAAAAAAAGGGTAAGGGAATTTTTGATTGCAATATGGAATAGCAAGTTATCATTAAGAGGCTGATTGTGACTGAAATCTCACCAAAAAAAAGTTTAGGAGACCCTTTTTTTTTAATTTACACATCCAAAAAGCAAGAATAGAGAACCTAAAAGAAATTCATGGCTCGTAGCAAGGGTGATGACTTGGATAATCTCTCTACAGTCAGTTTCTGAGTTCTGACTGATGCAGAGGATTATTTCTTTCATATGAACCTGAGAGCATTTTTACTTTCTTGGGTTTTTTAGGTTTTTTTTCCCTGTTTTAATTATGTGGGATGAGAGCCTCAGGAAGCGTGGGCACAGGATTGACAAGAACAAGTCTTCAATTTCAGGTTGTATGTCCCTGAAAAGAATTGATTCAGGGCAATAGGTTGGCTTCTGTGCAAGACAGTTAGCTTAGCAGGGGTGACGTTGCCTATAAGTGATGTGTATTAACCTGTCAAAGTGGATCAGGAGTCTATGCTACAGAAAAGTGAAAGGTTATAAAAGCACAGACAGTTCTATGCCTCTGACCATTTTCCTCAGTGGAAATAGAGATGATGTGTTTTAGGACCCTATTGAGGCAGAGGAAGTCCTTGCAATTTCATCACAGGTGAATCATTCAGCTTTAAAGGAAGGGGATGCAAGAGCAAATACCATTGCTGAAAGAATTTCTTGTGCTCAAATATCTGTAGGCTTTTTTGCATGTCACGTATTTAATAAAAAGTAACTGAGTTAGTATCTTCCACAAAGTCTCTGCTCATTTTTACAGAATAGAAAAATAGGAGCCTCAGTCCTTTGGTGAAGTGATTTCACATTGCAGAGGCAAACACGTTGGCCTAAACAAAGGAACCCTAACCTGAGGCAGCAAGCAAGGCCATGGTCATGCCTGTACAGCAGCTCAGCAGTTCTCAGTGAAGGAACCTGAATCAGGCCTTTGATTAATACACAAAGATAAGCCCACCATTAACCTTAGTCGTGCTGAACTATTACCACTAATAAAGACAGATACTTCAGAATTTCTGTGAATTACACAGTTGCTTTCTCATGCTTTTGCTAAAACGTTCCATGCAACTCACTTCTGAGTAGGAAGTCTAGCATGAAGATTTTAGGAGTATTTAAATGATACAAAGACCTTTTGCTGGACTCTCCATAATTAGCAGATGTTGTAATTTCATGGGGTTTTTTTGGGGGGAGGTTCATGATACATGCTTTTTTTTGTGTTGCTGGGCAAATTGTTTTGCCAGTGGAATTGTGCTGCCTCCTGTGAGACTAAAACTGAACCAGCCAAACTAGGAAATGAATTAGATTTGGCCTTAGCATGAGTGACCAAAGGAAAACGCTGTCAAGACATATCTAAACAAAAGAAGTTCAGCACTCCACACTGAGGCTAACCACCACCATCTTTCAGGTTTCAATGGCACATACACTGCCACTGTTTGATGTGATAGACCTTAGTGTTTCTTGAGCACACACTGCTGCATGACCTTGCTGTTTCAAGAACATTTTTCTTTAGGGCTTCTGGGAATCTGTTTTCTTTTTCACTGCTGACCTCTAATGATAGATGAGTCTGAGCTTATGTGACAAATGGTTTCAAGCCTCACATAGGCTTGTAAACTGTATTTGCTGGGGTTTTCATTACTTTCTTTCAGATCACAGAAAGAATTTTAATATAAATGGATAGGCTTTTATGGTATCATTTGTTTGATACTTATTACCATACGTGATTTCTTTTTCATACCACAGTTAGAGCTGCCTGGGGGTTGAATGAATATAGCTATACATTTTTGGTCCATTTTGATATTGACACCAGAAAAAGAAGAAAATTGCATACCCATTGTATTCCTTCAGAATGCATGAACACTTACATTATCTAAGCCATTGATAGTTTCAGATTATTACTGTAATTAACTGAATCATTAATTAGTTTAGAATCAAGAGTTCATATTAGTTCTTTTCTTCTGTCTGTCCTTCTTTAATACTTTTAAATCTTGAATTTTTTCACCCCAAGAGGAAAATTGTTAGGAGTAAATAGGGTCTAGCTTTCAAGACAAAGGCCCTGGTATAAGGTTTATGCCTTCTGCAACTACTACAGTTAACATATAAAACTGACAAGTAGCTAAGGGACATATTTTCACTTGACTGTCTAAAATAGTCACCAAAATCCAAATGGTGACACAATAAAATGATAGTGTATTTATTCACTATTGTAATAAGTAGGTATTTGTCAATAGCTTCTTGGTGGGATTTGTCACTTTGGCTTACGGATGCATTTTTGGCATTAGATGGCTCCTCCCCAGCCTGTGTGGTTAAACAATACCACTGGGAACTGTGGAATAGCAAAAAAATTCTCCAAGAGAAATGGAAACAGAAATAAGATATTTAGTATCTCCAATTATGTTTTAATTGCAAAAAACATCTTCTTTTGGGAAATATTAATTCACATAGCCCTGAAATTTCAATGTGGAAACAGGTGTTCAGTGTCAGGAGCCCACCTTTAAACATTTAGCCTTAGGTAACCTATACCTCATTTTATCTGTCAAATCAGAGTTTAAAATACTTGTAAGGACCATGAAGTTTGTTAGATGGGTTTTTTTCTTATTATCTTTACACATTACATTCTTCAAATACATGTATGAGGTATCAGCAAATATATTTTCAAATGCCTTAATCTTGCCTATTTTAAATGCTACCTATTTATGCCATGAATTATAAAAGGACTACCTGATATTAAAACCTTACTGGAAAGTAGCTCTGGATCTGTGAAAAAGATATCAAGAAATTATACCATAAGTCTTAGATAACTTCTGAATGTTTAGCGATCATCCATTGCCGTGGTGAATAATTAGTGCAAAAAGTACAGTCTGGTTTATAAACCATGCTGCCCAAGTTAAGTATCAGTAAGATGAGTCTAGAGCATAGTCGGGCCTGGAAAGAAGAAATATTCAGTCTTCCTATCAGCCGTCTTCTTACTGCCTTAAATATATAACAGAGGTTTATTAAAAACACATCTGATCATATTAATAGATACAAAATGGGGTTTAAAATTTCAGTTGTGGTATGAGTAGAGGAAGCTGATTTAGGGGATTACATGCACGATGACTAAGAGTGAAGAAATGTGGTGTGATGAGATTCAGATTGCAATGTCACACAGATATTACAATGAGCTAGCACCACATGTTTGCAATGAGCAGTAAGTAGGACTAAGAAGTAGCCGGTGATTTATGTTAGAAAAGATATGTGTGTTTTAATGCTTTGCCACATTAGCAGGATATTCTGATGAAAATATTGAAGTATCAGCAATTTTTGTTATGTGTCCCATACAGTGAGTTTAACAGGTTTTGTACCTAAGCTGTCATCTCCACTTTCTTCTGTTAGATGAGCAATCTAGGGGAAAAAAGCTGTTGCTCCTGTTATTAATTCACATAAGAATGCCAGAGGTTGTCATCACTGTCCATGATTGTGAAGTCTTCAGCTGTGAGCTTAAGGGTTCTGTAGATCCTCTGCAGTGGCCAGTGTTGTCACAGTGTGAAATGGGGCACATTTCCTATTTGAACCCCACACTCTCAAATATTTTCCTTCCAATCCTGGACCACATTCTCCCCAGATTAAATATTCATAGCTCTATGTATGTGATTTATTTTCATCTGATTGTCTAGTTTGTGTTCACCTGAAGCCTAAACTCCTAAGGTATCCCAGACATTTGGGTTTTTTTCCTGCAGTAGTGAATTTATTTTCAGACCAGAACATATAAATCTGTTTCATCCAATCCGTCTCACAAGCCAGTCAAGAGAAACAAAAGAGGGAAGTGTACATATTCCCACCTGTTTACTAAATCTTTGAAGTAATACTTCAAAATACAAATTTTTAAAGGCATTTTTAAATTTTATCCTTAAATGAGTCTAAAGCATTGCAGTTATCAAAAATCCATCAAGCCTTACATTTTCCTAGACATTCCCCCTATGCTGTCCTCTAAAAACAAGTCATTAAAAAAAAGAAACCCTGTCATTCATCATCAATGCCATTCATACAGTGTCAGGTTAGCCTTGAGCTCTGTCTTCTTCCATGTCTTCATGTTTAGTGATCTCCCAGAACTTTGCTCCTCTACCCAGCCCTCTTTGCTCCTTTTTTTTTACAGCTTCTTAAGGGGTGGCTTTCCAAGTCATAGTATTTTTAAATATGTGTGGATGGTTTGAAGTGTGGCTAGATGGATGATTGCACAGTATAACCATTTGTAAAAATGCTATTTGCGCCGATCACAGTAGAGGTTTCCAAAGAACAGTAGGGGCCAAATGCTGGACACCAAACTTGGTTATAAAAGAGAATCTCAAGAAAGGAGCTTGCAGAGGGAAAAAAAAAAAACCAAAAATCCCACAAAGGACAGTTAGAGATGACACAGACCTAAAAAATATAAAACTGCAGTCTGCACTGCCCAGTAATTATGGCACATAAAATAACTGTTGCTTTATTGCTTGTTATCCACAAAACAATCTCACAATGAAATAATGTTTCTTTTCCTTTCCTATATCTTTATCAGGATTGCACCATTTTATCTCTGTAATAGGCTGTTGTACAATACTAAGTGTTTTATTTCTGTGTGTAATACTTAGACAAGCTATATCACATCTGTTTAGATTCCAGCAGTAGAAAAAGTTTAATTTCTTGGCTGTCATGCAATGGGCAAAATAGGTTACTCTAGATAGAATAATATTGTTCCTATAGAAATGGTGGAACTATATCAGGAGGAAGCATTAGCTGGAAATAATAATTGAGTCCCAGCTACCCCTGCCAAGTACTTCTTTTGCTGAGATATATAGAGATGTCATAATTATTTTAAGATCTTATTGTGATAAAGAGACAAAGAAAACAGTTTCCTACTTTGGTATTTTAAACAATTCAGAAAACACTCAGGGTGTTTTAGGTTGATCTTGCAGTGCCCCAAAGAGGTTGGATTAAAGAACAGAATCTAAATTAAATAGATATGTTACTCAAATATGATGCTTTAAAACAAGTTGTGTGGAAGGATATATATAATAAGTAAGTCTATTTAATTGGGTCAATTTAAGCTTGAAATGTCTTTTAAAGATCTTATGACAGTAGAAATTCATTATTTCTCAGTTAATCTGTCAACAATGGCAGTCACTGACCTCACAAGCCCATTTCCATGACTATGGGAATACAGACTTTCCCACTAAGGAAACTCTCAAAAGGGAGCTGCAGAAGGTGAGATGTTTTGTAGCCTAGGAAATTCTTACTCCTCTTTACAGGTTTCAGCTCAGCATATGTATGAATTTATAGATATGGCTTTGAAACTATAAGGCACACAGTTTTTAAATTAACAGGGTGGTATCTTTAGGGTAAGCTGCAACTTCTGCTAGTAGCATTTGCAGTGTTCACATACCCATTCAATTTTTAGTAAGAAAACACAGAGAGTGACTTCATGAGTTGGTCTTTTAACATACAAGAGTTCTACTGAAGCCACTTTCCTCAGCCTGTTAGGAGAAAAAGTTCTTTGGTGGATGAAAACACGTATTATTCCTTTGAGAAAGAAGGCTGTGAGAATGCTAATATCCTTTTGTCACCCACTGTACCTCAGAAAAAGAGTAGAGTCAGGAAGGCTGATTCTGGTGGGAAGAAATGAGGAGCTCAGTTCATTACCCAGCTGAGAACTTAACAATGACTTCTAAGTTGTTCTGCATTCAATTGGTGACAATCAAGGAAGAAAATCATTTTAGCACTAATGGACTGGTCTGGGATTTTTTTAAGGATCTCACTTGCATGAAAAAGAGCCTGATAAACCACCCAAAGAAAAATCACTCTTGTATTTGTTTTTCTTATAGCAGGGTGTTGCTGTGTTTAAGTCCGCCAGAGAACCAATCTGAATAGCTAAATAATTATCTCTGGGATAAGGTATCAAACATTAAAAAGAGATACGTATGTTTAAAAGAATGTTTGCAGCAATATGACTAAGGCGAAGGAGTATATTTTTTCAGCATTGTGCCTTGGAAGAATCATGGTATAAAAAAGTTTGGGGTTTTTTTTAACCTTGTGGAGTAGTCCAACTTTATTGTTGCTTTCACACAGTTTGGGGTGAAACATTGTTTTTATATTCCCAGGATGCAATAATTAGATCTATGTCAGTGCAGATACAACAAGTATTTCTGAATAGAAACATTCTGACATCTTTCAAGGCAAAATATGTAACTGTTGCAATAATCTGAGAATCCAGAGGTCCACAGACTCGTCACCACGTAGATCAGAGCTAAATCACTTCTTATATGTTGTTTATGAGATTACAGGTCAATATTAGCAGGAGTAGCCTTTTGCATGTCATAGTATGCAGTGTCAGGCATGAAGAACACTACTTCATCACTAATGTTTGGGGACATAGAAAATACTTGCACGGAAGACCTGATGCGTCCTTTATGTCTGCAATATTGGCTGTCTTAAACCAAGTTTTGAGGAAGCAAGAGCCTTAAATTTTGGAAGACATCTCTTTAAATGATGTAGGGAAAATGCCAGACTCACAGAATGGCTCCTTTTCTGCTTTTCTCCTTTTAAGGACTCTGTTTGTGGTAGGAGGTTTTGATGACTGAATATAGCATGAGCAGTAATTTCATGGTGTTTTTTAGTCTTAGAAACAGGGGTGAGTGTTCCAGTGCATCTTCAGAGATTTATTATTATTGTTATTATTATTATTAATAATAATAGTTGTTGTTGTTGTTATTGTTGTTGTTACTAATAATATTACTTATTATAGTGCATGCTGAGCATGTGGATAGAAAAATAACTGTTGGAAATTAAAAGACAGCCCTTCAGACTTACAGAAAAATACCTGTAAACAATTGAATGGAGTTATAGTTCAACACACTTAAGAAACTACAGCAAATTAAACCTTCAAGCCTACAGTAAGAAGCATATACTTTCAGAATCAATGCTGAACAATAGAAACATCTAGTGATATAGTGCCCCATCTGTTCAATATTAAAGTCAGACAGAGTCAGGGTATGTCTGCTCCACCCAAACCCTCCAGCTATATTTTCTGTCTGCTGCTCTTAGACATGCTGGGGAAAGTGTCAGGCTTTTATGTTTTTCACATTCTTGATTTGTCAGATGCTAAAACTTAGTGCACTATTTGGGAAGAAAACAATAAATAGGTTGCTTTGAGAAAATCTTAGTTGCTTATAATATATTTGATATAACAGGAGAGAGAAGTCCATTCTCTGTCATGCTGGGACCAAAGTTCAGGACACTTAGGAAGTGCTGCCTGATTCAATCATGCAAGACTGCAATGATTGCAAAGCATTACTCATGGTTTTAGCCCATGTCAAGACATTGAATTTGAAAGAGAGGAATTGGGAGCTTCCAGCGGTGACCTTTTAGAATGATGTATGGGTTTTGCTACTTGTTGGGACCTGTAAAGCCTCTATGAAACTGGAAATCTACTATCAAAAATCCCAAACTCAATTGAGAGTTAGTTTGTCACCTTCACTTAGAAGTGCTATACAGAGAAAACATCTCAAAAACTCTTAAAGAACTTTTGAGACTTCAGTTAATCAATAGTTTAGGTAGGTAAATTTTATATAAACATTGTGGCTATTTTTGCAGCCTTATAAAACTCAAAGTTTACAGTATGTCTGCCAAATGAAAACCACTGAATTCCAATGTATACAAACCTGCAGAATGACACATAGTGGTGATAAACTTTTACATGTTTGGGCAGGACATCTTTTGTTATCTTTTCCTGTATAGCAGAATGGTGTCATCAGCAAATCTGTCAGCCTGCAAATTGACATTCCTGTGGAAGAAGTGGCAGATGTGGATCCATTTTGCTAGAAAAAAATAAACCAACAGCTTGCAGATTGTGGATTCATTTCGCTAGAAAAAGTAAATAAATACCTCAGGTTAGTGCTTATGCTAGAATTCTTCAGTGTTCA
Source organism: Trochalopteron elliotii (assembly GCA_024734555.1). Taxonomy (NCBI): domain Eukaryota; kingdom Metazoa; phylum Chordata; class Aves; order Passeriformes; family Leiothrichidae; genus Trochalopteron; species Trochalopteron elliotii. The sequence goes on from JANPWX010000074.1 coordinate 239,486, forward strand.
ACCCATTTTTACTACAATTAAGAAACAATGGTCAAATAGTTTGACCATGTGGGAGCATGTATATAATAGAGCACAAAATAAGAAAACATTTGAATGCATAAGACTGTTCTTATAAATGCTGGGTGTCTTCTAATTCCTAGTGTGTCAAGCAGCTTTGCTGTGCCCATTTCAAGTTTTTCTTCTTCTCTTTGTTCTCAGTAGGAGCAACCCTCAAAGAAAGGTCCTCTCTGTAAGGCATACAAATAAATCACTTTAAACCAGAAAGACATCTTTATTAAACCCTGTTACAGCTAAGACAAGCAATATGAAAATACTGTTTAATTCATTCTTTCCTATGTACGCACAATTCTGGACCAGGCTAAGAGGAAAAGGATAACTTTACCCTATAGCTAATGAAGGCTGAAATAGTGGGAGGGACATCAAACTCTGTTACTTTGCAAAAAAAATTATTCTTAGGTGGCTCTGGAAACTGAGAAACCTGCAAAACCAACATATCTGTATGTTTCATTAGGAAAGAAAACAAAAATGAGACTGAAGAGAAAACAGGAGAAAAAACAGTTTTGAGAATAACTGAAAGACATCCTTGGCTTCAACTCATATTTAAGACATTTTAATTACTTTAGTGATACCTAAAAAATAGATGTCAATTTTTTTAGTGTACTATCTCCTCCCAAAGTTGTTTCCAATACCTTACATTTCTGCAGCAATATTGATCAACTTTAAGGGACATTTTGAAGTAGAAATTTGCACATTCTTTGTTATTACACATATAAGCAGAAGCTTTCTTATAGTATCAGCTTTAGGGTGGTCATCTTGGTATATAGGACAATACAAGGCTAAGATAATACATCTGACAAGTCTTCAAATATCTTTAAGAAAATTCTAGCATGGCAGTAAACTCTGAAAACTGTGAATTTAATAAAATGAGACTGCAATTTTGGGGACATCTTTTCTTAGTTGAGGGCATCAAGCTGAACCAAACTTTGAAAGGTGTCTGTAAATTAAAGATTCTCCTACTGCCAAGGACATCAGTGCTGTCAACTCTTTTCAAGGTATGCCACTACTTCTGATGCATCACGGACTTTCTAGTTGTCACTTCATCTCTCAGAGACTTAATAAGATGCTAAATTTAAATAGTGTCATAGGCAAAATCCAGTAGTTCAAGTACCTGCAAGTTCAAGCATTGAACTGTCCTATGCTTTCAAAATTTTCTTTTCTTCCTAGAGAACAAATGGATAGTTCACTAAAGCCTAGTTGCATTAGTGTGGGGACAATGGATGTGTAAGATTGCTTTTTCCCAAGGTGCACAGTCAGAACCTTTCAGGGCTTTTGTTGTTTTCTCTTAAAAAGTGACAAAAGTGTGTGGTTTTAGTTTAATTAGAGATATGATCTCATCCAAATAGAGCTCAAAATTGAGAATTTTGAAACTCAGATTCCAGATGTGAAAGTAGTTGGCATATGAAACTTATTTTGGGGGACCTTCCATGTAGTTTGAATTGGTTCAAAACTGAAGCAACATGCAACATCTTCTTTTGATGTTCCTTGTTTTGTTTTCACCTGCTTAATGGTTCTGCTATCAATCAAATTGTCATTGATCTCAGACATATTTTACAGTTCCAAGCAGATCAGTTTGTTTTCACCTTGAGATCTTGTTAAAACTAAAGGAAGATTCCTTTTCTATCTCACTTGCATATAACTGTGGATAATTATAATCCTTGAAATTCAGATTGTAAGTGTATATGTTCTTATCCTTCAGAAAGCTTTCATTTTCTTTAAACACAGTGTGCAGGAAGATTATTGTCTGTCCTATGTGCCATTCTAATTGATTAAAACAGAAATAACCTGCCCTGCTTGATTCTCTGTGTGTGCTGTGTGGGCCTTGCATAACAATGGGAGCAGGAAATCTGAGTTGCTGGATCACACTCTGTCTCTAAAGCAGCAGTGCTAAAAGAGCTGCACAGATTGTTGCTGTACAAATTAGCCTAGATTGTAGAAAGCAATAGCCACTGTGCTTGCTTCAGTCTGGATTAAGAAATGGGATAGGTTAATGAATTTCAGCAACAAAATGCCATCCTCAGGACCTTCTCTCATGCTTAGGACTGTGGTAGAACCATGGCAAGCTGTTTTTTGAATTGCTTTAATGATTAACAGTTAATTTCCTAGTGTGCTGTCCCATCACAGGCCAACAGTTTTGACACTTTATTGAAAGATGCTGTCATGAACTATCTCTTGCTGTACAGGATACCTTGAGCAGCAAAATGTAAGCAAAATTGTTCTGAAGCTGCATTGATTCTGACATAGATGCCTTTTGGTCATGGATGAGCATGACTATAAAATCTGCACATCAAAATGCCTTATAAAATCAAGAAAAAGTTTTTCATTTCTTGGTAGATGAGTCCTGTTAAGTATGTATAAGCACTCGTGAAATCTAACTCTCAAGTGACTGATTGTTTTTATAAGTTTCTGAGGCTCTGAAATGGCAGAGTTGGGAAATGCCATCCAGTTCACCCTTCTGCCAGTGCAGACTGCTCCTTTCTGATCCCTGTACTTCATCCAGAGTTGAGTTCAAAAAGCTTCAGAAACTATGGTTACATTATTGTATAGTTCTTTGTAGTCTGCTCAAGGAGAGTTTTGAAAAATGGCACTTAGTCACCAGGGACTTGCAAGGATTTGGTGAGGAGTTGCAATCCTGTCTCATTGATTTGTGTGGTCACGGACAGCTGGAAAGATGATCAATGAGGAAAAAATTCTACTGAAGAGCATCAGCCATCTGCAGACATAGGGAAATGCTTCAATATCTGGCCCTATTGTCAACCATAGAATTAATAGAAGCCTTTTACCAGAATTCATATTTGCTGTCCACTTAAGAAATACTATATTGAGTAGGAAATATGCAGGTGAACGTTTTCTCTTCTCCAGAGGATAGGATTTAGCACAGAGCCACATTTCCCTATGCTAAGCATTAGCTTTAAACTCAGCTCTGGAGGTACCAATTTATGCATGTGCTCTGTCTAATCTCGGGAAGCCCAAACTCTGTGTTGCAGTATTCTCAGTTCACGATCCAGGTCTGTCTCAAACCCTGACCATCTCCAGTGAAGATACAGATAAATTCCTTTATAAATTATTTTATGTGTAGAGACATAGATTAAACTGTATCTCAACCGCTATGATAAGCAACTTTAACCTCTCAGCATTCTTAATAAATTCCACATATTTTCATTAATTTGGAATAAGGTATTAACTAAATTTCTCAGCCTGTTGTCCTGACAATAACTGGTATAGAGCTTAAATTCTTCATGGAAGTTACAAAAAGGCTGAATTAGGAAGATACAGAAGAAAACCATTTTTTTGAATTTTTAGAGATTTTAGTTAGGAAACCAGTTTATGAATATTTTCAAAATGTCAGCAGGCAGTCATAAAGTGATCATCATATTGAAATGCACAGGCCAAACCCATCAGGCTTGTTCCTGCCTTCCAAAGCACTTTATTCTGTAGGTTTTGCAAGCATGACTGCTTACATAAATATTAAATGGTACAAAATGTATCATGGGTTCACTGGAGCATAATGAAAAAGGAATATTTTCACAAAATATGATTGCTAAATTTGAAGTACAGGTGTTACATGTTTTCAAATATAAATATAAATATTACTGTTCTTGAAATGAAGAATGAACCCTTAAAAATGGATTAATAGATAGTAATGATCCATTATTCAAGAAACATAATTCTTTATTGACCACAGTAGGGTACAGGCAACTTTGGCTTACGGTTTATCTAAAGCAGACATTAAACAGAACTAGAGAGAAGTATATGACAAATGGGATGAAGAAAAAATACGTTACTGTTAATATCAATTAGAATTTGTCAAGAATAGAAAATCAATAAAAGAAATTAGAGATTGAGCTAAACAAATATGCATGGTTTCTTGAGATATGAAAAATTTAAAAGATAAGAATAACCAAGATGAGTACATCCAATGTTAAATAAACTTCAGTTTGGTAGTCTCAACTGTAGATTTAGTCAGCAAAATTATCAATAGTGCACCATAAATATTTTAGCTCTGTATTTGGACAAAAGTATCATAAGGCATTTTATTTCACATACAGACTTTCTAGTCTATTACTAACTTGGAAGGACTGCACAAATTTATGCTTGGCATTAATATTTCTAAATAGGTAGTTTCTATACTACATGTTCAGAAGTACTAGATAAGGAGATCTAAAGTCTGTTGGTGCTCTTTCTAGTTAATCTTGGACTGATAAAATGAAATAACAACAGTGATGAAGTGCCAGCTGTTGTTGCAGTATATAGTGTCTTTTCCCTATTAAAAATGTCAAACAGGATGTCCCAAGTGCTGGTTAGGCTGACACCTATTCCTGACAAAAACAAGGAAGTGTCAATGAAATTAAATTAATAAAGACTCAAAGGACAAGAAAGTAATCAATTTCAGACAGCATGGCTTTCTAAAGAGAAACTCTTGTCAACAAACTTGATTTAAATCTCAGACGTCATGGCAGATTTGGCTGATGAATGTAATTGGATAGAAACGCTACATTATGATTTATTGCAAGGGGTCTGACTTTGTGACTTATGACATTCTAATGTACTGAACAGATGTCAAAAATCTGTTGCCAATGAGAAATTATCCTGGATGGGAGTGATTTCATTGGACTTTCATAGACATTGGTACACAGTCGCATTTTAATCAGTGATCTGGAGATAAATGGAAATGACCCATCAGGGAGCTGGTGGATGGCACAAAGACTGATAGGAACTGTAGACAAAGATGCACTCACTCTCAGCCACTGAGATCACAAGCCAAATGTACTTTAATATACCTGCACAGCTGTACAATTGCCTCCCTGATATATTACATTTAAGAAAGAGGTGACCTTGACATGGGTCGCTGGGTTGTAAGGGACATTCAACCACCCATGCATTCCCAGAATGATGCAACAAAAAAAGGTGAATCTTTTATGTGAGAATACATAACAGAACATTTGAGTGGGAACAGCTGAAAATTTGAGGAGAATCTGATAGATAGAATTTATTTTAGAACTGGAAAAAAAGTGCCTTAAAAACTGAGACTGCTCAATTCATTGAAGTAAGCAGAAGATACTGAGAGAAGACTGATCCTCTTCCTGGGGACACTATTAATGGACTTTCTAATCCATCAGAGGATTTTAAAACTAATAATGTAAGAGTTTAACAAGAACCAGTGTATGAAAACTGAAGCCAAACAAAACTGAGTTGTATTAAGACTGGAAGACCTTGTGCATACTATAGATTTTCAAAAACACAGATATTAAATTTGCACAATTAGTGAATCAAATGTTTTCACAAATGATGATACAAATATTGGATTTACATAGCTAGTAGACACAATATACTGAGCTTAGCAAAGCAGTGCAGGTACAGTCCCATTGATTTCTCTATCTTATTTTCTCTGAATGAATGCTGAGTTATATAAGAGCATTAAAAATATTGAAAATATTCCACATTTGAGTTAGTTAACTATTGCTGAATTTGGAAGACAATTTTTTTCTCTTTTGGTAGTGGTGATGTTTCTTTTTGGAACTGTAATGTTATACAATACTCTTTTTTCCCGAATAGTTACTCAATTTAAAAATAAATATGATTTAATCTTAAGTATGGTTGGGCTTGCTCACTTCCCATTGCAAACATATCATTCCCTCAAGTTTTATTTGTGCTAATGTTCACAAAAATAAATTGCATATCATATTTCACAGAAATATTTGCAGAACACATAAAACTCGTTAGCAATAGAGTCACAAATAACAATTCCCATTCCCTTGTAAATAGAATTGACCTCTAATAGAAAAGTCAGAATTGAGAAATTCATGGTTATTTTCATTCTGGAGAACACACTTGCTGTGATGCAACAAATAAATATTTTTACTTTCTCTCTCTCTCTTCTCCTCCATTGTCTGTAAGGACAAAACAACTCCACTAGTAAAGCATGTGACAGTATTCAGCTTTTATGACTGAACACTGCTGTAATTTTTAATGTCTTAATTACAAATGAAAACAAATGAATGTGGTACTTGGAAAAGACAGTAAACAGGAAATTGCCACTGTAGGCAGGAAAGAGATCTATAAAAAGAAAACCCAGATAAGTCAAATTATACAAAGAACACCCAACTACACTTTGCTTGTCAAAACAATTGCAGTTTTCATCTATAAAAAGATGCTTCTGGGTGGTGACTCAAAACCCCTACATTTGCTATTTCAGATGTAATTTCCCTCATTCCATTCTCCTCTGGTGTCAAGAGTATAAAAAGAGACACACAGATTGCATGCTCCCTCGGCAGACATCCTGTGAGCCAACACAACCTTTTCAGAACTAAATTCTTTATTTCAGTCATACTTGGAGTTGGGCTTTCCTGTGTGTGTAGGTATAAATGTGCCACAAAAGTGAAGAACTTTGAATTTGGCCAGTCTTAAAGTTTTGCCATTCGAAGATACCTGGACTTTGTCTTTAGTTGGATGTGGGGGGCAGGACTACACTGTTTCTGTTAAGTGGCTAGAGACAAACCTCATCCCCTTCATTTTTCTTTTTTTTTCCTCTTGCCCTTGGCAGGGGAAGCATTGTTTTAGTTATTTTGGGGGGTGGAAGGGGGAGAGAAGGGCCTGGTAGTTCAGTTGGAGATTTTCCCTTCGGGTTTAGAGTTTCTCCAAAGGAAACTGAAATCCTGGTATTTCAAATTTGTGACCTAGACATATGCTCAGCAACATGTCTGTTCCCCAGTGTGCCCAGGGCTGCATTCACCTTCTGGGGAGATTCTTTATTCAGCTCTGCCTCTCTTTAAGCCTTTCTAGCAGCTGGTGCCCTTGTAAATTCAAGGGCTGCCCTAGGCCAAGAAAAGCCAGAGGCTAAAGGAAAAGCTCTTGTCATCTGCTTTCACCCTTATTAAATGTCTTGTAAGGCCATTTAACCAAATCTTGTGGGAAGACAGCAGCTCCTTGCTGTCCAACAGCCCTGTCTAGACAGGGTCACCTTGATATGTCCCTGCCAGGCAGGACTGGCTTAGGAAGTCCTTCAGAATCAGTCCAGCATGTGGACAAATGCATTGCTTGGAACTGAGACATAAACTGATATGCAGAAATAGAAATGAGTGTCATGAAGGAGAATCTCTTCATTTTCATTCAGATAAGATGCTATTATATTTATTCTTCAGTCTGCATTTTGCATAATCTGATGTTCAGTAGAATGAAATTTTCCTATGAAAGCTGACCCACATTTAGAGCATTGGAAGATGAGGATGTTCCCTGCATGGCTTGTGGCTGGCATGTCAAATTATGCATCTAAGTTGCAAGCAGTCTGAAGTATCCATTGTAAAAGCATTTTGCAAAGCAAAGCAGAAGGTTTCTATGTGCATTCTTCTTTGCTCCATTTGAACCAATGGGCAGCATTTGTTTTGTATCTGGCTACAACAGTGAAAAGGCATGGGCATTTTGAGAGGAACCACATTTGTACTAAATTTCTTTAAAGCCTTTGGTCAAACTATAGTTGAAACACACTCATGACAAATGTAGTTGGTGCATGGCATTGAATGGAGGCGTGTGTTGAATCCATGAGGTACTTCTAGTCACAAATACAGCTTGATAAACTAAGCAAGTCAACATTTTATTTGTACACAGAAGAAAATTCATTTTAGAGATTATTTCTATATATTGTTTTCTGTGATCCTCAACACTTACAGCTAAGCTCTCTTGACACTGTATAGCCTCAGAAGAGTAAGTAATCATAACCAAGACCTGGAAAGGACATTAGCTTTTCAAAAGATAAATAAGTTCCTTTTCAAAATCTGTTACAAAAATGTTATGAATGGAGAGCTTGGAAGTCAAAAGTTAAGAAAATGCCGTATTAGCATATACAGCCTTGACTCAGCTGCACAGGCATCATTAATATGTGCACTTATCTTCTTAGTCACAGTCACTGGCAATGTATCATAGGTGAGCAGGATACAAGGCCCTGAGTATGTTGATATTGTTTCTGATAAAGCCGGGTGCATCCCTGTGGTTCTATTAATTGTGAGAACGGGGCATCAGTGACACAGCACCTGTGGTTTTCACAGGTTTTAGGAGGAATGACAGGCTGTATGTCACTAACCAGTGAAGCTGTCAGATAATTTTAGAATGAGAGTGAATACTCAATATTTCTTCTTTTTAGAATAAGTTTAATTTTCTGTGAATGGAAAGAGTGTCTGAATTTAGAACTGAAATCCATTAATTTACAGCCCATGTATAATGTAGTCTTTGACAACTAAAGAATTTTATGACAGTTCTCTGTTGATATTCTGGTCTACAGAGACCATCCTCTGTTGGTTGAGAGAATAATTTGCCTTTCATACATCATCAGCCCTGAGCTTCATCTGAAAAAAAAATCCCCAGGATTTTTGTATGTATATATGTGTATAAAATCCTTATTCAAACAATTCCCTGTTCTCTTGTATTACAGTATAAAAGTCGTGTAAGAAAATAGTCTTAAAAACCCAACTCCTTTTGTCTGTCATTTGATCTGTTTTCCTACCACAATTCAAAAAGTTTGGCAAGTACAGTAAATAATGCACTATGTGTCCCAGAGCCATGTATTCCTGATAATGTTAATGTGGCATGTTCATATGTATTTTGTGTTCCTAACAATATTCAGGAAAAAGATGGATCTTTGAAGTGAAATTCCACAGTAAGTATTAAAATCCATGGGTAAAAGTTTAAAACCAAATCCAAACTTTGCTCAATTTCTCTTGCTTTACTGAGAGTCTTATAAAACCCTATGCTTCATTGTGTTGTAAGAAATCTTCGATGTCTGATTTTCTGGCTGTAGTAATTGTAAGTCAAAATTTCTGTGTTTTATATATTTCAAATAAATATATACACAATTAGGACACTGCTATTTAACATTTTGGGAGGAAAGGGAAAGAGACTGAGAAAAGTGTGAAAGCAGTGGCCTTTCAAATGAAAATACAGATTCTGGGCTTCTACTCTATCATTGTGTAATAGGCAGTCATAAGATATGCTCCTGATGATTGAATAGAAGAAAAAATCACATTCATAAGAAAATAAGTTGCCAGAACTCTGTGTACTTGCAAAAGGCTTTTGCTGGTTAGGAAACATAGAAGTCAAATTAAGATTAACTGTGGAACAGAGGTTTCATGTGGCAAAAGTATATAGGTTCAGAATTGCTTGATGACAATGAAGAATTTACAGGTCTTCTGATCTTGGGCATTGGGATATTTCTAACCAAAAGGGACTGAGTACTTCTTAGTACTGGGAAGTGCTTCTGAATTTTGTGAAGCTTCTGTTAACTTTAACAGCACTACTGAGATGAGTAGCAAGTGGGGGAATCTGAAATTGGGGGCATGGGTGGTGTGTTCCTAGGGAACATCCTAGAGCTTTGAAATTCAGAACTACTTGCATTTGGGATAACAAAACAAACAAACAAAAACTAAACTAAAACAAAAACCAACCAAACAAAAAAAAAAATACACACCCCAGCTGTCTGAATGGGAGGAAATTTGCTTAAAGGTGTACAAACTGTATTACAGACATTTCTTTTGCATGCAGCCTGTGTATCCCATCCTTTCTCTTACAGCTCTTTTTTTTAACTCTTTCTTTCTGGGTCAAGGGCTTTTTCTAAGGTTTTATGGAATGCATACTTTGTAATATAAATTTTGAAAAACAGCTTGTAAACCTCACAGGCAAGATGAAAATATGTGCAAGGCCCTGAATTAGAGCTGCTGTCATGTTTGCAGTGGAGCCCCACTTTGGGAAGACAGCGAAGCCGCTGATTTTTGCTACACAGAGAGCACCTCCTGCTCTCGCTGGGCAGCCATGGGCCAAGCTCCTAGCTCTTAGACACCCCCTTTTAAAGCTCATTAATGAGAAACCCTGGGGGTTTTTGGTAGCTTAAAGGGCAATTTCCAGATGCTGATGTCTGTGTTGATGTGCAGCAGTTGTGTTCAGTTGCTCCGTGGTTATTTCACAGCAGTTTCCTAGGTTACAGTTGGCTCCTTTTTGTGGCTGGTAACAGGTTCCTTATAAAAGCTGGTAAGTGATCGCCCCCTCCGTGTCACCTCAAGCAGGAGGTGCCTCGGGCAGCCCCGGTGTGACCAAGCTGTGTCAAGCACGGGGGGGTTCTGCTCTCTCTGCTCTCACAGAGTGCAGATGCTCACATGGTCTTCCCAAAATCTGCAGTGCTCAACTCCATCTCTCAAGCTTTAGGAAGTGCTTCCATACATGGGTCCTTCGCCAGAATTTTCAAATTCTTACAGGCAAAGTGTTAGGAATTCCTGAAAAAGGGGGACTGAGAGCCAGTGCCATGGGTAGAAGTTGAAGGGGTCCGTCCTCTGACCCACCACATGAGGGATTTCAGTTTGCACATTTCAGAAATTTCTGAAGTACTTCCCAGAGTAATTCAAAAGTGCAAGAGAGAAGATTCAGGAGTTGTGACTTGCCAGTGATAGTAGCTAAAAGCAGAACCAGACAGCAATGATATGAGTGTTTCAGGCTGCTGTTAGCTACCCTGGAGATTATTACGCAAGTACTAGTTCAACAACTGATGTTAGAGCACTATTATTTCCACAGAATTAATAATAGTAATAATAATAAGCAAAAACAACAATAATTTCATGGATATGTTACTTGCAGAAGGAAACACAGAGCTCCAAATATAGATGTAGGAATCAGAATGGCTTCCACACATAAAAGAATCCCTGCTAGTAAACCAAATTTAGTTGCAAATCTGTGTATGCTGTCTGTTTCAACATCTTGTCAAAAACTCTTCTATTGTCTTTGGAATGATATGCTAGATTTTTCTGATGTTCCTAGTAAAAGGAGACCAAAGCATTGCATTTGTTTCCTTGTTATCATCTAAAAAGTAATCAAGTTGTAAATTATTCGGTAGCAACTTGCATTTTTACTTGACTATATGAGTAGTTAAAAAATTCAGCTGGTGTACAATTACCTATATTTATAGTTAATGATGTACACAAGTGTTAGCTAGCTTGGGAAATAGGCTTTTTATAATTCTATCCACTGTGACAAAGTTTCTACAAAACCTTAAAAAATGAGGGGTACATACATAACTAATCTGGTTTGCTTCATTTGAGAAGTTTCTACATAGAAAATACTAATATAAAGTATAACTTAATTTTAAAAGAAAATTATCAGATTAAATTTGCTCAGATTATAAATGTAAAATCCATCTGTGAAGTATCTTAAAATCAATATACATTTTCCCTTGTGCTTTTGCTCTTTTAAAATATCCATTGATCAGAGAACAATCTGTTTGCTTTAACTTCTACATCAGTCCTTACAGCACTGAAGGAAAAATTCAGATCAAAAGATCTTGAATTAAATTTTGGTTTGAAACTTATTGTATAGGAAAGTAGATGTGGATTGCCTCATTCAATTACCCCAGCTGTTTCTAAAAGTAAACAGCAAAATGTAAAAGCAATATCAGTTTTATAAAGTCAAGAGTGCAATTTTTTTTAATAGGTTATGAAGTATAGGCACCTTTTAACCTAGTCAGTTCACATTAAGAAACTCTCAGGATTGCAAAAAGCAATGTAAAAAGAAATTACAAAAATAAGTGTCATCTGAAGAAATTCAAGGGTACAAAAAATGTCCCAAGTTATATAGCATTCTCTCTTGCCTTTTGTTCATGGTATAACTAAAAGAGAATTTAATCTCCCTGTTTCAAATATCCATTAAAATACTTTTTGCTTCTACTTCTCAGCAGAAAAGCAAGATGGGGTCAACTTCTGCTACTCAAATTTATAAAGATACATAGGAACATTATTGATCTGAAGGAACTGGAAGAGCCCCAGTAATGAAAAAAGAGGTTAACTGCTGTCAAGAAACTGCTGTTTCTTTAAGCTTATACTGAAGGCTGTATAATTTATAACAGACTGGGGAGAAGAATTGGTTTTGAAGCCTTGCATTTTAAATTTGATTTTAAATTCTCATTCCATATATAGTTTTTCATTGCTTTATGTAGTGCCAGATCTATTTCTATGTAGTCAGCATCTCATATACAAGGAATGAGTTTCTGAGCTGCTCCTCCAGCAGGGGCATCACAGAAAATGCAGTTTAGTGTAAATATGTAAAGGAGTGAGGCATGCTCTCCATTTTGAGTTATTTCTGGCATTGACACGACCCTCACCACAATAAGCTGCAGGGTGGAGCCTTGCTGTACTGTAGCTCCTGCAATCACCTGGTGTAGCTGTCACAGGATCTCATTTTTGGCTCTACTGCCCAAGTTCCTACTGCCAGAGCTTGTTGGCCACAGTGGTGGGTGTTATCAATGCCAGCACCACTGCCATGGTACCAGAACCACAGTAGTGCCCAATTCTATATCTGTGTGACAGTGACTTGCAGGCAGTGTTACTGGGCTCCTGCCTGTGCCACCCTGGGCAATTCATCCAGGCTCACTGAGTCCCACCTGGCCCTGCAGCACCCCTGCCCCAGGCCAAGCACTGGCACAGCTGGACTCTGCACTGGGCAGAGGCAGAATGGCCACGCTGTGCCAGCTCTGGTGTCACCAGGAGTAGCTGTATGCAGGTCCATAGGACAGAGTAGGATAAGGAGAAACAAGTGTAATACTTTTACATTTCTCAGACTCCAGTTAACTAAGGATGCTTCCTGAGACAGATGTGTCTGTAATTACTTCCTTTGCATTTGTCTGCTGTGCACTTGACCAGGTTCTCTTGGAAAGTTATAGATTTTCAGCTTGTGTAACATCCTTTGGCACTAAGGTCCACAAACATTGTGCATGAGGGACTGCTTCCTTCCAGGAAGCTGCTTTGAATTTCACTCCTACTATTTTTGTTTGATACTTCCTAAATCTGGTACTGAATCAGAGTACATAGCCACAAAAAACTACAATGAATTTAACTCACCACTTTATCATCCAATCTTATAATGTTCTTCTGCAGGTCTTTACAATCAGCTTTCATCTCTGCCTCTAAACAATGCACCATCATCTGCAAAATTTTTCACCTTACTGCAGACTCCTGGCAGGGTGTGACAAACAGCAGCTCTTGGCAAGCATCACCAGGGAGCCCCACTCACACCACATTTGTACTGCAAAAACTAGCTGTCTGTTGGGTTTTTTTTTCTCTGTGTTGTGTCTGCCTGCAAAATACCACCTATTTGTTTCTGTGTAGGACTCTCTGTGCTGCTCTTAAACACCTAAATCAGATTGCTGTTCCTGGGCAAGTGTCTGTATTTCATTCTAGGGCATTAAATACTGCAGTATTTAACTTATGTGCACCCACATCCTTTATTGGATCTAGCCTGAAGTACACACCAACACTGTTCCTTTGTATAGAAAAAGCAGACTAGAAAAGCATTTGAAGGTACTACCTTTTTACAGTCCTTTACTGGGAACCCAGCTACACTTCTGAAAGGCTGATAAATGTTGGGCTGAGGATGTCTGCACAGTCAGGAGGCTGAAACCTTTCTTTTGCCTGGACTTCCTCTCATACTTCTCTCTCATCAGTAAGTCTTTGGATCTCTGAAGACATGTATCACTGAAATGGGGAAACCTATGTGGGAGACAGAACTAGATATGCTTTGGACCCTGGGTAAGACCTGCTGCAGGGCATCTCACTCTCAGTTTTTTGCAGATGGATCTCAGCTGTGTCTGCTGTACTTTAAGCCATGAGATTCCTTTCACAAACCCCTTTTTAAATACATATCAAAAGGGATTGCATAATCCTAGAGGTTAAGTCAGTTTTAATAAATGGCTTCATGTTGTTCAGAAGATATGAAAACCTCTCCCCCATGATTAGACTTCGTTTCAATATAATTCATTTATTTACTTAAAGATGATTCACATAAAGAGACTGAAAGACAAACACAGTGGAGATTAATCATTATAAAATAGTAATTACAGGAAAGAGTCCTAATTGACTTATCTTTTGAACCCTACAGGTATTTATCCTAACTGGACAATAATGAATTCTTACTGTATATTACAGCAGGATCTCCAGCTATGCAGAAGCTGTAACACTGAACTGGCCGACTTTTTCTTAAAAAGAGAAGCATGCTGGAAAAAAAAAAGGAGAAAAAAAACAGGAAAGAATTTTCCACTTTTGGAAAGATTTTATTAAAAACATACCAAACCAAATACTACATATACTCTTTTATGTATACACACACATACACTCAGAACTATATATGCATATTTATGTCCCATACACTGAACTAGAATGATGCAATAATTTTAAACATACAAAAGTCAGTGGCCAAGACATTAAATAAATATATCTGGCATAAGATAAATCTTTCAGCCTGTCATTCCAAGTGTGCCATTACTTCCCTTTTGCCTTCCAGCTCATCAAGTGTTAGTGGCTTTTCAGGCTGCAACAACCTTGCAGAGAGTCCTCCAGACCTTTAAGAACTCATCAGCTATCTGTGAGGATTTAGCTATGGATTTGCTCCCTTCTTCACATAAATCCCCAGTGCCTCCTGGGATATTCCCACCCTATATTCATGTCCTAGCTGCCAGGTCTCACTCCCTGTCCCACTCTGTACTCCCAGAGTTTGCCCTGCACCCATGTGCACTGGGGCAGTGAGCAAGTTCCTGCTCACCTGGGAAGGCAGCACAGGACCCAGAGGGCAGCAACCATGACAGGGCAGAATGTAGCTTTCCTCTTCTCCATTCTGAACGATCTTAATGAAAACAGAACTTTGCTGTGACTACGGAGCCAACTACAAACAGTGCACAAATTTGTACCCTCTGTTGTGCACGTAATATGGAAATCATTCTACTGCTCTGTCCTAAGATATTTATTGACTATGCATTTTATGTGTGTGGTAAATGGGTTATGTTTGATGTGTCAATCTGTTTGCCCTTGCATCATGTATACTTGCCAATGCCCTCTGCTGCAGTGAGCGTAGTAGTGAATCAGCTCAAAGCCTCATTAATCAAGAAACCATAAAACAAATACCTTTAAAATGTTATTGTTTTGTCATCTCTGGGGGAGAATCAACATAAGTTATGAGCTCTCATAGTATTAAATAGGCATAGATGATTCATGAATTACCACTAGCTGATAATGGCATGAGAATGAACCTATATTTAGCTTTCTTGTGGCTTTTTCTTGATAGGTTTTGCCCATGTGCTCACATTTGCTTGTGACATCAAAATACTCTCTCTTGGAAATAGCAATAGTGTTGCAAGCACTGTGTTTGAGTCTTATCGTGAATTGGTAGGAAGGTTGAAAGGAAACAACTTCTACTCAGCTACCTTGTTAATCAGCACTCAGAGAAAAAAATCCTTCCCAGAACAGAATGGGGATTATTTGATATGAGAGAGATTTGGGAGTTGTTTATAGAAAAGTCCCTAAAGCCTTTGGACTAAAACACAGCTGCAGTGCTGAAAGCAAATCAGATGCTGGATTGTATTACTGGGGTAAAAAAAGTGAAGCAAAGCCTAGGAGGGGATGGTCTTGTTACATAAGACACCACTTACATTGCATCAAAAATGCTATAACTCCTATTGTGTCCTGCTCCTCCGGGTGCAATTGCTCTTGAAACAAAGCAACAAAGCAGAACAACCAAAAAGAAGACAAATTTCAAACAGTTCAGCACTGAAATATTGGAAAATATGAAGTTTTCTTTCAATGGAAAAAAAAAAAAAAAGAGAGAAGAAAAGAACACCTTCAGAGTAATGTATTGAAAGTGTTTGGGTTTAGCATACAAAAAGCTAACCTGCATTTCTTTTTTTCACAGTCAGAGAGAGCAAAAAATGAAGCTCAGTAATGTGAAAATCAGATGATGGAAACATAATGAAGGCTAATGATCACATAAAATAGGTTACCGAAAACCTATTGAGGCCTTTAAAAGATATCTCTCTTCTTTTCAGAACAGACAGCAGAAAAAGGGTTAGAGACTTACAGGAGCACGAAAGAAAATGATATGTAGAGCACAAAGAGGAGCAGTTTAACAACGGGACATGTCACTCTGTTCTCTACTCTGTGAGAGCTTACCCTGTTTTCATCACTGTGTATCTGTTCCATGTTCCTGTTCCCACTTTATCAGCAGACTTTGCTTGTCAGTGTGAGATGAGCTCACTTTTTTTATCCTGTTTTTGTATGGAAATTATCCTCATGAAACAGCACAGTTTCTGTGTCTTTGCTGATCTTTCACACCCCCTTAGGAACTTGGTAACCTATGGGGCCTGGGGCCAATTTTAACTGTATGTTATCCAGTGTATTTCCACAAATTCCATTAATAGGTAGTGGGATAGAAGAGAAAAAGAGAATTTTCAAGTGTCCTGAACTGCATTATAACCTGAAGCCTGATTAAACATCAGAAAATCCATATCATCTCTCAAACTCATTATACAAATGTCTGAAAAACTTTCTTCTTGATTGCTAATGCTCATAGAAAAGCTTCCTTAATTTCTTTTATTCTAGGGAACTCTTAAAATGGGTTTGGATCAAACTGAATAAGCCAGTATATATCCAACAGCTCTACTTAATATTCTACCTGTAACAACTGGTCCAGCAAAAGATATTAACTGTCTCCAAAGAGCTTGCCCTTGAACAGGATACTATATCTCAGCATATGTCATACTTATTTATGTTGTATTTATGAGATAAGTAGTAGCATGTGAACTATCAGGTGTGGATTTATAATGTATCTTTACAGCTAAAATAACATCTTAAGAAACTCTTACCATGTACAGACTTGATGTTATGCTGCTTGAATTTTGAGGTAATCATTCATTCATCTGCTTTTGTATCAAAGCTGTATTTTAGTCCTGCATATGGGTTTTGTATGACCATTACTCACAGGAAAAAAAAAAAAAACCACAAGAGAAACTCACTCTTGAATGTGAAGCACTTCACTAGTGTGGAACCCACTGCTTCAGGAGGACACTAAGACGAGTCTTCTGCTGAGATATTTTTAAAAGTTGATTTGCAATCAATATTTGGACTGTTATGCCAGGCAAAACCAATATGTACTCACAGGACAAAGAGGACTGGTTGTTCTTTGTGATGGTCTGGACAGTTTCCCATCCATCTTATCTGTAATTGACTGTCCAACAAAATTAGAAAGCATTTTCTGTTTTTAAAGAATAAAATTCAGAAACTTTGTTAATGGCCTTACTGAAAGGTTTCAGGGGGAACTGGAATTTGCTGGTTTAGTATCTCTTAGTATTTGATCCCAGAAAGCTGATCTGGCACCTTTTTTTTTTTTTTTTCCTTAAATGCAAAGGACAAAACAATGTAAATCCAGAAGAGACCCTGATTCTTGCTAAAACATCATGTAGGGTTGCAAGATTTCCAAGCTAATTGATACATTATTTACTGTTGTTTGATAAATTAATAGTGATGATTATTTGCTTGTCAGAATCCTTTAGAAAAAGATTCCATATTTTCTAGAAAACTTGAACCCACTAAATTTTTTTTAATTGGAAACACTGAATTATTCTAATTATATATATATATATATATATATATATATACACACATATATTTGAATTAAATTGCAGGCTGCAAAATTTGTGTCTTTATGGGGCTGTGGTATGTTCCAATAGAGTAAGTCTGGCATTTCAAATCCCAATCAGAATTATAAATAGAAATGTGTCTTGAGAAATATTAAGGTGCATGAAAAAAAAAAAAGAAAAACATCTTTCCAAACTATCTCTTCCATTATTTCATCCTTGTTTTAATGAAGGACCTTTTGGGGAAATTGCTATGCTTGAGTAGCACGTAGAATGTCTGTGACATTTTATTTCATTCACCTGTGTCCCTCTCTATTGTTCTCCTCAGTCCAGAAATTAAACATTTCATGAGCTATTTGCTTTTTATTGGCCATTTAATTATTACACACCTCGTTTCTTTTGTTTAGTTGTTAAATTTAAAAAAAATAATAATTTTCTCTGAGTTTGGGGCTATTTTGTAATTCTGTAGGATATCCTAAGGTGTGTATGTTGCTGCAAGATAACACTGGCAGGTCACTAAAAGCATTTGCCTCTGCCTCACACTTCTCAACACCCACAAGGCATGTGTTATCTCAGAGTAGCACACCTCACAGTTTGTGTGGCTGATGGACAAGGATACTGTCAGGGCCTTAACAGAAGTGCTGCTCCTGTGTGTCCACAGCTCTGCCATTGTCTCCAGTTCAGCGTTGAGATGTGCATCCATCGTACATCAGATGTGCATAACGGGAAGGCACTCACACCAAAATCATGACAGGGATAGGCATAAACACCAGTTTCCTTTGGAAACCCATAAGAGTGTGCACACATTTTGAGGGAAGAGCTGCCAGTGGGATGAGATGGCCCAACAGGAACACCAAGAACACTGCCAATATGTCAAATTATTTTCTTGTTTAAGAAAGAAATTCAGTAGAGAAGGTGTGAATAAAACAAGATTTACAAAGACTGGCTGTAGGTTGACTCATCAATTGTCAGGTGTGAAAAGGTGAAGTATTGGGAAGGCTTCATGTAGGTAATCATGTATTTTAGTTGCTTGGCTTTATACATTTCTCAAACAAGCTCTTAGAAAATCTGAATGAAATAAATGTACTGTGCATTAGGAGTAAAGTCCTAATGAAAAAAATTGCTTAAACATCCTCTTATACTTGAGATCGATTTGAGTGAGACTATTCAAATGCTTTAAATTAAGCCTATTCTTAATGGGGACCTAATGTCTAGCCTGCTACTCTCAGGCATTAGACATCACTCTCATTAAGAATTGTACTTCTTAATTCCTTGTGTAATGCCATGTGTATGCATCCCTAGCAGCCATTATGCAATTATACATCTTAATTCCTTGTGTAATGCCATGTGTATATATCTTTAGCACTCATTATGCAAGACAAAACATCTAATTGGATCCCACAGCAGCAGTAGCATCTGTCAAAAATCAGAGAAATTCCTTTTCTTTAGAGGAAGGCTTTTCAAAAAATAGCAAATGTGTGCATTATTCCTTGACTTCAAATTCTTTTTTTTAATCTATTGTCATATTAATAGTTTTGGTGGTACATACCTACTCAAAATACAGAAAATCATGGGTTTGCATCTTGTAAAGTTGTTTCCCCTTGGAAGCTTGTGTGTTGTCTCATCAAGAACAGGTACTGTCATGTAATTCTGCTGGGGTGTGTGTGTGTTTGTGTGTACTGAACAGACAGGTAGATAATTCAAGCATCCAGGATGGTGGACAGGCTGGAGCAAATAGTTGTTAATTCTGACTTTAGAATTTTATCTTAACAAGTGATGAGCATTTAACAAACTCCTGGAAGTGGACACTGGCTCCTCAAGAGCTAGAGTCCACAAGCAGAGGCTGTATAAAATGAGCTGAACCTAAGTTTGGGATTAATTTCCAACTTGTTCCTCGAACATGAGACTGAACAAAATGTTGATAGAAACCTTGAATTTTGTCGCTTTGGACCATTTTTAATTTAAAAGCATAGCACTCTCTGTTAATGGAAAATAGACATAACTTGAACTGTAAGTCAAATTGCATCCTTTTCCCGTTAATACCTCCCAGGTTTTCATGAACTACAATTTTCTCATAAAGCAGCTGAGAAAAATGATGCACACTTCATTCTCCAGCGGGAAAATAACAGATATCACAACTTACAGGACCAAATTAAAGTCCATCTCTATTTGACAAATGTGATTTTGCCACTTCAGTAGAAGCAGGCATGCTTTTCCTCTTTCTGTTTTGCTGCTTATAGAAAAATTCCAACCTCCTATGTATCCAAAAATGAGATGGAAATCAGAAAGAGCTTGTGGCACCCAGTTGAAGTAAATATACTGTACAAAGGTTAGACATCAGAAGATCCCAAACAAGGTTTTCTTATTGATCCTTATTTATCAACAAGATACAGTAATAGCCCCCAAATACAGCAGTAAGACAACTGAGAGCTGTAGTGGTTTGGGGTCATTATTGTTGAGTGCTTTTAAGACAATTTGCAAAAGTAACCTTTTTTTTGTTTTCTGTGTGAGCTGATAGGTTATCTTTGAAGCCAAAGAATGAAAATACAGTGGGGTCATACACTAATTGTGGCTATTTTCTCTTGTCTTTGCATTATACTCCCAATAGCAACAGAATTTGAATTTTGAGGGGAAAAGATAAAAAATTACATTTTCCCCCCAGATTATAATTATTTCAAGGATAACGATGCATTTCTATTTATGAGTGACCCAGGGGTATGTTACTTTTCCTTTGATTTGTGAAAAAAAAACACCCCCACAAAAATATACCCGAAATACCAGGAGTAGCAACAGAATAGAACCACGTGTATGCTTAAGTAGTGGGGATTAGACACACATTAATAATTTCCTCAGGATCAGTTAAATCTGAATAATATATTAAAAAAGGCAAAGTTTCTTCCCTTTTTTTCCCCCTTGATTAATTATCTGCTTTCTATGCAGGTCCTGAATACAGAATTTGGCTCATGCTACCCTAATTACCATTTGCCCATTTGCATAGAATGCCTGAAGGATGCACCTCAGGAGGTAGAAAGGATGAGTGTCTCCAAACACATACCTTTTTGTTCCTATTACATGAATCCACCAAAGTCAGGTGCCTTCATGGCTGGAAGGCTTCCAGGTGTGGCTACTTCCAAGTCTTTTGAGAGCAGGGAAGGGGATGAGAGGAAGGGATGATACACCTTGTGTTAGATAGTAGTACTGGTTTTTGTTGTTGGTATAGTGGTATTTTTAGCATTGTTATAGTTGTATTATTGCTTTTATGAAGTTCTAACATCAATTATGAGGTTCTTTCAATCCTCTGGAGCAATGTGGGAAGAGTAATGCTTCCAGGTATTAACAAAAGGAAAATTAATGTACTGGGAGAGAGGGAGCAAAAAAGAAAAAAGAAAGGGAGAACAATTTCAATAGCTTTAAGACAAAAGGGTTTTTAAGGCATAGGGAAAAAATATAAAAGAAGGATAGTGAATAGCTTGAATTTTGTTTCAGGAATGCAATCAAGAGAGTCAAGATGTAAATGTAGCTAAAGAGATTGAAGGAAAAAGTGAATTTAGATGGAATGAATAAGAAGAGTAGTGAGAGGCGGGGAGCCCAGGAGGAGGTGCATTACTGCAGCAGAATATCTCAAATGAGAAATATTTAGGTATGTGCTGTGCTTGACTAGTGAATCTTGATGCCATACAGCCATATGAATTCATATCCTAGGTGTCAGAAACAGGCAGGTAGACTCTGATCCTGAGCAGCTGTAAATTAATGTAGCTCCACTGGAGAAAATGGAGTCATGCCCATTTACATAAGCCCAAGCACTGGCCATGACAGCAAGAAATTTCACATATAATCAGATCATCAGACCACAATCTAATTATCACATAAGATGAATTCTTGAACTCCCTTTCTTATTAAAAACTAACAATAAGCCTTATCACATTGGTTTCTTAGAAGCAGTACGTGGATGAGGAATTCTTCAGCCATGCATGCTTATTCCAAAGACCTAGATAATTTGCATTGCAGTCATTAATCCCAGATACTAAAAAAAATACCAGTTCAGAATTCTGAGAACAAGACCTGTTGGTAGGCACAGAGATGTCCTAAAGGTACTTGGAGGGCCTAGTTCATGCTTTCCTAGATTTCAGGCAAACTTTGTTTCCGTCAGCACTGGTATTCAAATGCACTATGTTAGATTTGTCTTCTTGCAATGGGTCTTTTGAACCAAGACTGTTTCATGCATATTTTTGTAGTCAATCATAAACTGTTTTTATACAGATGTCTGCTGTACTCTCATGGTATTCAGAAGTTCCAGGCTGGAGTCATCCTTCTGTACTCATGCACATGCAGATGCACATTTCCTTGGGATTTAAGGATTGCATCTACTTTTCTTACTGTGCTGAGGAAAGGGTGAACATCTGCACTTTGGTTTAATGTTATTTGTTGTGCCATCCAGAGTGTAATTGCATATCATATATTTAGTAGCAGTGAAATTATGCTACTTCTGGGTCCTAGGACTGCACTGGCTTTTTCCATGTACTTTCTCACCAAATTCCGTGCCTAGTTCTTCAGCAGGCCCACACTTTTCCTTGGTCTTCCTTTTGTTGCTGATGTACTTGCAAAAATCCTTGATGCCTTGTTTATCCCTTGCCAGATTTGAGTCCAGGTCGGTTTTGGCTTTCCTAAGCCCGCATTTGAATAATGTCTTTATAGTCCTTCTGGATCCTTGCTCCAACCTCTTGCGCGCTTCATTTTTATGTCCAAATTTTGTCAGGAGCTTCTTATTCATCAGGTGAGTCTCCTAGTATTTTTAGTTGACTTCCTGATGGTCAGGATGGACCACTGTTGAGCTGGAGGAGATGATCCTTGAACATCAGCTGCTGTCCACAACCCTCATTTTCTCCTGTGCCGGCTACCATGGCACTCTTCGGCCCTAAATAGTCCAAAGTACCTTCTCCTGAGGTCCAGATTTATGGTCCCACTTTTTCCCTTGTCCCCTCCTCTCAAGATTCCAAACTCCATCAGTTCAGGGTTGCTGCAGCCTAGGCTGCCTCCAGTCTTCACATATGCACCTAGTTCTTCCTTGATGGAAGTGCAGCAGACCATGTTCTCTTGTTGACTCCTCCATCCTTTGTGTCAAGGAATTGTCATCAATGCACTCCAGAAACCTTCTAGATTGCTTGTGCCTTGCTGTGTTGCCTCCCAGGCAGCTAGAAAAATGGGTGATTTGTAGATGTCAAAAATCCAAAGAAAAGTAAGAAAATTGCTGAGTGGTAAAATTATATTGATAAACATGAAATATTTATGGAGGATATTTTTTGTAGACAGGGATCTTGCTACCTGTCAGTATATGCTGATACAGGATAATATTTGCAGGTTTTATACACATGTATATGTATTCAGAATGTGAATAGAGTTTCTTTTGCAATAAAATGTTTGTGTGGTTCTTCAAAACAGTGCTGAGACAAGTGCCAAACTGTATTCCCTGTAAAACAGGCAATGTTCTGAGCTCACATTTCAGGGATCATTTTTTGGTAGTTTGTATAATTACTTTACAGTAATGTCTAGGATCAACAAACCAGAAAAGGATTCATTTGAAAGGTCAGACAAGAAGTCACATTATTGACTTGGTATATACACTGTGAATACAATTAGCACAGATTCTGTAAGTTTGAAAAAAACATTTCTGTTTCAAAAGAAAAGTACTTGAATTCACACAGCTAGGCTTTTGACCAAAAAGAAGGTATGGAAATTGAAGTATCCTTAATGGGAGCTCTGCGTTGTCACAGGGTATTTCTGGCATAAACCAGTCCAGCTATCATTGCTTTTTGATTAGGCCTTTTTTTTCAGGAAGCATCTACTTTTGTTCTTTGAAAGAGGAAGCATGGTATTTTCATCATTATTCTAATGCTTTATCCAGCAGTGTTTATAGAACATTTCACGAGGATGATCCTTCATTCAGGAGAATCAAATACGGCAGTTTTAAGAAATTCTTGCAATTTCTTTCTCACTTCTAAACAATATTTATTTATTCCCCTTTCAGATTAATTGGAATTGTAGACCCTTGGTCTAAATCCATCTTTCAGAGCTTGGAGTTGGTGGAGTTCCAAGGTTTGTCTACATCTAATTTTAATCAGAGGCTTAACACCAAGTCTTCATCTGTCTTTGAAATTTGTCCAAAGTTTCTCAGTGTTTTTCAGTGTCAAGATTCAGACTTAGAAACACCTCCAATTAGAATCCTCTCATGTGTTTTTTTGTTTGGTTGGTTTGGCTTTTTGGGTTTTTGTTGTTGCTTGTTTGTTTGTTTGTTGAGTTGGTTGGTTGGTTGGTTGGTTGGTTGGTTGGTTGGTTGGGTTGTTTTTTTTTTGTTGGCTGGTTGATTGGTTTGGTTTTGTTGGTTTTTTTAGAATTTCCAGTAAAGTACTATTCACATTCAGAATTTGAAAGAGGCAGCTGTTGAACTGAGTGGCACTGGTCTTTGGAGAGTACATGGAGTGGATTTGATGATTGTAGATTATGCCCTAATTTTGAAAGATTCACTGCTTCTTAAGACAAACATAAATTATAAGTAGAATAAAGACTTGAGGTCATTCTTTACCTTCTTCCCTTGAAAAAAAACCCAAACAAACAAACAAAATTTCTCTCTGAGAAATCCTAATGCCTTTAATCTGGTCACTAAGAGAGAAGGCATGCTCACTGGATCCTTCTGCAGAAGCTAGGGATTTCCTGAGAACACAGAGACACACAAATCTGTTCATTATTTTATGTTCTCCCTAGTACATAAACTAGATGTGTGTTTACGGTTCTAAAAAGCAAGTGCTACAAATAGGAGATAGCATGAACCCAATAAAACACTTAAAACAGCACCACAGTTACCCCAGATACATTATTTATGCTATTTTCTTTGCTCAATGGTCATATTCTGAAGGGTCTTCTTTTTACAGGGCGTCAGCTGTTACCAGATTCAAGAGAAGTGGCAATGCCCTTGAAACAAGGAGCACCCCTTGCTCCTTTTTATGTGTTTCAGTGCATCTGAATACCATTTCTTCTTTATGAGACTGTCTTGTCGGGACTGGTTCTGCATGTATCAGCTGTTAGGAACCCTGGACTGGATCATAGCTGTTGACTAGGATTTTTTAAGAATCTTTTCCAACTGCAAATCTTAGCCAAGCCAGCTTGTGTCGATTCCTGTGTCACTGCTGCCATCTTCGGGAAGTTTTCAATATTGCTGGGTGGGCTTTTTCAAGGTAGATGGATTCTGGCAACCGGGAGATGAACAAAATATGTACATCTTGCACATTGTTACAAGAACACAGTCCGAATGGCACAGAATAAAAGTTTGTATGGGGGTACCTTCATTTTGTTAGAGATGTTCATAAAAACATTCAAGGAAGGGAGTGTCCTGATTTTTATTGCAATTCTGTGTGAATTGAGCACTGGGTAATTGTTTAGCTCTCATCAGCTTCCCAGACTGCATGTTCAGTAGTTCATTCCAAGAACCACATTAATGAACCCGTCAGATTTCCAGGTCTGTTTTCACCTATAAATGTGCAGCTAGATGCTCAAATGCCCAGGGCATGTATGCAGAGCAGCAGTATTATCATATGGAAATAGGTTTGTTGTATTTTTTAAGTGCAAAAACCCACAGGCAGTAAAATTCATTCCTCGTGACATTCCTTATGAACTGATATATGCATTCAGCAACAAAATATCTTTTTCAAACCTGGGAGAAGTGATATTTTAATGTAGCTTTCAACCACTTTGTTGAATAAAAAAAGAGTCAAGTTTTTACGTCGCAGTTGTGGTGTTGTTGCATGTTTTGCAGGACAAAATAGCCAATCAGTTATACTTGTTATAAAATGTATTGCCTTACCCTTTCTAAAGGCATCTCAAGAAAACTATCATTTTCCTTCTTTGCATCCTAGTTCCTAAAAATAATGCTTTCTTCCATGTAGAATTTCACTACTTTTTTGTATCCATTTGAGTGATGACAACATACACTCTAGCTTTATTTTCTTTACAATGTGACTCATGCTCTGACTTTATGTGATCTGGGGTAAATACTATATTGTTCCACTGAATGACAGAGGATTTCTACCACCATAAGTGGGAGAGACACATAGTTTCTGTTTTAATATGTGCCTATATATATGACATAGTTAGAGTTATGTTTCTATTTTCCTTTTATTTCTTTTCTTTTTATCAGTTTTAAGTGGAATGCTGCATTCTTTTATTATATAAAACAGGGAATTATAGGCACTAGATTACAAAAATCCCCATTTAATACATTTTATATCTCCAACTGCTTTAAAATTGTTCCTCTTATTCATAAATTACTGATCTCCTTATCCCTTGCATCTGGATTCTAAGACATTCCATTAAATTATAAGGTGGCGATGATATTGGGGTTTTTTCAATGTTTCCTCATATAAATACTTTGTAATTTATTATGGAAATCATTTGTAGAAATCTTACATTAACCTGCATCCACTTTGCGTTTTATTAGTCATCCAGGCATGAAATTGCTAAACATTATACACTGGATAGATGTGATTAGGTGTCTGTACTGCTTACTAAAGTTACTTAAATGGGAACAGATTTAAGTCAATACACAATTGTTTTTTCTCTCCAGTGGGGCCAGCAAGAACCTAATACTTAATTAAATTCCTTTGTCATGTCTGTACTGCAGATGGAAGTAAGGGATCTCTGCAGTTCTGCATCCCCAAGCAGGGCTGAAACCTTCATCCAGCAGAACACAGCACCATGTAGAGAGAGTAATCCAGGTCCCAAATACACTACAGCTGCATTAGCTGCAGATTACCCGTATGGCTGTAAGACTTCCAGCAGAACTACCCCAAAGCTTCTCAGCAGTGCAACCTGCAAGTAAAACTCAGTTTTTCCACCAGAAGAAGGAAAGAGTCTAGGCTACTGCTGCACAGAAATGAGAATGCAGAGAGGACAAAGGAATTAAGAGCAGAGGAGAATGACTAGCTGTGACAGCTGGTCCTAAAGGAGGGGTCAGACTCCGTGGCAGCAGCTGTTTCTGGGGCTAAGAAAAGCTCCTCAAAGTAGTAATGTTTAACATCTAAGGTCTTGTCAGAGTCCCTGTAGCATGACAAGCTAGAAGCCTTGCTCTCTCTGCTTGCTGTCCACAGCTCTGGCACAGGTAAGTAACAGGGACACACATGCCTTGCAGGGTTTAGCAGCCTGCTGCTCTAGGCTTACTTTGTTTAAGCTTGTCTGGCTTCCTTTTCCAGCAGTGGTTTGGTTGGCATCTAACTGGGCATCCCTTCCTAGTGCCTCAGAGCACAATATTGTTCTGCTTCAGTTAGAGCTGTGCAACTCTGCCAGGGCCATCTATACCTGTTTGGTCTGCTTTGAAAATTGTGTGGTGTTTGAACTCATGTTTGCTTGGGTAATCAGCTATCAGATTGTTCAGTGATAACAAGACATGACTCTCTTATGTGCACATAATAGCACAACCAACAACATTTTTCCACACTTTCAGTATACCACATAATCTTGTTACTAACTCTGCTTTATAGGCTTTTCCTTCTTATTTTCTGGCATGGACTAATAAGTCTCACATCCTAGCCCACATGTAAAGAACAAGAGTGTGTAATATCCTTGTGTGTAGGTATGGGTAGAGAAATCTGGAAAGAGCATTCTCTCTTCTCTCACAGAGGCCTGAAGTCACTTCTGAGAGAAGCGCCTGGATCTGACCCTGTTTTTTTCTTCTCTTGTATCCCTTGCAGCACTTAAACTACAAGGCAACAAAGGAGGGGGCTAGGAAGCAGAAATAAGATTGCCAGTCCACATAAATCAGTAAATTAGGTTTGGGGAGGTCCGGGACAGGTTTTTTGAGCTTATGCTGTCAGTTTAACCAGCCCACTTTTTAGGTTAAAGCTACCTGATGTAAGGCAAGCTCCAAGACAGTATGTTTGGCTGTAGGCACAAACTCTCCAGCACTCACTGAAGAGACTTCAGATGTAAATGCCATCGTCTGGATCTTAGGAAATGAGCCCATGGGTTGTTTTGCAGAAGTCAGGAAGGAGACTTTTACTTTCAGATGCAAAAGGAAAACATTGAAATCTTAATGCAGTCCTATGCTTAAAGCTTTTGATGTTTATAGAAAATTGCCTCTTATAGTATTGATGGCAAATTGCCCTTAGATTGTAAGAGCTGAACAGAGAATGCAGCTGTATTTTTGAAACCATGTTTTGACAGATTGTCATGCTTCTCACAAAAGTTTGATTTTAGCTGAAATGTGCATAGTAAATGTGTGTACTTTATTATAAGGAAAAAGACCAAAATTGCTCTGCAAGTACTACTATGCTTTGCAATTGCCTTATATCTGATAAAACTGGTGTCATTAGAAATGAATGCTTTTTCTACTGTGGCATTTATCTTCATTGTAGTATTTGCGGGTTTTTCTGTAACTGGCAATTGGCAAAGCCACAAATTCTGAGTAAACATAGCTACTCCAGATGGTAAATATTCTGCTTTTCGAGTTTCCTGCTGTAAGGACAAGAAATACCAAAAGACAGAGTGTGTGGATGATGGTCTCACACTTGGTTCTGGATACAACAAAATGCCAGAGGCAAAATCAATCCAATACCTGTCATGTCTGGTTCACAGCAGCAGCATGACAAGGACTGTGACCTCTGCAGAGGGTGGGGAGTGGTTTTAATTGACTTTGGGTGGAAATGAATAACAAGGTTCATAGTTTCAGAGTAAAAATTAGTCTGTGTTCACGGAGGTCTGAACCCTCACCAAGACCCAAGTCCTGTCTGACATGAAAGTCATGCAGCATGATAAAATCTTTTTCTGTGAAATCTGGGGTTTGAGGGCTTTTCTAGAAGAAATATAAAAAAAAATCTGTATGTACATCTCAGTCACTATACCATAATTTGTACTTTGGAAAGTGCATTTGGAAA
Organism: Trochalopteron elliotii; assembly: GCA_024734555.1. NCBI lineage: Eukaryota > Metazoa > Chordata > Aves > Passeriformes > Leiothrichidae > Trochalopteron > Trochalopteron elliotii. Next base: position 267,887 of record JANPWX010000074.1, read on the forward strand.
CCATATTTTTCTAAATGGAAACACTATAGAGAGATGGCTTGGATCATTCTATTTGTCACTTACTGAATGCTTGGATTTCCCATAAGGCATGCTCATATTTTCAGTATAAATGTTTGCTTCAGTCAGCAGCCTATAGCTTGACTACAAAAGCTCATTTACGATTAAAACTTGGTGCCTTATAGTATTTTACATTTTCAAGGAAGTTTTTTGACCAGATAGATGTTGATGTTGTCCGGTGAAGATAATTATTTTTTTACCTATCCAGTGTTTTGTCTGTATTACTACTTAATAAAAGACTCTTCAGGTTAAAAAAGTCTGGTAAAAAAAAATCCTGTTATTCTGATAAAGAGCAAACAACTATACATTTTCTCTATACCATATAATTATTTGATGGTTGGAACTCAGGATACTCTGTGTGGTTGGTGACTACTTAGTTACACTCCTTCATTATATTTTCATTTACGAAAGAGGGGGGGGGAAAAGCACGGAAATACATCACTAATTACACCTCTATTAGGTAAAGTTTTGACCTTATGAAACCAGAATGTGGTTCTTTAGAGGAATGATCTGAGATGGCTATTGGGTGAGTCCAAAGTCTAAAAACTGGGAATCTCCTTTGTGCTGCTACGTGATCTTGGACCTTTGGTGTGGATTCTCGGTGGCATTTAGGTACGCATATCAACTGAATTAAGATCCTCATATTTTAGAGATCTGTGGCCCAGGTTTTCTACAAATTAGGCTTCAGTCACTGAAACAGTAATAGCAGTCCTCTGTTGCTTCACTGGCATGCAATGAAAGAGGTTTTCTTACAGTTCCAAGATGTTCTGATGCTGTGGTGATCAAAGCTGAGCAAGTATCTTAGAATGCTTATTTCACTTTGATGTGTAATATATATAACCAAACTGGTTTTGAAGACATAAAAATGTCTATTTAGTTCCACATGGCTTCTCTGGGATTCTCTTTAGACTATACTATAGCCTTCTCACATTACAAGAGCACTTAAAGTGCATTTTCTGGCAGCTCAATAAATAATAGAATTAACACTTGTCAGCTGTGGTTTATTTCAGCCTTAGAATGAATTATAATGTAGCACTCTTTTGGTTTGGTTTCGAGCTTGATTTTAGAAGGAAAAGTAAGTAGATGCATTGAAGGTTGATTTCTTGAAGTACTTGTTTTCCTAAGAAAGAAGGTAAAAGTTGTAAGGACTGAATTTTAAATGAAAGGTGAGGAGATCCATGTTGGTTTTCTTTGTTCATATAGTTATGGTTTTTAAGAACCTTTGCATTATTTGCATAATAGTTTTGCTCCAGTACTGATGAAGATGCTGATCCTGCCTGCATTCAGTAGCTTTTCATTTTCACAATTCTTGTGAGTAGTGGAGGGTCCAGACAGCCTCCACTGAATGAGGGATGATCAAAAGAGAACAGGTAGAAGAAGTGTTTTTTATAAGATTTTATGAGTCAATATATTCTCAGTGGCAACAGGTCATAACAGAAGAAACTGATTTCATTCTATGATGAAATTACAGGTTTGATAAGAAAAAGTAATTGTACAAAATCAATTTTTTCAAGTCTTTTTGTAAGACTTCAAACTAGAGAATATTCTGATAAGGAATTAATTACCATATTATATCAATAAAAGGTTTTAGTGGGCTGGGTTCCAACTGATGTGGTTGGGGTCTGAGCAGCAGCATTGTCTCATTACTGTCAGGAGATGCAGTATGGATGCCTCATCGTGCTTTGGTCATGAGGGTTAAAAAACTGGCAGATCACAGAAAGCAGTGTTTTCTGTGAAGAATCTATGCAAAGCAGGGTATTGGTAGCAGCATTTGACAGGAACTGTCAGAAAACTTGTCATGATTCAATATTCAGCAGTGATTCAGAAGTATATAAAAAACTTTGCTGATGCAGCACAGCAATGATACAGATTATTCAAATATAACTATTGACAAAAACAAGACAATCCTCAGAAAAGTGCAATGAATATGATTTGGAGCTGGAGGAGAGAGGGAGGATGAATAGTTCAACCAGTGAGAAGCTCGGGAGTTTCTCTGTTTAGGTAAAACAAGCTTCAGAGGTATCTTAATTACAGTACATAAGCACCTTCACAGGAAGAAAGTATGGGATACTGAAAGACTCTTTATTTTAGCAGAGAAACGCAGACCAGAAAACAGTTGCTGGAAGCTGAAACTAGGAAGAGTTAAAGTAGACTTTAGATACAAATTTTAAAAGTGATTTTGAAGACCCAATGAAACAGGAGTGCATCTTTCCTCACCTGATGTCTTTAATCTGGATGTGAATGTTTGCTTTGGAAGACACACCTCAGCCAAAACGTGTTCTGTCTTCAGTACAAAGCCAATAGTGATAACTATAGGAGGGACGAAATGCTAGTTCAGATTTCAACATAGATTGCAGAAGACTGGTAAGAAATCTGGGTATGTGCTTGAGTTTTTACTTTCACAGAAGTCCCTAGCAGTGCACCTACAGTGCTGCAGACTAAACTTTCTATGCCTGCCACACTGCAAACTTCCCTGCATTCTGCTGTGTAGTCACATGGAAGGAGGTAAGGGTGAAAAAGAAAAGGAGTATCTGAGTTGAGGAGTAACTTTAAAATAAAAGAAGGGAGCTCAAACTTGAAGCTTTGTGCAGGGCATATGAGTATTTTATTGAAGATGGAAGAAAGATAATTTTAACAGTAATATTTATAAGCACTAAATATAAGGGAGATATTGTCAGAGACCAAAGAAAATTCATTTGCAATAGGCAAGGGAGAGAATGAGAGCTGTGATGCTTAATCCAAGGGAAAGAAAATCTTTGAAATGTTGTGAAAAAGGAAATGGTAAAATCTTACTTCTAAAAAACCAAGCAGCATAGCATGCAAGTGACAAACTAATTTTCTTTTCATTAAAAAAAAAAGAAAGAAAAAAAAAAAAAAAAGCTGCATTCTGCTCCCATTTCCAAACTTAAAATACTATAAATGGGCCAGTCAGGAATAACTGAGACTGAGGCTTCATTTTACCACCCCAGTTTTTATTCAGCGTCACTGCAGACATCGTCTGTGGGGTTTGAATTCCACAGAAGTGACCAGAGTTTGGTCTGCTTTTACCTTTTGTTTGAATAATCATAAGAATAGGAGGATTTTAAAAACAGGATTTGAATCCCTGTTGAGGTTTTTAATACCCCCTATTCTGAGGTCACTGGATTTAGGATTTCTGCTTGGGCCTATCTCATACATTTTTACAGATATTCAAAAGCCTGTAATAGCCCACACACAGGTTATATTAATTTCCAGTGCCTAAATCCCTTAAGTGCTTTGGGGATTTCCCCGCTAATCCTCTTTTTAATGCAGGGGTAGGTTTGAACCTTTGGGATTTATTCTTTGTGTTGGTTGTTTTCCAACCAAAGAATCTTTCAAGGGTAACAACAGCAAGTGCTAAATGCGTAAAGACATAGAAAGTTTATCTGCTGTTTATATTATCACAGCAATCTGCCAGTCTTTTTTTGGCACAAGAAGGAAAAGAAAGTGTGACTATTATTAGTAATTACACTACTTACAGTAATTTTAAACACTTACTAACATTAAATGTATGCAGAAGTATTAAATCCTGACTGAACATCAAATCCTTTCCATTCCAAGGGCAAAATAACTGTATTAATATTAATGAAGCCATAAAATACAAGTTAACTGACAGGATTTTTGCAGTTGCTTACTGCAACTGTATTTTGTTACTGAAAATTTATCATATTTCTCATGTCTGAAAGTAAAAAATTAATAAAACTATCACAAACTGCTCTTTGCTGTAAGTGACATGCCTTTTCTTTATGATGCATGCTTTGCCATAAAAAGGGAGTGCTTAATGCATTTCTGTTGGGAGATGCCTATTTATTCTGACAAACCGATCAGCCTCCAGGGTGTTTCTTTGCCACAGAACTGATTCTACATCTCATCCATTATCTAATAAGATGTGAAAAGAGTATCCTGTCTCGCAAAAAAAATCAGGCTTTGTTTCATTACAAGGATGTGGCAGGCCCACTTACAGACTTACTTTGCAGGATATACAATTGTTAGTGAAAGGCCCAGTTATACACTCATGAATGTTTCCAATAGGCCTGTGGGGAAAACATTGGTAACATTGGTACTGAAGATCATTTATTTCAAAGGCAAGTATAAAATATGGCCTCTATAATGAGAAAATGCATTTCACATCTTAAATAGTACTGCAGGAGCTTATGAATTTTATTATTGTAATAAACACCAATGCCACATAAACTAGCCAGCCAGAATGTCTCTGCAAAATATATGCCCTGGTTGTTTTTCTTTTCTTTCTTCATTATTTCTTCCTTTACAATGTTTATGAAAGGTTTAAAATTGTGCTTGCAAGGGAAAAGAGAGACTGGAGTAAGGAAAGCAAGCTGAGGCATTGTGTGATAAGGCAGTGATAAAGCAAGTGTATACAAAACACTATCAGACAAATCTTGTCAGTCAGATGTGCTCATAAGGAAATAAAGTCAGAAAGGAAAAGGAGAGTAGGATACACAGTAAGAAATTCAATTAAAGCCAGGCATAAGCTTAAATGTTAAGATATAACACGTCTTTAAGACATTAGGTATCCAGATGGAAAGTGAAAATACCTCTCTCTATGTGTTTAAGCAGAGATTAACACACCCAAAACTTTTGACCACTAATGCACTGCAAATTGTTGTTGCATTTAAATTATGCTCTATTACAACAATGCAGCCTCCGATACAGCACACCCCACAAAAAAAGTGCCTCCATTGTGAAGCTGTTTGCTAACAACCACAACTGAATTAACAAATCAGTGTTGGTTGAAGTAAAACAAAACATTTTAGATCATTGATAAAATAGAGGGAGAAGTGACATGAAAGCAAACAGTGGTTAGGCTTGCTATCTCTGGAAGTTAGAACACTCCATTGCTCCAAATTTCCCTGACTTTCTGAATAACAGGATCAATCCTTTTGAACTTGCACAATGCTTCTTTTCATAAATGGCAGTTTCTTTAGCATGACAATAAAATATGATTTTCAGTGCTTCTTGGAAAAGTGAAAATACAGCTTGAAGGAATTCAAAATGAAATTACAAAAACTGGAATTACTGGCAGACAAACGTTCTAGTGTCATGTCCTCCTGATATCCTTTATTCATTACATGTGACTGCAGCTCTGTATCTAAAAATCAAGGCTGTTTTTTCAGCCTTGCTTATAATGCCAGTCAGAATGGCTTACTGCTGAGAAATCTTCCAGAGTCTGGAGTTGCATCAAGACAGCATAGCTTTAAAACAGCATAAGAGAGACCCATTCTACATTATTGACTTTTCCTCTTACCTGCAAGGACACAGAATTTAATGCAGCATTGACGGGTCAAAGATTTTGACACATGTCAAGTCAGATATCTTCATTTTAGAGCTTAAAAAAAGGCATCAAACCTGATACATATGAACCACTTGAGGTGGCAGAGGCAGTCAGACTGAGCTAGGGACAATTGTTTCACTTATCTGCAAAAGAAATTACTTTTCAATGAAGCCTTAGGTAAAGAACAACATTATTTAAGGAGGATAATACCAGAACAACTGCTAAAAATGCAATAAAGGTCTAGAGGTAGATCCCTAAACGCTGTGTTAAGTATCCTATCATTGTGTTCTTTCTGTAGATTTTTAAACCATCCTGTAAAGGTCTATGGCAAGGATATAATTTCCTAGAAAATGGTATTTCATATGGCCTTTTATAAAGTGGTCATCCCCTAGCAAAGTCAGCAATAGTTTTCTATAGAGAAGGCATTGGATTCAGAACTATGAATAGACTATTTCCATTAGCAAACACTATACAGCAGAACAGCTTTTTTCAGCCATCACCCTTCTTCTATAAAAAGATTTCACAGCAGGAAAAGCACACCCAGAACTATCTGGTATGACTCTACGTTCCTAAATGAACCATGTTGCAAAATCTCATTTTTAATAATGGCATTTACGTTACTTCCCCGATGAAATGTGTAATCATAACAGCAAAATCATTGTGTTAATGATCAGAGTGTATAATGAGATGCACAATTAGGAGGATTATGGGAATTTAATGGGAAGAGAAGGGCAAGGGATCATCTATTGTATGACTCTTCATGATTGTAACCTGCTGTCTATGTCCCTAAAGTGTTTTTATGACTGGCATGCTTTGGTTTGTTTTCCAGTCCGTGTTCTGCCGTGAATGTAAAGAAGAATTCCATGAAGGGGAATGCAACTCTCTCCTCAGCCCACAGGGAGCCATGACCCAGAAGGTATGAATCTCACAACTCCTTATTGTTATCCCTGGACCAGCCAGAGTGACATTTGTCAAATGGGTCCTAATTATAATCCTAAGTAAAAGCAATTACGATCATGCTTAATTACACCAGCCGTCAGAGTTGTCGAATTGGCTTTGCGGTGGATTTCAGTCTCTTTGATTGATAGAGTAGCTGAGTTCTGTCAGGAACACACAAGGCTCTGCCATCAGCTGATAAAGAAAAGGTCTTCCCAGTGGGCTTCTAGGGTTGTCTCTATTCAATGTGAACACTTTTGAAAGGCTTTGTATAGTCTTGCTGCCTTTCAGCTTATTTTCAGTGCACCAGTCAGGAAATCTTGTGAGTTTGGGCCGAATAACAGGACTTTTATACAGCCTATGCAGAAAATACTATTGGTAATTTATGTTTTAGCTTACAGAAATAAAAAATAGATTGTCTAGGCTGCAAGCTGTTAGATGATAATTATTCTAGGCTGCTCTATAATTTTGTTATTATTGTAGCTATAGGCCTGGATAGGAAATTGCTTTTCTCTCCTGGCATTTCTCTTTGTTTGAGATTCAATTTTTCCTTGAAATAAATAAATCATGTAAACCACAGTCTTTCCAACTTAAAAAAAAAAAAAATTGTGAGAGAGAAAGAACAGGAAACATATCCCCTAAATATCTCACAGCTTGATGCCCAGGCTGCACTCCTAGGAAGCAGAAAACTGGTATTCAGATATCTGGTGGGTTTCATGCTAAGAGGAAACTCAAACCCTGAGCCTCCAGACAGTCCAATGTGGCAGATAAAGGTTTGTGGGCAGGTGCTGATGAGGGCTCGCATCCAGCCAGCTCTTAGAGAAGTGTGCCAAGTTCCTGTAGCTGCCTGCAGGCAGGCTCTGTCTGAGGCTGTCTTTTGGGGACTCACTGAATACTGAGACTGGCAGGGAGCTGAAATTCTACTGGGAATCTTAGCCATGTGCTACCTGGAGGTGGTTCATATGCCATACTTTGCAAACCTTGCAGTAGGTCATGACCTGTGTAGAGATTCTTCTCTTTAACCTTTCTTAATGAAGCTCTTCTAATTTATAATAAGAGTTAGCCCTAGTTGAGATAGAATGAAACAGCCTGTATCCTCATAGTCAGTCAGGGTATCTACCTCTGCTGACCTGGAACATGTGTATTGTGTCAGACCCAAAATCCATCTACTTTCCCAGCCTCTAGTGATTTGTGATGCACATGTGGTGTTTTATGTTTAGTAGCTATCGGCAATTTTTTTTTCCATGAATTTGTGCAACCCATTTTTGAAACCATATGTATACATAATAAGGAGATTTGCAACTTAGCTGCCCTCTATGAAGGACAGTTTCATTTTATTTGCAATGGCCTTAGAGCAGTCTTCCAGTTTCCATTCACATTTATATAAAAAACAAACCCACTTCAACAGAGACATTGAGAGATGCCTAAAGCATCCAACAGCCTAGTAAAGCAGGAGACCAAGGTTCAATGTCTTACCTGAATTAAACTGAGCTAGAACTTGAATACATCTCAACATGAACAGAGAGGTCTATATTCATTAAGTTGTTTATGCTTAGAGTTTTGCCTAGAGTACTGAAAGTTGTCATGGCACATTAAAAGTTAGTTCAACAATGTTGGCTCTGTGAAAGCTAGAGTTCATGTAATTTTTTATCTTCTAAGGCGGAGATAAAGGTATGCCAGGAAGAATCAGAATACCATAGGAAGAAGTCATTTATTTTAAATATTTGAATATTGCCATAGCTTTTCCTTATAACAATGGGAGAACTTCGCCCATCTGAGTCAATCTCACAGCTCATGAATTGCACCCAATTAGACCTGTTAACTTAGCAATGTTGACTACAGTTGCAGTTCTAGTGTCACATGAATGTTCTTGCTGTTGCTGAAAAATTTCCTCTACTCTCAAGGAACTGTTCCAGAATAGCTAAATGATAATACCAGAATAACTCTTGCACCTATACAAACCAGGTCTCCTGCATAGACAAGACCACAGACTATGCAGGATTCACTGAGGCTGCAGTCTAAACTGAAGTTGATTGACTTAGGTCCGCCTTCTCTTCCCCCAAGAAATGAGAGGTGCACTAATTAAACGTCTCCACGAGGCGGTGCTGTGCCGCTGAAGGAATGTTTTCCCTCCTTTTCCTTAGCCGGGCGCGCAAACCGAGCGGTAGCAGAACCAGGGCGGGCGCAGGAGCTGGTGAGATGCTGGTTCCACCCGCCCAGCATCACTGCACAGCCGCCCTGCACACAGCGCTCCCGTACCGGGCACACAGGCCATCCGGGGGCATGTATAGAGAGCAGGGCCTGTGGCACAATTCAATCTCTATCCCTGAAATTAGTGTAAACATTTATCTGCCTGTGTTTCAGGCTGTCTGTTCCACTTGGCATCGCCTGCCAGGTGCATAGGTCTGTGTGTCAGACCTAACCTGCTGTGATTGTATGCTTGGTGAGGCAGTGAGAAGGTTTGTTTTATCTTTGACCATGGTCTGTTTCAAGGTAGAATACATTTCCAGGGCTGCCTCCAGCTCAAGCAATTTGACTCCTGTCTGGATCCTTTCCATATAATTTATTTTATCAAGATATCTTACTGCCACAACTTCTGCCAGTCAAATTTAAGGATCAAACAAACACACTGCCACTAAACTGTTCCTCTCCAGAACAGGTGCAGGATACACGATCAGTTTCAGGGAAATACGGCCAATAAGAAAAATGCAGGGCTTGCTTTAGTCTGTAGTGGCTGTAGCAATGAAAGGACCTTCTCTTGCCTTCACATTTCTGCAAATGCCTGCAGGTCTCTGATGTTCAACAGTATGAAACACTATGGACAGGCTCAGGCCTAAGTCAGCATGACAGAGGCGAACGTGGTGGAGCACGAGGAGTATGAAAGAAAAACCGAAAAGGAGAGTTGTTGTTGAGGAATTGGGTGACCAATAGTTGATGGCAGCATGGAGAGCAGGAAGAGCTGTGGTGGCACTCCATGTGGCTCTCCTAAGGTGTGTCAGGGCACTGCAAGGGCCATCTACTTCCTGGGGACTTTCCATGTGACAGGGCAGGGCCTGAGGACGGGGATGAGCCAAAATGGTGGAAGGTGGGTCCACAGGTGCCCTATGACTGGGCTGGGCAGGGATGTGGGGAGCTGGAGACAGGCCCTGCTGCAGTGTCACCAGGCAGTGACAGACCCCTGAGCCATGAACAGGCTGCGGGGATTAGCAGGGGACTGGGACAGCAAGGTCTGATGGTACCCTCAGAGCCTGGAACCAAGACTTGGAGAAAGAAATCCCTCAGAAGGAGAGACAGAGCCTGATATAGAGGAATTCGAGTGTCCAAGAGCTGACTGGAGGGACTGTAACCTGCCAGATAGAGCAGAAGCTCCAGAAAGAGGAAAAGAAAGAGATGTGAAATGACATGACACAGCTGTGAGGGTCCAGGAAACATAAATGGTGGTGATGAAATGGGCCTGTGCTTGGGCAGATGTCAAAAGGAGGGAGGAGGAAGCCTGAGGTAAAGAGAGGGGAGTGTAGCTGGTGGGACTGTGAAAGGAGGGCTGGGAAGGATGGAAGGGGGAAGGGGGTAAGTTGGTAGGAGGAAGGAAGAGGACAACCACAATGGCAGGATATAGGAGGGATAAAGCAGGTGCCTCATGTGGATCTTTGAAAGCCTATTCCAAATAAAGGAGTTGGAAGCTTTAGGGAAGCTAAATGGCATTACTTGCTGCTTGGGGTAGAAAAGGCAAACTCGGCAGCAAGCAAGCAGAAAGCAGCCCAGCTTTAACTATTGGTGTATCATGACCTTTCAGATCTGTGCACAGATATTGCATGGCCCATTGGGAAGGATAAAATGTTCTCTTTCTGCTGAAATGTCTACTTTTAGCCCAGAGAGGCCATTGGAAGCTTATCTTAAACATTTACTTACTGGTGCAGGACTGATTATTTCCCATCTTAGTGTGTAAATTACATTATTTCAGGGAAAATAGAATTTATCTGTGGCAATATCAGTTGAGAAGCTTTGTTTTAAAACCATTTCAGCCTCCTGGAATGGTTTGAACTTTGGGATGACAGAAGAAATCATATTTGATGAATTAAAAGGCACAGTGTGCATGATGGAATCAGTGACACAGTAAAGGTGACTCCAGCCAGATTTAGGTTTAGAAATAAACTCTAAAATAAACTGCATAGTCCCTGCTATGTGCACCACAAAACCAAGCTTCCTGGCCTCTTTTAACCACACACATAGACAGTCTGTGCTGGTGGGGAATCTAGCCATAAACCAGCTTCCTCTGTAAGTCCCCACCTTAAAGTTAGCCTAGCTTTCCTAGCATAAAATTTTTGTAGGTGGTTTTTCTTTTACAAGGATAAGCAATGCATCTTCTCCCTTACTAGCAACTGGACAATAAAATGTGGCCACATATTAGATTTGAACTTTTTCAGAATAGCTTCCAGGATGGTTTTGGTCCTGGGCATGTTGATGAGACACCGGCAAGTTAAACTGTAACAGCAATGACATTGATGTAGAAGTGGTGCCTATGTAAATAAGTGAGTAGAATATGGGGCACAGAGTCATAAGTGTTTGGGGGCAAGAAGGGTAACACAGCCTGGATGAAATGTGTTATTAAAAAGTATGTTTTAGAGTTGGTTCTGTGGACAAACTTTCTCCAAGAAACTGCTGATTATCTTGTCCTACTAAACTCCTTTAAAATCCTATCAGAACATAGCTAGTCTTAGTCCAAGCCTTAATTCCAGCTAGTCAGAGAAGGAGTCTGTTCTATCAAGTCTGGCCCTGCAATCCATGGAATCCAGTGAAGTCCTTCTCTAAATATTCATCTTTAGCTGTTGATGCAGCTAAAAATTCTTACCCATTTCTTGCACACAAGTTACAGACTAGGTGGTGTAAATTTCTACCATTTTGTTGCAGTAAAAATCTCATTAACTGCTACAGTTGTTCATTTCAGACCATGTTCACTATATATGCAAAGTAAAAAATGTACTGCTAGTTTTATCAAAGCCTTAGCTAATCAATCAAGTATTTTTAGCCCATTTACAATAACACTCGGACTTAAAGTTGAAATTATAGTTAAAATAAAGGATATGCAAACTTTCTGGTAACACCCATTTCCCCATTGTTATTTTTAACCTTCCATTGCTTCTCTGGATTCTAGGCTCAATAGCTGCAGTCTGGAATGGACTGGTATAGTGAATCCTTTACCAGAAGGAGCATGATGTTGATACTGAAAGAAATTTTTTTCCTTCTTATTGTATAATCTGCTTGGAGTCAGTCTTATATGTTTGTTAATAGACTCCTTCTCTGAGGCACAAGCCAATGTTGGTGTGTTTTACGCAAGTCAGTTATGCCTTTGTTCTCTCTGTTGTCCTCAAGATTGTTTTCACCCATCCTTCAAGGCTGTATTTGGGTAACTGACCACCTGAGTGTGGTTCATAATGCTGGAGTCTCCCATATCATCCTGTGCCTCTGCTTTCAAGGCCCCTTCTATCATCCCATGCCATTATTTTATTGTAGGGTCAGAGACAGTTTGTTCTGACTGGTAGTACCTATAATGGTCATTCCTGCCTGTTAGTTACAAAAATACATGGAACTGTTAAACCATGCAATAATACAAAAAGCAAAATGTAGAAAAGCAAAAGCAGAACAGGTGAATAGTCATCAGGCCATTAAAGAATTGCTGTCACAGGCTAAACCAAATCTCTAGGCATGCCAAGACGTGTTCAGATACAGCCTGATGGGTCCTGAGGCTCATGGTGCTGGCTTGGCACAAAGACTGTGGTCTCTCACAAGAAACAGCAACACCATTTTTACTGAGGCATACAGATACCATCTACAGTCTCTTCCAGTGTAAATGTATAGGTACTGTTGTAAAACTTCAACTCTGCTCTTAACCTGTGGGACACTGCCTGTCCTGGTTGTAGCCCTAAGCCCAAGTGCTAAAGCCCTCTCCAGACCCACCACCTTCAAATCAATCCTCAGCTGTTCCTTGTTTGGAACTCAGCCCTCACAGTCCTCAGGCAGCTAATGTGGGATCCGGGTAACAGCTTTGCTGTTCTGCAGCTGGCAGTATAAAATTTATCCAGCCCCCATGTCAGCCCAGGAACCCATCAGACCTAGCCCAAAAGCAGAGCAGTCAGTGTCTCAGCTGAGTCAGAGCAAACCTGATCCTCTTCATCAGCACACACTTCCAGGGCCCTGGCTGCACCCTAACCAGAGTTCCTGGGCACAAACCTGACTTAGGCATGATGTCTCAGGCAAATGATTGGCTCAAAGCAGAGCTATTGGATCACTTCCCAGACGTGTCTTTTGCTGCACAGGTGCAACATAGAGGCACATCCGTGTGCTTGCACGCAAACATCCAGGAAAGCCTGTCACAGCACCTGGCATCCTGCTGAAGGCTGCTGGAATGTAGCTCCTGGAAAAGCTCCCAGCTCACATGGGCCGCGGGTGAACCTCCAGCCCATCTTTTCCTCTCGTTGCCTCTTGTGTGCAGGTCTCGGAGTTGACAGTAGGGGGTATGAAGTGTACAGGCATTGCCTGCCAGGCTTCCTATTCCATCGTGGAACGACAGCTGCTAACCTCCCATGCTGCAGATTTCCAGCAAGCATGTAAGGTTGTGAAGCCTGGTCTTAAGCAGCTAATGATAATCTAAATGATAAATACTAAATGCTAATCACAAAAAACATTCATTATTTCCCTGCATTTTAGTAAAAGGAAAAGCTACTGAAAAGGTTCATCATACATAGTATCTTTCAATGAGTCCTGAGTCACAGTATGAAATGTGAAACATCTGTTATTAGGCCATTGATTTTTTTTTTTCCCCGTCAGGTAAACTTTAAAAGTTAAATAAAACACGGCTGCACAAGAAATGGCACACCTAGCTGGATTTCTAAAATATCAAAACAACTGGAAAAGAAACTGAGGCTCAGGGTTTTAGTGTGTGATATATTCACAATGTCAAGCTCAGGACATTTCAACCCACAGGTGCCTAATTAAAGGAGCAAAAAAAAATAACTATAACCGGGAAATGTCCTGCAAAATTAATCTCTGTGTTATAAATAAAGATGCACCAGAGGAAATCTGAGAACAAGTCTTAACTTCCTGTCTAATGAGAAATAGACAATACCTATATTGAGAGAATTTTAGCTTTTCTATTTTGGGTAGCTATAAAGTAAAAAAGATGTGACAGACTGCTTTTGTTTATGAGGTTAAGCTGACAGTCATTTTCAGCTGCATTGCCACTTATGAGAGAAGGCACATTCTTTATTTCACTCATGGAAAACAGTTATATAAGATTGACCTGTATTGGATTAGATTTTCTGCTTTAGAGCAGTGCAAATTCAATATTCACCATCTACCTGAATTTAATTCATTATATGAAAGGCTGCAACACACAGAGTGAGAACCTTGATGTGCAGTGTCACCAAACCAGAGCACTCTTTCATCTTGTATCCAATATAATACCCTGTGTATATCAATTTGATTTTAACTAGTTGCTGTCATCACAAAGCAGCTCTTTCATTTTATGTTAGAATTCCCTAGGTACACTAGACAAATTGGCTCACACAAGGCTGCTTCATGTGGATTTAACCAGCTCATTGTAGTACTGGCACCTCTGTTTTTCCTGTGTGTGAAACATATTCTCATTGAATGAATATCTTTTCTGTTCCTTATCTGTAGCCACATTTTAGCATTTTGATTAGCCTAAATCTGTCTCTAAAATACAGCAATAGTCCCATAGCTATGCACATCTCTCTTTGTGAGATTTTGACTCTTAAATGGCTTAAATCATCCATTTTCTTCCAAAACCCTCTAGCCTATCTAGTGCCCTAGACACCTGCTATTTTTACTCCCTGAGGTAAAAAGTACCAATAAATTTGACAGGATGTTAATTCATGTGATCATGTTCATAAAACATCCCTGTTGAAGCCAAGAAAACAAAATAAATTTAAGTTGGACTGCTGTCACCATCCACTGTAGATCAGGCTTCAACAGCTGAGGCTGCTTTTGCTTAGAGCTCTAGCTCTAGTGGGCTGTGTTAACCTAAATATTATGGTGGGATGAACATTGCTCGTGCACAATGAGTTATTCTTTGTCTTCCTTTCAAATGCTTTCAAGTATACATAGCTTTTCTCACATTCTTTTTAGAAAATGAGTAATACTTCCTGTTTTTGAGACATCTAAACCTTGTTAAAATTCTGTATTTCACCTAAAGTGAAATAATTTTACATATTTCTATTACCCTAAATAAAACTTATTTTTTCAAGTAAAATTCTCTTAAAACCAAGCATTTCTGATCAAAAACAAATGTATTTCAGATTTAAAGAAAGCTTCACTAGGATACATTTCTTTAAAGTTACCAGCTTTTTTTGCTTATCTGGGAGAGATGAAGCACCAAGGGTAAAGAAGCAGGAATGCAGAAATTACATCCACTTAAAGCGAAGCACAAAGAAGGTTAACAGTTGCATATTTTATTCTGAACTAAGCGTCTTCAGTTTTCAGATCTTGTCTATACCAGGCAAAATAAGCATGATCATAAAAGAAGCATGCTGACATAAGGCAGTATATAATTCAGTGGATGTCAAAATTTAACATTATATATTTAAGACTTCCAATATTTTGAACAATAAACCTTCCCATGAATATTTTTAATCTAGATGGTACTGCTTAGTTGCTGCCTGTGAACACATTCTTCCTTTGCTTCCATGTGGTTCTACTGACAGGTCGATGTGTACTCTATCACCTGAATGAGATGCTGCTCTAAGAAGGACAATTTTTCTATTTCAAGATGCTTTCTGTCCCTGTAGATCTCTTTCCAGTACTGCATGATATTGATTAACTGCAAAGAAAGGATTCCATGTACATTTTCTGTACTGTTGTATGGTCCTCAGCAGTCCCTGTGGTCTCTTTATCCCTGTTAGTTTTTCCAAAAAACTCAGCATAGAAACAGAAGTAAATCTACATCCTTTAGTGTGACCCAGAGATAATAAGACAAACTTTTGCTCCTGTGTCCCTGCAGGGAGGATATTGAATAATGCTTATAACAGCTCTTTCTGTAGCTTGCTGTTATTTATGGGTATTCATTCCGGGTCATAATATGCAGCACAGTTGAGAATCAAAAGAATTATTCATAAAGTGGCATGGATGAAGTCTAGTAGCTTTTCTATAATGCTGGGACAAATGTTCCATACTAAGTGGGAAACTAACGCATATTGTGTTGAGTGAGCATCAGAAGTGATCAAAGTCTCCTGTCCTCAGCAAACTGACGTGTGATGCACACCTGGAGCATCTCTGAACTTCCTATCCAAGACCAGGCAGAACAAGCAAAGCTGGAGACCCCTCTACTTGACAGACCTGGGCCATGGTCAAGGAGATTAGGTTTCCTAGTTTAGGATGTAAGAACATGATTGAAATAGACACTGATAATGAAGAATTGCCATACACCTTTTCTTTATTGTTTGAAGAAAAAATGCAGATAAATCTATGTGTGCTGGCCATCACTGGGTGTGGAGCACTAAATAAAACACATGAACACTAAAGGCTTATAGATCTGAATGGTCTGATTTCTTCACTGAATCAGAGGGACCCCATCACTGTGCCATTTCTCTGCATTTGACTCATGCAGCAGGAAGTTTTTTAACTTAGCATTCATCAAGACTGGGCATAGGAGGGATGGTTCAGCTCTAACAGGCTGAAATATGCTGCTGCATCTAGTTCATGCTAGAATTTTTGCAATGGAAAATACTGAAATAATAATTCACTGCTATTTTCAGCAGTTTGTCTTGGTAAAAAGCATGTGTGTGGCTAGAAGTTTTTTCTTTTAGGTATTTCTAAAGTCTCCCAATTTTGTTTTCAGAACCAAGATCAAAAATGTTTATACAAATAAAGTTAACAATTTGGTATGTGAAATTTTGCCTCAGTGTCCTTTGCTATTAGGTCACAACAAAGACATGAAGATGGAGAAAAAAAGTATGTTTGCAAGTATTAAAACACTAGATTTGGACTATTTGAGAAAACAGAGCCACCGTGAAGCTCTTCTGGACTGATTACAAAAATTTAAAATACTTCTGGTCTTCTCATTTAGTGCTTCTGAAAAGAACAGCAATATTTTGCCACTGCTGTAGTGATTTTCATCTGTATGCATGTTAAACAATGAGTTCCCATTAAAATGAGATATCATCTTATTTCTGTCACAGGGAAAACTGAGACCCAGATCAAGCGTTCCCCACTCTCTCGCTCTACCTCTCTGAGCTAGCTCATATTGCTTGCAAAAGTCATCCTTCCTTAAGGATGTAGGTGTTGAAAAATCAATACTAGATTATGTTCTTTGCTATTAGCTTGAGCAGCTTTTTCTATTTCCCAGAAGTTACTAATGTGCCGTTGTAGAGAGGTCATCTTTCTGCCAAATTGCTGAATAATCCAGCAGGGTGCAGGGCTGAGTTCCCTCTCCACAAGCAGAGAGACAAAAGT
The DNA here is from genome assembly GCA_024734555.1 of Trochalopteron elliotii. Classification (NCBI taxonomy): domain Eukaryota; kingdom Metazoa; phylum Chordata; class Aves; order Passeriformes; family Leiothrichidae; genus Trochalopteron; species Trochalopteron elliotii. Next base: position 284,658 of record JANPWX010000074.1, read on the forward strand.
AAAAGTCATTTCTAGGATACCGATAAGAAGATTTCGTTCACTTTTGTCACCTCTACATCAAAAAGATAAGCAAACTGGAGAATATTAAGTGAGGAGCAACAAAAGACATTCACAAACTGAGGACACTGATGTAGGCTGTAAAATAAATAATGGCAACTATATTATTGATGTTTCCTGATTAATAGAAGACAGTGGAGGGCGGTTTTTTGTTGTTTTGTGTTCTGGTATGGTTTTCCTTAAATGCATAATGCAAAGGCCACTAGATGAGCTGGAAATATATTTCTGCAGATGCTGGTCTTTGTTATTCCATTTTAACTCAGGTCGTTTCAGCCAAAAACTAAAATCTAGGCACTACTCACTGACAAAACTTATATGTTTTATCAATACTATGTGACCAGAATTCAAGCAGAGTTATGGCTTGTTGCATTGTTTAAAGTTGGGCCAATTTCCTTTTTCTGTCTTACTAGAAATACATGTATTTAAAAATTATCCATATAAATAAATATAGAAGTCTATCCACATAAAAGCATATAAGTATTTAGAAGGTATACACCAAGAAGTTACAGGAATTGTTATAAAGTAGTTTTAAGTTCATCATTTTCCCACATGCTTGAATAAAACCATATTATGAATGGAGAGAGCAGAGCTTCAAGGTTGGAACCTACATGCATTGTTTATAGGTACTATTCACATGATTGCCAACCTCATGTGATGGAAATGACCCAAGGCACTGCCATCTCTTTTGTCCTTGTACTATCATTTTAGGTATGAAACAGCCAAATAGGCCACTTGTGTAATTTTGTCCCAGTCATAAATAGGACAAACACAGGAGTCCCTTTTATACTCTTCATGATTACTTTTTCCTTCTGTGTCATTCTATCTGGGGAGTTTTCATTGCTTTTCATTGAGTGGGATTTCTTACTTCTTTTCCAAAATTTTTATGTTTACTCTTTGTGCCTGTTATATTTGTGTAGAGTTACATTGGAACGAAACTCAGACCTCCAATATGACAGAGTACAGTTTATTATGAAAAACAATTTCCTTCCAGGCACCCCACCATCCAGCATTACCAAATGTTGCACTTTATTGGTGTTTTTGCTTTTCTTGCAAGAAGGGCTTTAATCCCTGAAGCAGAATCAAACCTGTGGTGTCTAACATGTGATGTTGTCAGCCAGATTCACCTGACTCCTTCTTTGCCTTCCCTTTTGCTTTACCTGTCTTGGTGCCTTTGCAGCACAGCTTCATGCCCCAATGAGTGCCCCTCCTCTCTCTTTGCAGGGGTATGTAGTGGATGAACACGCAGCCATGCAAGCTCGATGGGAAGAAGCATCTAGAGAAACAATCAAGAAGACAACCAAGCCATGCCCCAACTGCAATATTCCAGTAGAAAAAAATGGTAAGTTTATTAGATATCTTGTACTTACCTGTCTCTTAAAATTCATTTTACAGTATAAACATATGAATGTGCAGGTGTACATATGCATAGTATTATTCCAAGAGGGGGAGAGCACAAAAAGTTTGAACAATTCCCTTATCTAAATTACCTTGAAAACACTAACTCTAAATCACTTGTTTCTAAAACCACTAATTAAGCCTCACAAAATGTCCAGCTATTTTTTAGATGGGGAAAATGGGGCATTGGATGTAGCATTCATATGAGTGGATATCCAGCTAGTTATCTAGACTTTCCATTGTCACTGGGAAAAATAGACATTTTTAGGGTAAAACTCATCTCACAATGAAGCAAAACATATGTCTAATGTAGGCCAGAAAATCACACCTAAAAGTGGGGTGTGAAGAATTAGTCCTGCTGTAGATGTCTACACAGTGTATGGCTGAATTTCAGAGAGATTAATCCCAACCCAGCTACATGCCCATGGTAGAAGAGCAAATTAGAGGAAGCAACATGAGTCCTGACAAACAGTTTGCAATTATCAGTGCTTACCATGCAGGAAGAAAAGTAATCTGCTGGCACTGGGATGTTTAAAATGAAGAACAGGAATGGCAAATAGGCTGTACTTTATAGGTTAATACTGTTCCAAGACTTAATTGTATTTATGTTAATTAATAAAAATATATTAAGCTGATTGCCTAAATATTATACAAATATTTAGAGGATGCTTCCCAGTTTTGTGGCATTCACATGGGACACTGAAAACACCAAATAAGGCACTATGAACTGCAAGGGGAGAACACTTTGAGCAGCGACACTGCAGAAATATTACAGGGGAAGAAATAGGACAAAATCCTGAAATCTGGGGTTTGATGAAAGAAAAGAAGGCAGTTGGCAGATGGAAAGTGGGAGACACCTTCAAGCACAAGAAACTTAAGGAAAGAAAGCTTGAACTGAAGAGTGGGAAGGTGAGACAAGATTTGGCATGGCAGAGAGAGCAAGGTGGGCAGCAGAAGAGAAATAACAGAGGCCTAGATCAAAAAATTATTTGCAGATTTGTAAAACAGACTGAAAACCAGAAGTTTAAATCTGATTAGAAATAGACAAATGATAATGTTGACTATTTATATTCAAGGGTTTGTGCACAGCCAAACAAAAAACCCCTTCTGGTTAGGCTTGAAGGAGTGGTAAGACCTTTACTTTCTCTTAGACTCTAAGAACCCTATTTGAGTTGCCCTGCTTTGAGCAGGGTTTTGGATTGGATGATGTCTTAAGGGACCTTCCCACCTCAGTGATTCTGTCATTTTGCAAATAAAAGCATGACGCTTAAAAAGTGCAGTGTTTGCCTTCTTCTTTGGTCATGGGTACTGCACATGCCAGCTTCTATTTGTAAACTTAAAGAAGCACTTCAGAGCTGCCAAAGTACAGCTGCTGTCAAGAGACTGACAACTGTATCCTGAGGTCTGCCAGGAATCCTCATTTGGGAGGAGTACACTAACTCCACACAGGAGAAGAATTCTGCTTTCCTTCCCCAAACATTCTGTGGACAGTGTCTTTAACAAGGGACAGTGACAATGCCAGTAACTTTTCTGTAACAGCCCTTATAAACTACAGGCATTGTAGAATATTTCTGGATGGCAGTAACTTTCCTGTAACAGCTGAAGTGAAAGAGAGAAGCACTTTCCCACAGCTAAGCCCCCAGTCTGAGTGAGTTTAAGCACACATCCATGTCTCTCAGAGGGCTGCTGTACTCTCAGAGCTGTAGGTCTCCTTGCTTGAGGCACTCTCCACTCTTGACTGCTGATCTCAGCTGCCATGTAGCAGAGAATAACATGATTTATGTAGCTTAGCAGGGAGGGCACACATTTGACAGAGGGCACCTACTGGGTTTGGGTCCTGTGCCAGGAATGAGATGAGTTTTACCCAGTGATGGCTTAATACAAACTGTAACAGAAGACTGGATCTAAACTTTAAATAAACTGTAACATGGAGGTTGGCCATTTGTATGTTTACATTTAAATAAGACAAAAATCTTTCTGGCACATTGCATTTCTTACACAAAAATATAAACTGACTAATGGACCTTGCTATCACAAATGGTTTTCTCTCTGTGTCAGGTGAAGCAGACAGGCCTATTTTAACAAACCAATTGTTGTTTGTTTTTGCCTTCTGAGAAACATTCTGAAGTGGCATTTTTAAAAATGTGGTGTAAGGGTGGCAGCTCATACAGTAGGGAACACACACTCCCTGAACCTCCCATCGCCATTTGGAGTCAAACCAAGATGACATTTCAGTATTTCTTCATAGTACATGCTTTTCTCTCAGTTTGAATTATACAAGAGATCTCTTTGTGTGGTAAGCAACATAATTTCAATATGAAGTGTACTTCTGTAATGACCTTTGACAATGTTAACGTTTTATATATTACAAAATAAACTTTTGATCAAGGTTGTGAGCAGAGAAATTAAAGCTGCTCTCATGGTATGGAGAAGTAAGAAACCCAACATGCAAAAAACATTGATATGATGAAAAGGCTGCTTCAGATACTAAAAAGATATCAACTTAAATTACTAGTGTCATTTTTTTATAATCAGCAGTCAGCCACCAAAATCTGAATCTCCTGATTTGCCAACTTTGCAAATCTTGCAAATCTTTGAATCCAAGTTCAAAAAAGAATTTAATTTTGTTTATCTTCTGGTTCACAGCTGGACTAGCATAGAGTAACCTTGAGGAGGTACCTCCAGGACTGCTTTGAGAGGCCACAGACTACCATCTCTTTTCCCTACCCGTAGCATAGTATTTTTTAATTTCCACCTACCCCTGCAGTCCCCCAAGTGAGAAAAGCACATTAAAGCCCAATAAGAGAGGAGTAGTGGGTTTTAGAAAGCCTAGGGAAATATTCTTCGGGTTTGTACTTTTATTAAATAATTTACTTGGTAAATTAATGTCTAAACCAGTTGATTTTAATGCTCTTAATTGTTGATTAACATCTCTAAGTGTTTTGCAAGTACCAAAGCCATTCTGTTGCTATTTTGCAGGTGGCTGCATGCACATGAAATGTCCTCGCCCTCAGTGCAGATTTGAGTGGTGCTGGAACTGTGGCCTGGAGTGGAACAGAACCTGCATGGGAGATCATTGGTTTGACTAGCAGGGCTGAGGCCAGACCATGTTGCTGCTAAAGCTTGTTTTTATCAAGGCCAAATTCTGAACCATTTCCTTAAACAAAAATCCTAGTGGTTTTAGGGACACAGAGCTCAGAAGTTGGCCTAGTTTGTTGGTTTTTTGCTTTATTGCATATGCAATCATACCAAAATCACATTGAAGTTATGCCAAGGCTTTTAAATCCACTAAGCAAAAAGAATAATTGTTTTAATGGGCAGAGTTGCTCATCGTGGTACAAAGAGGGGTAAATTACAACTTTTTGAACTTGGGCAGTCTGTCAACATGGAGAGTTGGCAGGGTTACCATGAGGAACCTCACTTGACATTTACAGTCAGGAATCCATAGGCTGCAAGAGGGAGCAGCCTGCATATGTCTGTGTGTCTGAGTGTGCAAGCACCAAGGGGGGTGGAAGATGTTTCCTGCATCCTCTGCTTTTTTTCTTTGACCACTTCTTTGCTCATTCAGCACAATTTTTGATTTTGAAGCAGTATTTCTTAACAGCATTTTTGGCAGTGGGAAGGCTGTGGCTCTTAAGTGTTTTCTCTGGGTTTCTTTCTAACAGGCTTTCTGTAGGGGTTTTGCTTTCAAACTAAATTGTCATGGAAGCCCCCAGCTTTATGCCATACTCGTGCTTGTGTATTTGTGATATACAACACAAAGCCAGCCTACCTACTCATTGTAGACTTTGTTACCATGGGAAGATTAGCTAAGGATGCAGTTCCAGCCCTATCCATGGCTGTTGGTACAGTGCTGACTGGATCCAATTAAGTGTTGTGCAAGCTACACTCACAGGGCTACATTTTTCTTGTACTTATGGAATGCTTTGGACGTGGCAAAGTGAGGCAGGAGGAGACTTCTCAGGGCTTTTCTCTACTATGATTCTTCTAAATTGAATTAGAATATGGGCATGATTCTGAATATATTCATTGCTCTAATGGTGTGGGGCAGAGGGACGGCTTCATTTTACAATGTTAACACAGTAAGTAAAGTTAAATAGCATTTCCAAGTCTGAACAATTTTACTGTTTGTGATCTTTACATTGATGTTTTACTCTGAAATGAAATGGATAATGTCCACATCCAACACACCATGTAAAGATATGCACAATTTAGTTCGGGGAAAAAAACGCACAATAAATAAAGTGGTCAAACTTTTAAACTTTATTTCTTTTTTTCATTTGAATACAAAGTAAGTGAGTACAAAAACATTGGGTGGGTCATGCATTGCCTTGACTGATTCAGCCTCCCAGCTGAGAGGCTAGCCCTTTGATCAAGATATAATGTTAGCACAAAATAAATTCCACAACCATGGTCTTCTTCTCTCAAGTTTGAACTAATATTTTGTATGGCATGACTGTAGAGTCCTGAAAATATGGGTGTGCCTCATATCAGCACAGAGCATGAAGCTTGAGGCATAAAAAAATCCCAGGCTCACTAGAAAAAAATGTCCAGTTGCTAAAAGCAATATTCATCTGTCTAAACTGGAAGTGACATTAAAAGTGTGAGGAAACAAAAGAATGAAGGCAGGAGGTACCAAAAATGAGAGAGTGAACCCGTAGAATTAAGAAAATGAGAAAGAAAAGAAGTGGCAATGAAAAGACAATGGACATTTCCTAAAGGTAATTTTCCTGTTTGGCACTGGTGAACTAAAATTTATGCAGGAGTAGCTACAATGAAGTGTAGGAGTGCAATTGAAGGCCTCAATGTAGCTCATTTAAGTATTTTGTCTTAACAGGGGTATTTTACTGTGAGCTCTGATTATCTCATTATTTGATTTCCTATATCTAGATCTATTTTATAATTTATATGACTAGTTTCCAACAGGTTAGGGGAAAAGTAACAATGCTTAATTTTACTTTGATCATGTGTTACATGCAAGTTCATCACTATATTTCATATTCAAAAACATTCCAAATTAAAAAAGTCTGAATCTCTCTCTTTTTTTTTTTCTTTTAGTGTCTTTCTCATATAGGAAGAAGAAGTCATTCACTATAAGGCAGTTTCACTGAGTTAGAGCCTGACCTTACACATTAATGTTTTAATTGTTACGTAGAAACATGTGATTTATGCCCCTGGATCAGGGTCCATTGAAGTCAATGGACTACAGACAAAACTGTATTTCTTCTGGTCTGGGAAGGGCATGCCAGGCATGAGTCATAAGGCTAGAATAGAAACACCTCTTTCTTGGAAGAACTTGTCAGAGAACAGGATTATGAGCATTCATCTGAGATGTAAGCAAGGGCAGGAAAGGGGAATAAAGAAAGGAGTTCCAGCATTGACTCAAGGTTGTGTCACACAGTCCAGATTTTGCACTCTGCCAAAAACAAATGTGCATTCTGAGGAATTTAACAGAACATGTCCTGATCTTCTCTGTGTTAACACTATATGTCTCCATGCATACATGCACAAACTTTGAGATGTTACAGCCTGTTAATCTGATTTCTCTAAGATTCTCATAGTTTCCACAATTTAAGGGGCCTGAAAATTCAGGATTAATGCTCCGCTGACACTGTAAGAATGCTGACATTCCTATAGAGATGCGTGAATTGAACCTAAAATATCCTACACTGGTAACTTTTTTTTTGCATGGAAAGTGCCATTTAAAAACAAAAATATCTAAAATGTCTTGAAAAAATCCAATTTATTTTGCAATTTGAAGCAAAACAGAACAGAACGATCCATGTTTTCAGTGTCTGTTCAGACTGCTCCTCTTATTTCAGCTTTGAAATATCACAGTGAAATTCACCTCACTCAACTTTAGCTCTCTGGTTGGTTCAGTAGCTTCTGAAGCTTGTTGTGCATGTGCATGGTGGAGCCTGCTGAGTTTTTCATGTAATTACTCATGGCTAGAGGTGTGATGGCAACATCTATGCCAGAGACTGGGCACAGCTCCTGACAGGATGCACAGGACCTGTTCTGTGTGCTCCTGCACAGTCTTGGCTCAGTTGCTGCATGAAGAGGGGAATCTTCCTTTTTTTAGAACTTTGAACACTGGCAGTGCTTGCTGGCATTCATGAAGCCAGCCTTGGCAAACACTTCCTCAGGGCTGCCATGCACATCTCTGGAAGGGGTCCTAGGCAGCTGTGGAAGGTTAATGAAGAGAAACAGGACTCAAGCATGAAAGAAGGTAACGAACCTGAAGGCTTAAGCAGATGAAAAGTTTTCAAGAGCTTGTGGGTTTATGTTCTCTCCTAGCAATGCACTCTGGAAACAATGACATTTAACTGTATGTTCTAAGAAGGTGATTTATTGTGGAGCTATAAAGCAAAAAAAAAAGAAGTCTGTACCTTTTTATATCAAGGTTTGGCTTTGTTAATTGAATTCTCTTTACCTTGAACCTTCTTCATCTTTCAGATTAAAACAATTACAGACTTGTTCTTGGTACTGCAATCTGGGATTCTGTAGTGCATGTTAAATGGATTAAGTACAGGATGTATGTTTAAATATTCAATAATAGTTATCATTATAATAATTCAGCTCTATAACTACAATGAAAATCTCTAATATTTAATTCCAGCTGGAAATGAAATCCAAATACCAAGTATATTAAGAAGAAAATACATAACAGTTTGGGTTCCTCAGGAAAAAGCAAAAAGTTTAAAGTAAATAACACTTCGGAAGCTGTGACTTTGACTAAAATATCATTTATATGTTTATCTTATCTCATCACAAAACAGAAGCCAAATTATTTCATTTTAAAGGGTACATTTTAAAGAAAAAAAATCAGTAAATGGCATTCCAGAAGAAACATGCTACTGATGGGAGATAATAGTCAAGCTCTGAAAAAATAGAAAGCAGTGTGAAATGCTATTTGCATATGAATAGTAAGGTACCATCTCTATTGCAAACCAGCATGGTAGTTTTTGCCTGCAGATATTATAAATCATGTAAGCTGGAGTGAAATTGGTATTTGTGGAGGGAAACATAAGGCACTTGGAGGTGAGAGGTCAGATTGCAAGAGATTCTGCTGGCCTGGAAAAGGTAAAACCTGTGGGTTGAGATAAGAACAGTTTAATAATTGAAATAAAGTAAAATATCATCATTATCATCATCATCATCATCATCATCATCATCATCATCATCATCATCATGGAATCATAGTAAGGAAAATGGAGATAACCAACAGAGGAAAAGAGGAAAAGGATTAAAACCTAAGAGGAACAAGTGCTGTACAATATAATTGGTCACTACCCACCAACTGATGCCCAGTCCTGCCTTGAGTAGTGATCAGCCCCTCTCAGTTGACTCCCTTAGTTTATATACTGAGCATGTCCTTCCGTGCTGTGGGATATCCCTTTGGCCAGGCCAGGTCAGATGTCCTGGCCATGCTCCTCCCAGCTTCTTGTGCACCTCCTCACTAACAGATCATGGGAAACTGAAAAGTCCTTTACTTTAGCATTATTTAACAACAACTGAAACAGTAGTGTGTTGTCAATATTATTCTTATGATAAGTCCAGATACAAGCACTATACCTATTATCCCAGCTGAAAACAGGGCATATGGTGATGGCTGATAGAGAGAAACCCTACACAGAGATAGAGAGCTGCAATAGCTCTTAACAGCTTTTTTTTCCAGGCTGCAAAATTCTCATTCTTCCTTCAGTTCCTCCTTAAGCAACAGAAAAGCCTGAAGAAGACAACACTGGATGAAAGTTTCCAGGAGAAGGAAACCCCATGTCTGGTGGTTCCTGAAGGTCCTTCAATAGCTTCACCCAGATGTATCTGAGAGCACAACATTAACAGCGATTCAACAAGAAGAGACAAATATACTACTTTACATTTTATCTGATTTATTTACAGATTTTAAAGAAATATTTCTATCTCTAATTAGCAAATTTAGAAAAGCACCTCTCCCTTTTTTTCAAACGTGTCTGTCTACTGGTTCCTATTATGTTTTTTTGTGTATGTGTTTTATGTGTTTGCCCATGTGGTTCCCTTTGTGTGTAGCCTACTGATTTCCATCTCTGTGTGTCTCATCTTCAGACAGTTTAATGCTCTAGAAGTTTGCTTGATTGTCTAGGAGCTACTGAAGTACATGCTCTCAATAGTGTCTTCATATTCTGGGTAAGTACATGCTGCCAGAAAAAATGTCAGTGGCTTTAAGGAAGCAGAAAGAAAGGCAAGTTGAGAGAAGCTCATTTAATCATATGGAGAATCATATTTAATGTAGTGCTTTGTGTATCTTTAGGAATATATTTTTTTTATAAATCAGGCCATGTGCCATTTCATTTTTCTTCATTATTATTAATAGCGCTTTTTTCTTTGCTTTTAATTTGTTTTTCTTGTCTCTGTCTCCATTTTTGTGAATAATGGAGTAATGGTTCTATGCCAGTAGATAAAATATGCAGCAAGACATGACCTGTTACATTACTTTCTGGCTTTTATCCCTAGAAAGCTTGAGGAATTCACATAATCCATTTAGGCAGGGAAGTGCCATTATCTGTATTTTACAGTCAGGGAATTCAATCCAGAGAGTACAGTCACACTACACGGAGGCAAAACAACAGCTCGAATGCACATCAGCCCTTTTCTCACAACTGGGACAATCTGGCTGCACCAAAGTGGAGGCCAGCTGTGCGCCAAGATGGTGATGACACAGGCTTAGGGATGTAGAAAGCAAGTTTGAAGTTTAAGGTCCAGAGAATACCAGTGTGATATTAGGGAATACAAAGAAATAATTTTTTAAAAGACAGCATTTTCAGTGGCCTAAAGAATAATGATCTAACCTGACATCCTTTGCAACCACTGGGAATTTTACTGCTGGCTTCACTGGGGGAAGACTAATTGAGGCTTTGAAAACACTACTTACTTTGGCATTTTAGCAGTGCATAGGAGATCTCTGGGAGAACTTGATGTCCCAGTTTCATTTTGTCTGTTTGTTAGTTAAATATTTAATCTAAAAGACATATTCATGCCCACCTCATTATTCTCCCCACCTCATTTTGGTCCAAACTAAAATCCATCAACCAGTGATGTCACACTGGTTTTAAAAACCTTTAGTTAAGTACATCTGAAGCAACAGACTGTACACACATTCTTACTTGGTACATGATTGTATTGTCTGCCTCATAAACGGGCAGACAATAAACAGTAATCCTAAACATAAACAGTAGTCCTGACAGCCTCCCAGCTTCAGCTGTTGGTTACCAGGCCAAAAGCTGGTTGAATGATGGCCTTAAGTAATGCTCAAAAGATAATGCTAAAATGGAAAGGAGCAGTCAATACAATGAAATAGTATTCAGACCCTTCTGTTGGGGCCAATATAATGTTTTTCTTGGAATGGATGCTAAATGCTCCTGAAGAGGTTCAGCCAACTGAGTGTGTTTATGCCTGGAAGCTAAACCTGGAAAGCTCTGCACTGTGCATTTCCAAAGTAAAGAGATCAGAATATGGTCAAAGGGTTTGAATTTTTTTAATCAAAAGCTGAAGTTCTTGTGTTCCACAGCAGATGGAATTAAAAATCAGAAAAAAACAAACTACCTTACTAAACTACACTGACATTTTTCAAGTACTCAGTGAAACAACAAATGCCAGGTTTGTTGTTTTTTTTTTTTAATCTGCTTCTCAAAGGCCAGAATGGCTGTGATATTTACATTAAACTCAGTCACTTAATGAAGCTGCAATCAGTTTTGATTCAAGCTTTTAAGTGGCAATGTCACTGAATCTAACATTTTACCAAAATATTATTCAGGCTTTGCTTAGCAAATATTAAGGTGCTAATTAACTGAGTGGCAATCACTCAGTTGAAACTTTATTTCAAAAGTGCAATGATAAAGGCTATTTGTATTGCCTCACTCTGCTAGATTTTACAGAAAGCAAACATGGCTTTCAAACCAGTGCTAGCAATAAGCTCCTGCACAGTAGAATATCTTCTCCTGAACTAGTGATCTCTTCTCAGTGACATTTACTGTGCACAAATTAAAAATGATCAGTGGCATTTCATTTTTAGTCCTCTTTATTGTGTGAGCTCTGGGGTAGAATCAAATAAATAAAAAGTGAAGTCTACACAACAGAAGCCTACTTTTCTAGCTATTCAGTACACCTGTGCCACAGACCTACCTGACACTAGGCTTAGTAGACAAGTGCATTATAGAAAAATAGCTGTAGATCAGCAAATGTACATAATTACTTATGCCATTATACTGGAGTACTTTTTAAGGCTTTTGCCTTAAAAAGCATAAGCCCCTTCCCTCCTCAGGAAGGACTCCTTCCAAAAGACCTCTGGGATGAGTGATGGCTGGGGCAGTCCAACTGCTTACACATCAACTGTGTCATCATCCAGGTGAGCTGGGCCACAGATTGCTGTCATGCTTGATATTTGTAATATCAAGCTCAGCTCCCGCTTGGGATCCCAAAAAAAGGCCAGGTAGTCAAAGGTCACAATCACATGTACTTTTAAAATAATACCTTCTTCAAGTGTCTAAGCAAAGGTAGTGCACTTATATAAAAGAGAACAGTTGAAACTTTTTCTCTGCTACTGAATGCTGTGCAGGATGGAAAAATATGGCCCTGAGAAACTTTAAATCAATACATTTGCTTCTTCAAATAACAAAGAAGTCCATGATCCAGAACCTTTTGTAATGACTGCACCCAGCGTCACTTTCCTGTTGTGTTTCCAGCAAACAATATAACTGTCAGAGTATTTTGCTAGTTGTGTTTATTTAGACGTTTGTATTAGATTGTAAAAAAGTCTTAGCAGAACTTTAGCAAGTCTCAGATAAATTATGAATACTTATTACTTATACTATTACGTAGAACTGCTTGGCCCAAAGAAATAATGTCTTTTACTGCCTTCGCTCCATTATGGAAAGCTTTTTTTACAAGCAGTTAAGCCTTGACAGGTAAGAGGATCTTATGAGGTCCCTTCATACATGTTCCTACATCACTGTGTTCACCTACTCCCAAATGAAAATTCCATCTTTGAGAACCATTTGATGAATTATTTAATTGCTTGAAAGAAGAAAGAGAGATCCAGAAACATTTCCTATTAATGCAGTTGTTGTCTCAGATCCAGCAACTTCCTTTGCTTCAATGCCATTACCAGAGAGATATCCATACCAGGAGGTTTTCCTGATACTTAACATCCCCTAATTTCTTTGCCTTTCTATCTATTAAGATCTCAGGAGTATAAAGGTCTTATTGGTTTGTTGTGTCTACCTCCTATCAATGGGCATCTTGTTATGTAAGTCTTTCCATGAATTTGCAGAGTGCCGTGGCAAGTGTTTTAAGTCCCATTTGCTTTCATGGCAAAGCAATTCTGCAATGTGATCCCAGCTGCTAGTGATAAGCAACATTTTCATGCCAAGGTATTCATAGTCACCTTATAATTATGTGTCATTATATCAATATCATTGGTAAGTTTAATGTTTTTGTTTTCCTGTTAATGTTTCCTATTCCCTTTGTTTCCTGATTAGGTGAAGTAGACAGCAATCATATTTCCACCTCACTCATTTTGTTAGGCTTAATAGGCCAAGCTTAAAAGTTTGAATAAACATTTTTATAAACATCCTAGAATCAAGTATGAGTGATGAAATTTGGCATAAGATGCAGGTGTGGTTGCACCACCACCTTCTGTGGCATTCATGCCTCCATGTCTCTAGTGGAACCACTCCTGGCACATGCCATATCATAACACATTTTTCACTAAGACATCATGTTGGTAATTCATAATCATCCTACGATAGTCTACCTACCCCAAAACTTTCTTCACTTTGTTTCCAAGTGATGTGCTTCTGCTTTATGAGGTGTCTACACTTTCTTTATGGCTTTCTTTTTCTCAGTTTCTGCATTTATACAGTTCTAGATGGCTGCTGCTGTGCATCTCAGGATATAGGCATGTTACTGCAAAGTGAGCAAGTACAGAAACATCCTTTGATAATCACACAATGTGCGTTTGTATTCTAAATGTTTTTCTCATGCGCCACACAAGCATTTCTTTTACAACTTTACTAAATTTGTACTTTTACTTCACTGTAAGTCTGCTATGTTCAATGGGCTTGAATACCTCCAGTGTGGCAAGTTATACAATTGTTTGCCAAACATGCTTCAACTTTTTATCTTGAAGGTTCATCTCTGATGCTATTGGTAGAACTCATGTAGATATAGATTAATGTAGTGGGTTGACACTGTCCAGCAACTAAGTACCCACTCAAATGCTCACTCACTCCCACATCCAGCAGGATGGGGTAGAGAGTAGGCAAAGCAAAAGCAAGAAGAAAACCTCATGCGTTAAGATAAAGATAGTTTAATAACTAAAGGTATGAAAAATATAATAATAGTGATACAAAAGCAATCACTCACCACCTCCCACAAGCAGATGGGTGCCCAAGCAGTCTCTGGGTGATGGCTACTTTAGAAAGACAGCCTCCCAGGTTTTATTGATGGGCATGATGTTATATGGCTTGGAATATTGCCTTGGTCAATTCAGCTCAGCTGCCCCAGCTGTGTCTCCTCCCAGCCTCTTGCTCAGCCCCAACCTAGTCAATAGGGAAAAACAGAAAGTCTTGATGCTGTGCAAGCACTGTTCAGCATCAAATAAAACACTTGGATGTTCTCAACACTGTTTTAGTCACAAATCCAAAACCCAGCACCATACCAGCTTCTAGGAGGAGAATCAGTCTGTATCAGCCAGACCCAGTGCAAGGAGCTTGCTTTACATCAGCCAGTGGAGGATGCTGCTACAGCTGTGGTCATGGCACCACACATCCTCCTGCCTTGGGTCCCTAACATGGCTTGAACTAAGGATTAAGGACTTTTTTTCTCAGTGCAAGCATTAACAGGTTTTCTGGACTTGACTGGCAAGCTACTTTTATAAATTACTTAGCAAAAATTTCCTGACCAACTTCATAACTATTCTGAAAGGCCTCTGTGGGAGGACTGACAGACAGCTGCACAGACAGGTGGAGACAGCAAGGAAGGTAGGCCAAACCCCTACATGAAATTCATACCAAGCTACTGGCGAGTGTGGCATAGAATCAGAGAGATGAAGCTGAGGAGGCTAAACAGCCTCATTTTATCATTAAATGATGACTACACAAAGCATTAAGCATTCGCAGTCCAGTCCTAATTTCTGCTTCAAACTGAGATCAGAAGTTCCCCATTAATGTAAGGGGAAAATCGTTGCACGAACTTGGATTGGTGGTTCTGGTAAATGGATTAAGACACACTCACTCTACCCCCTCTTTTGGAGCTGTACAGGAATCATGTAGAAACTTGTTGAATTCAGCCCAAAAGCTGGGCCTTTCCTGTGGTGTTATTGAGTGATGTTTCAACTGACTCATGGAGAGAATAAGGTTGGCATTAATTACAACACATCACTGATGAAAATTACATAAATTATCTGATTCATTTTCACCAAGTGTCTGCCTGCCTCTCTCTAGACTACAGATGAAGTCTGGAGCAACCTCACTCCCTAACTCTGGTATCTCCATTAAATACCTCGAGTTGGTGGGATGACACCAGCAGCAGCCTGCCTGCTTTTGGCTACTATTTAAAGATCATCAGGGCAAAGTCAGTGCACCTCCCAGCTCACCAGGCAGGACATCTGAGTCACAGCTGACTACAGTCAAACTGTTTTCTGTAGTGCCAGTAGCCCAGTGAAACAGGGATTAAAGAACCAACTTTATCACTTCATGCAGCTTCAAAGAATGTAACACTCAGGGGAAAGAGAGGAGAGAGGAGAGAGGAAAGACATAAAGGTGGCTTTCAGTGATCTTGTTCTTCAGTCTGCCAGATTCCAGGCTGGGCCCATTTATCAGCAAGGAGGGAATAGGAAGACTTTCCAGAGGGAATTATAATGGCTTTATCAGTAAGTGCTAGTGTTTGAAATACTGTCACATAATCACATCCTTGTATTATCCTATTTAGTTTAACATCTCATAGGGGATTTTTTAAAGTGTGTTTTGCTTCATTTTTATTGAGATCATTGTAGTATAGTGATTGGCAGAATATAAACTATATTGCTAGATAACAACTTTTTAAAAAAAATTAAATGAGAAACATTTTGAAAGAACTTTTGCCAGTCTTTATTGCAGTACCTAAGAAACCTTAAGTTAAAATAGTATTTTGCCTTTTCTGTCATTTATGCACTTCTTAGCATTTTCCCTAGAATTCTGTCCTGTACCACTGAATAGGGCCAAAATAAATTGCATTCTATAGACATTGAGGAGAATGTTAAGGAGGTATAGCAGGTATGATTTTATCCCCTCTATATGCTTCTTGGAATATATAATACTTTATACCATGGATAAAGTTCTCATTTCTTTATGGATAAAGGAATTTTTAAAAACCTCCAAAGCTCTCTTACAGAATTTTTTTTCCAGAAAAAAACAGAACCACTTCACTGTTCAGGAAATTATTCGAAAACACATATAACATTTCGACAAATGGCAGTACCACCAGGTTAGTGGCTTCAGTGGACCTGAAGCCACTGCTCTGCAGACAGCAATGGCTTGTCAGAAACCATTTCTCCAAAATAGGGTTTACTGTTTCTGGAGACTCTAAGACTTCCATACTCTGAGAGCAAATATAATAATATTAAAATCTTCTTATTAGCTACAGATCCTGTGCAGTTTGATCATGTCCTACTTTAGTAAGAAGGAAAAAATAGCTTTTTATGAACAACCTTTTCCCTTGGTTACTAGTTACAGACATTGTAAATCTTGAATTGCAAACTTCCTAAGTTGTGTACCCAAAACCTGCTGAACTACCACAAATACAGGAGCAACGCTTAGTCAGGTTTCATTCTTTGAATCAAAAATGTTGATGTCTTTGGATCAGCAATGAACGTTGTTACAGACACGTCAACCAACACAGAAAATTAACAACACTGGAATATGCATTCTACCCACATCTGATGACTTGCCTGGCCTTGAGCAAAATGCATTAATGTGTACTTGCAGAAACCTCTGGCAGAATTATTCTGTGACAAAATAGCTCCTTCTTTAGTAAATTGCTGAGGAGCAACAGTTGCTCCAAATATTATTCAGCATTTCTCACTGGAGGGGGAAAAAAAAAAAGGCAAAAAAAACAACCCCAGGAGATACTTTTGCTTCAGTTTTAGCTTCTTATCACCTTAAATAAACAAAGCAAGTATTTTTTTGTTTCACTAAGAATTGCTTGAAGAGTGAGCACCAGCAGGAAATTTCAGTTTGGAAGCTGAAAATTGTCTAGGATTATATGCATTTGGAAGAGCTTTGCTATAAAGGAAAGTATTAGGTATTAGGCATGCTTTTTCCTTTTGCCATTACAATCTCTTAGATCCCAACACTGTAATTTTCATTAATTACTCTGGTAGCTATTATAGCTAAGGGACAGTGTTTTGATCCTGCGCACACAAATGGCTGGGTTATCCAATTGCCAGTGTTATAGTACAGAGGAAGCTGTTAAGCAGAATGATAAAACAATTTTATCATCTCTTTCCTCTCCTGCTGTTCAGGCTGCCTCTGCACACTTCAGTCTCTACCAGCCAGGAGGGCCAAGCACTAAGACTAAAAGGAATCGCACTTGAGGATTTATGTAACTGAACACTGTAAAAAAGGTAATGGAAAAACTGCACTGGCAGAACAATATCTGGACTTGATGCACCCCTCTCTCATTGACAATCCTGATTCCTTCTCTTTGCACTTGATTTTAAGCTCATTCAGTACCTCTGGTGAGAACCTAACTCATTGCAGATGATGACGTTCTTGCCATGTTCCCACATACACTTTTGGTGCTAGGAGGGGGCATTTAGAAGCAGCACAAAACACCAGCTGTAAATCAGACCTGAATTCTCTTTCCTTTTTCTGAAGAGCACCACCAGTAATCATGAAGGAAGTTACTCACCACTTGGGGTAACAATGGCAGGATCAGACTCATGCCCCTGGCTTCAATTCACACACAATTTGTGAAAGTAGACTTGAACACTATGCAGTATTATTAAAAATGCCCATGAGGGTTTAAATAGCACACCATAAATATTAGCTAATGTTGCTGCCACAAACATTGAACAGGGGTGATAAAACAGTTTTAAACAACTCCTCATTAAATTAGCCTTGTTTGGTCTTTACTCTGAATATGTGACAGTCTGTGGAAAAAGGACTGGGCAGTCATGTGAACTGAAGCCTACATAACATATGAAGACCCACAGAGGAGGAAGTAAATTTGCAAAGGTCACTTTAATTCTGGCATTTCCATCTTTGAGTAGCTGACTTTGCAGTATCCATTTAGCTGTTTATGTGTGTATGCAGCACACATACAAATCAAAACTGAAATACTGCATTAAAACACTTATTAATTCTACAGAGCTTGAAATCTCAAGCTGTAACCATGTTTTACTGCTCAGAATCATTTCAAGATCTGTTGCACATCTGTGCCTTCTCCTGTCTCCTTGGGAGAGCTAACTGTGAGAAGTCAGTCACTGTACCTTCTACACCTCTCTGCATAGATCCAGTGTCAGCAAGGACCTTGGCAAATGCCCTCTGAAGAAATTTGCTGAAGTAGCTGAAGACACTCCTGTGCCTGTCTGAGTGCCCTGCCCTTCTTCTGTTACTTGCCTTTCTCCAATGAATGGTAAGCATTGAGCACTTCACCTTCGGGGGTGATTTTCTTGAAAACTTGGCCTGTGCCTTGGGAGAATTAAGACACAGTCACATGTTGTCACAGTCCTTTGTCTTCACAGGATCAATAAGCCAAGAGGGTAGGAAAGACAGACAGGAGACCAATAACATCTGAAAGTCCCCCTGTGAAATTTCCCAGAGTCTGTCTGCACAAAAGCCCCTCAGCTGTGTTGGCAAAGCACAGATCAAGGGCTACAGTCTCCTCCAGTGTAAGCCAGTACCTAGTGTCACAGAAACTCATGGTGCTACACCAGGCTGACATAAATTAAACAGCTATACCTATTTATAGGTCACAGCCTGCTAAATATTTAGCCATCAGAAGGCAAAGCTCCTACATTCTACATTGACCAGATATACAGTCTTCAGAGCTGCCAGTCCGTCCCAATCTCACCTGCCCCAAATGACCCCCAAAGAGAGCAGCCATAACCTTCCCCAAAGTAATTTGCAGTCACCCAGGTAGCAAGAAGAACAAAACATTAAGGAATTCTGCTCGTCTAATTAAGATGATGCAATCAACTGTTCCACAAACACTTAGGGATCTTCTTAATAATTCTATTTTTATCACCTTGAGTGCCACACACAGTAGTGCAAGGCAATCATCGGGGCTGATATCTGAATTCAGGAAAGTTTTACCTTACTGTGTTTTTCCTCTTGAGTATTTGCTCTCTGGTAACCCACTCCCTCTGCCATTACTGTGCTAGCTTCCATTTACATCCAATATAAAGAAATTTTCTTTAAGTTACTTTAAAGTACTGATGATTCTCCTTCCAAAAATGCATTCCAAATAACCAGCTTCTACACACAATTTTAGGATACAGGAAACTAAAGTGAAACAAACTTGAATTACTTTTTAAGTAAAAAAAATTGGTCAAGGCTTTCAAGAATTACTCTCTTGTGGGAAGATGCATCTTGTCTATTGGTTTTCCTCCATTTCCTGATTCAGAAATAGCTTTAGGTTCCCGAAGATATTTAGAATAAAATAGTTCATCCACAGAATTAAACAACTTCTGCTGCTGAAATCTGTCACTTGTTGCCTCCATTTTGTCATGGAGTATTATTAGCAATATTTCAGCAGTTCTTACAAAGCCTTGTTGTGCTTCACATTGTCTAGTGTTTAAGAGAAGACTGTTCATACCCTTAGGGTGTCATGAGCCAAGTGGCTGGTATTTCCTCGCTCCCACCTCACTACTGTGACCTCTGTTGTAGTAACAGACACAGTCAGAGGGCAAGTTACTCTCAGACACATCATATTCCCACAAGGTCCTGTTCCATTTACAGAAGTGCTGAAACTCAGTAGCAAAATCCACAAAGTGTTATGAAAGCAGCTGGACCCCTTCATCTATGATACACAGGGATTCAGCACAGGAGCCCAGGAATCTCTTTTGGCTGATGGATGAAGCCTACTACTCCAAGGAGAAGTCTTCACCATGAGGTTGTGCAAACATCACTTGTTTTATCACATGATGGAAACCCCTGCACGTGCACGAAATTCCTGTTTGAAAGTCCACTTGTCTCAGTAAGTGAATGTAACACCAACTGTAAGATCCTCACACTGCACTAAACTGAGGACTGGCAAAACCACTTGCCTTTGTAGAAGCTTGAATGATTTCAGGTGGACTTGGGGAAAGACCCTGAGACAGAGATCAATGCAGGAGGGAAGGTCCATTTAGGATTGCAATCATTTGACCAGTGCCAGTGCATGGAATTTGGTTTCAGGGTTAAATTCTTTCCTAAATAAGGTATTTAAAACAAGAGAGGAAAAAGCATTTAATACCTGTCAAGTAGTAAGTTGTCCCTCTGGCACCAGACTTGTAAAATAGTTGTCAGGATGATATCACACTGCCTGATATAGGTCTTGGATAAGTGCTAGTGTGAGGTGGAGATTTTTCAGCCATGGGTTTTGACATTCTATCTGTGTTGGGAAAACCCACTATTTTATTTTTTTTTTTTTTTTCATTTCATTTCATTTCATTTCATTTCATTTCATTTTACTATTTGTGATTCCCCTTGAAGAAAAAGGACAGGAAAATCAGACATCAGGACAGAAGTGTACAAAATCTCAGACTATGAGGTCACTGATGTCTCAAATGCTACTAGTCCCTGGGGGTGGAAAGAGAAAGCAATGTTTAGGAAGCCAGATGCAGCCATTTGTCTCCAAGGAGCAGCTGGTGATGAAATGCTCTTATTAATGAAATGGGATTGCTCAGTGCTGTCGATTTACTGCAATTAGTGTAGCCGATTCTGATTCATGCTACCATTATGGATACCAAGCCTAGGAGGCAGCAGGCTTTGTTGTTTTTATTGTTAAGACTTGAGGCACCTGTGAGTCAAAAAAGTTGTAAAAAGCAGTAGATAAAGAGTGCTTATGTAGACTGTTTTATGGTTGAATTGCCAGGTGACTGACAGAACCCAGAGTTCAGTTTCCTGGACCAGTGATTCTTAGTCATCTGGCAGTTGATGAGTAGGAAATTATATTAGCTATGTTATTCATGTTGGGAAAAAATATAAATCAGTGTGGTTTGTAGGACTTCTACTGCTAGCATGGAAGTGAGCATGCAAATTAAATAGTGTCAAATCACACTGAGAATGGTTATGCTAAACCTGCATCAAACAGCTGGGGCTGAGCTCAGGAGCTGATGAGGACATGGGCTCACCAGGATGTGTACAACAAGCCCTTGTTTCTGCTAACATTGATGACTTGAGGTCAGGGCACCTGAATTCCTGTGACAAATGACAGTGGGATAACACTGAGGACTCACCATAGAGCAAGAGGTCCCTCCTAACAGGTCCTTTGTCCCCATGAGTTTTTAATACATCATACATAAATTACCTGACATGTATTGCACCCAGCTTTGGTACTTCTGTGTTTCCTACTGTATTTTCTGTAAAATTTAATTGTACTCTAATATAAAAACATGCCTAGTTAAGCAACTCTGATGTTGAGCTATAAAGTTAATCTTTCTCAGAAAGCAGTCCAGTCCATGTACTGTAGCCAACAATTTCTCATGAGGGATTTGTGAAGCAGGCAGACCTCTGACAAGGCCACACTTAGTGAATGTTGTAAGGTACTACCTTAGCACCAGGTTTACGTGGCCATCTCATCTCACTTGACCCTGGAGGAGGTTCACTCCTCCAGGAGTGGGAGTACTGCTCAATTTCTGGCTGAGCCATTTGGGCATTTAGCCATAAGGTCACTTAGCACAGTTTCCTGCAGGAGAGGTATTTGGAGCAAGGTCTTTGCCTTGGGTTTGATGAATGTATTAAATTGGTGACAAGGGACCTAGCAGTTTCAAGCAATGTGGTGTTCAAAGAACCTGAGGACTGGTTTCAGAACAGCCTGACAATGGTTTGTAAGAGCTTGCTATCTACTATCTATTGCAGTGGGTTTTTTTCCAAAGGAAGTGGATTGCAATTTCAAATTCACATTGACTACAAAGGAGTTGCCTGAATAAACAGACTCTGATTTACCACCATCTTTTACTTGATTCAGATGGCTGACTACCTCCATGCCCTGTTGTCATTCACACCCCCAGCTACCCCCTAGCCGTGGCTTGCTTTTCACAGAAAAACAACAGAAGAGAAAAAGGGGAAGCTTGTGCCATGAAGCAAAGATGGACTCTGGGATGCATCCAAAGCAGCATGGCCAGCAGGTCAAAGGAAGTGATTCTCCTCCTGTATTCCACTGTCATGAGACCCCACATGGAGTGCAGCATCCAGCTCTGGAACCCCCAGCACAGGAATGATGTGAACTTGCTGGAGCCAGTCCAGTGGGGGGCCAAAAAAATTATCAGGGGGCTGCAGCACCTCTTCTATGAAGTCAGGCCAAGAAAGTTGCAGTTGTTCAGCCTGGAAAAGAGAAGGCTCCAGGGAGACCTCATTGTGATCTTTCAGTACCTGAAAGGAGCATACAAAAAAAATGGGGCGGGACTTTTTACAAGGCATGTAGTGATAAAACAGGAGGGAATAGCCTTAAGCTGAAAGAGGGTTTAGATTAGATATCCGGATGAAGTTCTTTACTCTGAGGGTGATGAGGCACTGGCACAGGTTACCCAGAGAATCTGCGGATGCCCCTTCCCTGGAGGTGTTCAAGGCCAATCTGGATAGGGCTTTGAACAACCCTGTCTAGCGGAAGGTGCCCCTGCCCATGGCAGGGGGTTGGAACCAAATGATCTTCAAGGTCCCTTCCAGCTCAAACCAAAATGATGGAAGGGCTGATTTCTAGCGTACCAGAGAACCAGGGCCCTTACACTGAAACACTGCTGGGGGCTGCTGTGATTTGTGCTGGAAACCACACTTAGGACTGAGGCAGACAAGAACACAGATAACACATGGGAGCAGCTGGAGGCAAAAGCAAGCTCCTACAGAAATGGCCTGACCTTTTGTGTCTGATAAGGGTTATGACCTCTGAAGTGGTGTGGCAATATTACCTAGTTTGCTTCTACCAAAATGTATCCCTGGATTATATGCCTTTCTTAGATCCTTGGCAAATCCTTCTAAATTTTGCCCCATGAACAGGCCGCATGACATGACACAAAAGTAGAACCAAACATTTATAAAACACTATGGTTAGTACTCACAGGTAAATGATTAGTAGAAGTCAGAGATTTTTAACTATTTTATGTAAAAACACTTCTGTTCTAAGATTTCCATACTCAAAGAGTTTTAGATTCAGGAACTATTTTCCTTTTCTCTGGAAGTTAGTAATTTTCCTAATACAGTATCCTATTCAATAGCCAATTCTGAAGCTGTATCTCCATCTACTGAAATCAAGGGAATGCCACTGGGAGCAAGATCAGGCCAAATTATAGAAAGTGAAGAGCTAAGACCTCTTGGGACAATGGAAATATGTAAGTTCCCTAAACCATCACTTCAGTGGGAAAGGAAGGTCAACAGGAAGAAATCAGAGGAAATACAGTGTCCTGTACTCTTTTCACAGAACACAGATTTGCTCCATTTAGTGGGATAAAACAATCTGTAGTGTACGGTATTTTTTCAGTCACATCACAAATATTTGACAGCCCAAGGCACAAACCAGTACAAGATCTTACCTGGCTCTTTTACTCCTTTTCTCTAAGTCCTGAGCTGCTAATGCTGTTTGTATTTCCTGTTATCAAGTGTCATGCAATCTCCTTCTGCAATTTAGTACCAAAAATGATGTTTCGAATTTTTTCATTCCTTAATGTGTGTAACAGACATTTACGAAAACTGTAAGTATCCAGCTTTTACCCAATTGGCTTTTAGCTACCGCCTTTTTATTTAAAAATCTATTTACAGTGGCTCATTATGAGAAAGAAAGCAATAGTACAGAATGTCACTTAGCTCAGTTTTTGAGGAGTAGAATTTGCTGAGACAGAGGATTAGTCTATAAGGTGCACTACTAAATTTAACCCTTGAATGACCAATATTTCACACAATGTTTTTAAAGTGTAGGACCTTTATGAACCATTAGTGGGCTCTACTTAAGTATATAGATAAAAAATTGACCCAAATTTGCTCTTCAAATACATAAGACTGCATAGAAATTGAAAAAATCATATCTTCTACCCATATGAAGACCCTATATAAAGACTTTTGCTTGATGATTGTTTCCTAGCACTCAAACCATGGTTTATGCCATAATTTTCTTGGCAAGTAGACCCTTCTTGGGAAATAGCTCCCTTTATGCCATCAGATAAAGCTGTCCTTACAAAAGCAGCATGTAGGAGAACAAGGGGTGGAGACAGCTACAGCTGATAAGACGAGAGTTGAGTCCTGTCTTGTGTTTCCAGTATGGATAGTGTGGTGGGAGGACCTGCAGCAGGTACTATGTTCTTCAGTGAGCTCTGTATAAGGATGAGTATTTTTCCTGGCTCTTTTTAAAAGTTTTTTTAAATTACCTTTCCAATTCTGTGTGATTGAACAGATAATCAAACACTAACTTCAATGTAAATTTGACAATGGAACTAGAGTTGCTACCTGGCAGAATGAAGATGAATGCTCTATGTGTGGCTTAAAGCTGCTGTCTTTTATGGGTGGGGTGAGGATACTGCTACAGAATTAATTACAAGCTACATCAAGAAGAACCCAGGAATTATTGCAGGCATTGTCATTTTATGTAAATTTGTACAAAGCTCGAAATGGCAGGCTCACAGCTCATCTCTACACACTACTGTGGCACAAAACAGCCTTGCTCTCATCATACTGAAGTAGTTATTTCCTCTTCTAGGTGAGGGAATGTACATATGCAAGCAACAAGAATAATTGTGTGATTTGTCTCTGACTGTAAATGTCTCTGTAACTACATATGCAAATCAGGTATTGCCCTTGAAGACCTGGAGAGGAGCCAGTGTGCCACGCTTTCCTGATGTAAACAATTATGCATAAACTGCATTTCTTTTTGCAGGGTCTGTGCTACGCCAGCTTCCAAATGTTCAGACCAAGATTTTTCTTCTGCAGTTCCTTACCTGAGCTTTTCTGCAGTTTCCTGAATACCCTCTAAACGACCCTTACCTTTGCAGCTCCAAAGAGATCTTTCCTAAGATCTTAGAGGAATTCCACCCAAGTACACCCATGACCATGCCAGTAACAGATGTTGCATCTCTGCATTTCCAAGGTGCCATTGAAGCCTTCAGCGTTTTGTCACATTCTGAACCATGCTTAATAGAGCTGCAAGATTTCCTCCTGTCATGGGGTAGGTGTTTGTATGTGTGTGAATGTGTGTGCATGCATGTCTGTGTGTGTGTCTAGAATATCTGCTCTGTCACCAGTACATGTAGGTATATCTAAAGCCAGTCACCTGAGTCACCAATTTTCAGCCCAAAGTGGTCCATGCAGAAGTCTTCACTT
Organism: Trochalopteron elliotii; assembly: GCA_024734555.1. Lineage (NCBI taxonomy): Eukaryota > Metazoa > Chordata > Aves > Passeriformes > Leiothrichidae > Trochalopteron > Trochalopteron elliotii. The sequence goes on from JANPWX010000074.1 coordinate 309,635, forward strand.
TAATCAAGCTTTAAGGAAACAAGAAAAACAAATCTGTGACATTTGTAGTAGATACAAAGAGAAGCAAAGGATCGATCCTCTCCTCCTCATAGGTAGGCTCAAGTTGAATACTTAAAACAGCTACAGAAATAATATTTATACATATGTAAGGAGTATTTATTTTCTGGATGTCAGCATATGTGTAAATATTTGGTGTAATTCTGAAAAGAGTAATTTGGAAAACATTTTGTATGGTAGGATCCTTGGTATTTACTAAAGGAATTGTATTCTGTAAAAATTGTAAAGAATTTACATAACTGATTAGTAATTGTAGACTTGTTGCAGAAAATAAAGCATGCTGAAAGAATAAACATGTTCAAAGAAATGGGTTTTGGCATCTCAGTCAGTATTCTTTCTGTATGGACTAGACTTTGTAAAGGACCAATTGGACAGTCTGGAGCTTAAATTCCTCTAACTTGTCTCACACAACTCTTTTGCTAATGCATATTCAATTAAAGAGTGAGTCTATTCTAAAGTTGACTGTGGCCCCAGGGTTTAGTTTTAATGGGCTGTTTCCATTTGTGAGTATCATGTGGCTTCTTTGAAGGGAAGTGGGAGTTTCTATATGAAAACAGTGGATCCACTGTACAGCTGAGGTAGAGGAGAAGATGGCAGGTGTCACGTTGGGGTTGGTACACTAGAAAGACTTGCCCAGAGAAATTAGTTACACAGGGAGTGGGTGTGTTTTCAACACCATTCCCCCACTGGCCTATTTAAACGGGTACACCTGCATCCCCATTACAACTTCTATCATTAGAACAATGCATTGCATCAGTGCCTTTCATTTTTGGTTTCCATACTTAAATAAACTGTCAGCCTATATTAACCTACGTATAGATATTTTCATGTGGTTTCCTAGTGGGAAAGGATGGTGCAGTCACACTACACACATCAATCCTTACTATAATTCCTGCCTGACCTTGTTAGCTGATTTTAATCAATCCCCAAAAAGCAGCACAGATCTCAGACACAATTACTTTCCCACAGTTTTCATAAAGACGGATAAGCCAAGTACAGGAAAGACTTCCTGTTATTGCTGGCATGGAGAGACAGCCTGCAGTTCAGCCTTTATTACACTCAGTCTACACAGAAAAGGACCATTATGAATGCTTTTAAATTAAGGAAATGAGCCTTTTATAACCCACACCTGTAGTGGTTTCACAACACCTTATTAGATATTGGAGATTCTAACCATAAGACATGCAGCAACAGCAAACTGGACCTCTTGAGTCCAGCTGCTCATGGCAGTGTATCCCAGTATATCCCTATGTTAGTATCCACCCTATCAGTTTGGCAGCATCAACAGCACAGGTATGCAACAGCTTTTCTCTAGGCTGGCATAAGTAGTACTGCAGAACTTTCCAAGACAGACAAGCTTTTGCCTGCAATAAAATTTCTGAAGTCAAAATCACAAGTCATTTAAAAGTGCATGTGGTGAGCAGGGTTGGGGTCCAGCTGTGAGAACCAGCAAGCAGTTAATTTTGCTTCAGCCATGATACCTGGGTTCCTCACTGATTGGAGTGCACACCTTGTCCAGTGGGACTAGAGGGGGGCACAGTGGTGTGTTTGTTTTTGCGGTTTTGGTTTGTTATTGCTGTTGTTATCATGTTTATTTCTTACAGGGAAACTCACTGAAAATCACCCACTTCACACAGTGATGGATAGCTGGGAGGCATCATTGTCTGGTGTAAGTTCCTGACTCAACTCTTGACTCTTGCCCAATGCAAATAAAGTATTTGCATACCCACCAGCGACAAGGAAAAGAAACTGCACTGAGGGTGCAAACCAAGCACTCAATACAAAGAATACCAAAATTAAGACACACTCCATTCAGTGCTCTGGAGGGCAGAGCTTACAAAAAGAGAATCCGATTCCTTTTTATCCTCCTTGTTCCATCACCTAGAAAATATTCAGTGAGGACATCACAAGACCTGCTCTTAACACAGAAGTATTTTTTTCTATGTGCTTTTCAGTCTCAGTCATTACCATGGTATCTAAGAGCTTCTTAAGACTTACCTTTTAATCCTCAACTTAATTAAGAAGGGTTTATTATTCATATATTCCTGATTAGTCTTTCGAGAAATAGATGTACTGTATCAAAACTAGAATGTACCTCTCCAGTGAAAAGTTTTCTCAAGTGTGAAGCATCCTTAAAGCCTATTACATTCAGCTGCAGCTTAACAGTAATGAAAGCAAGAAGACAGATTTTTATTATGGCTTCACATAAAATCAGAACATACAAATAACCAGATGCAGAGAGTTTGGTTTCAAGGAAAACATGTTGAGAAACTACCACTCAGCATCAGAGTGCCTGACTTTTGGACCCTTGGCTCTCAGGATAACACCAAGATGCCGAGTAAGATACCTTGGAATAATATCCCAAGAATCTGTACATGTAGTACGCAAAGCTGCTTCAAGTAGGTGATCAGGGATGCTTCGGACATGGCTGTGCTACAAACCCAGCCACTCTCCATAATTAAGTGCCTCATTCATGGATTTTAAGTTTTTTTCTGTCTGCCTGGAATTAGCCCTTTTTCAAAATGCAGCCACAGGGTCAAACTTTCAAATATGGCTGGAGAAATTCCCTTTACCAATCTCTCACCACGTAGCAGTTCAGCAGCTAGACCACTGACTACTGAGCTAGATTCAACTCCTTCATGACCAAATGGGAAGAAGGTGACTAAATCTCAACCTCCTGAACAGCACACTCAACACACCCTATCAGCAGGAACCTGTCAGGGCACTGATGGCACAGTTACATCTTGATAGCCCTGACCACCCTCACCTGGGACCCACACGCATGGCCCATGGGACAGAGCTCCATTAAAGCCCAGGTCTGGGCCTTTAGTTCCTTTCAGAGCTTTCTAGTGGTTTTTTTCATGCATGTTTGGTTTGGTCTCCAGCCTTGTTTCTCAACCCTATTGTAACTCTGTTTCCAACTGTGGCCATATCTTCTGCTGCCGTTTGTACAATCTTTAGACCTGTTTCATTGCTTCATCTTGTCTAGGAGTGTCAGTGGAGCTGCCCTGTGCTGCCACTGCCCTGTTCAGCTATTGTGGGAAAGTGCTCTGGCCACTGAGTACGCTGCCTGTGGTGTGGCTACCCCCCACTCCAGGCTTTTCCTCCCTTGAGCAGCAGCCTTGCTATTGCTGCTCTCTAACAGCAATAGTGCTAATGATAACAGCAACAATAACGATAAATGTAATGAAAAGGAGAGAGAGGAATAGAACCCCAGAAAAACAAGTGATGCACAGCACAAGCGCTCAGCAGACACTGACTGATGCCTAGCCAGCAGTTGCCGACTGAAGTTAAACCATGACAAGTGTTTAATTTGCGTTCCTCTTACATTGAAGGTAAACAGGGATTCTACGTGGCTGGTATGGACCAGGACAGTAACAGGGCTCTGCTCTATCCAGCTCATTGCCTGCCAGCCTCCAGCCTAGGGAGCTCTCCAGCCCCGCTATAACCAGACACACAGCAGCTGACAGTGCTGCCCCAGTGATGTGTCATCCCAGTCACCATCACCTTCCAATGCTTTGGGTGTTTATAATAGACTCAGTTCCAGCTGTTCTCTATTCATGGAAACTGCCTTTCACCCCACAATCAGAGCCTGGCACCAAGTGTTTTCGTTGTCACACAGAGTGAATATTATGTGTCAGGGTACTCGGTGCCTGGATGGCTGCCACGGCATTTATCTTTCTCCACAGCATTAAGGCCGTGGAGTTCCTTTTTGTTTTTCGGTTCCTACTTGAAGGGTCAGACAGTCACAGGTGCGCATCACCCCGCGACAGCCCCCTCTTCCCCTTCACCCCGCGTTTGCTCCGGTAAGGGACGACGAGCAGTCAGCTCCGACCAGCGCCGGCGACGCACAGGGACGGCCGCTACGTCGCGCCCCTTCCCCCGGGCCGCCGCTCCCCGGCTCCCCCTCCCTCCTCGGAGCCCGCGGCCCTTCCTCAGCCGCGGCGCAGCAC
>JANPWX010000074.1:318601-457455 GCA_024734555.1 Trochalopteron elliotii
TTAGGTGTAGCTTTGCTCTTCCCTATTACTGTTTTGCATTAACAATGCCTGAATAAGCTGAATCCAAAAATGAAACTTGAACTGTGTTTTATGGATGACAGGGCCAGGTTTCACGTGGAAGAATATATTGGGAAGCCTGCAGAGAAGGGAGAACATATTGCAAGCTGCTTGTGGATAAAGGTTGCTCTTAAGTAAAGTTTAGTTGTGTTGTTGGCAAGCACTTTAACAGATTTTAGTAAGTGCCTCTCTACAGGGTGTAAGTAACGTATTTTAGGAGTGGAGAAATTGTACAGAGAGATTAGCACTTGCTCAGAGTCACAGAACAGAGAATGCTGTGCCCAGAGCACAGTAGGTAACTGTGTTTCTTGAAACTCAGTAGGTGTCCTTTTGGTGGGGGTTTGTTTTTACAGTAAGTCTTGCTCTGTCTGGCCCAAATGCAGAGGCACTGAGGCAGTATTCATCTCTCTCGAGTGAGGTGTGCTCTTCCTGGAGTGATGGTAGTACATCACCCACAGTTTAATGTGCTTACTGTACCATAACAGAGAAGAGTTTTGTAGGAGAAGGGCTCTCTTACAGAGATGAGAATCCTGAGAGATGAGAATCTTACATGATGGATGAGAATCCTACAATTGTACTCTGTTGTGCTGAAAGGGGTGGATTGTTTTTTTCTGTTGTGTACCCTTGATTTTATTGCTGGAAGGTGAAGATTGGAAATAATACCCCTTCAAATCTTTGTTTGCAGGAAGACACTGTCACAGCTGTGCTGAGAGTAGCAAGGTACTATTCTTGTGATGCAAATGAGTACTTGCAGCCCTTAGAATTTGTAATTTGGTCTTAAACTTTAAGAATTCAGATTTTACTGCTTGATGTGGAACGCCACATCCTTAACTAATGGCATCACTGCTACTGCTGTCAGTGTGTCCTGATAAGGGAGCAGATGAGCAGGAGGGTGAAAGTGAATAGTAGGGCACTGTGCATGTACTTTACTCAGGAAAAGCTTTTGCAGTTGTGGGCCTTGCTTATGAGAGAAAACATTTTACCAGCCAAGGCAACTGTCTCATCAGGTGTGTTTGATTCAGCTGTACTGAATGCAGTGGGCATTTTGTAAGGGAAGTAGAAGTGTGACAGAACAGTACCCTGTGTGCTTTGTTGCCTTTCAGCACTGGTGTGTGGCAGCTGAGAATGTGTTTTTTCCCTGAAGTGCTTTGTCTGTGGGGTGGCCTTGCCCAGTGATTCATTTTCAGGTGTTGGGGAAAGCTTGCTCACCAGTCTGTTGTTGGGTGGTCTTGGGCTCATTCACATCTGACTGTGGTGAGTACCCTGATCACCTCTGACTAATGCTTGTGTGCTGTTCAGAAACTGCTGACTCACTTCGTTTTCATGCTTTTCCCATGTATTCCTCCAGTGCCTCGAACTAGAGAGGAGGTAGGGTCCAAGGTAAGGTCAGAGAAGGAAGAAATGGAAGTGAATGAGAGCAACTGTGTGTTATGGCAAGGATGAAGGTGCTGCACAGACCCCTCTTTGATAATGTGAGAAAAATATGATAGCTGTAATGGATTTGCTGAAAAGGCACGTAAGCTGTGTGTTAGGGACTGAGCAGAGCAGTGTAATAACTGTAGTGAGCCCACCAGGACCACAGTCCACTAGGAGACTAGAAGGACCTGTGTTATGGCTCTTCTAGTGGTCTGTTCTTCAACTTGAACTTAAAGCCTTTTTACTTCTTGTGCCACTCTTTTGACCTTCTGGTCTTCTGTCTGTTGTGTTATATTCTGCCACAAAGAGCTTTACACTGAAATAATTTTCTGCTTCTTGCAAAAGGGCTGACTTGGCTTGAGGTTTCTACTGTAGCATAAATAACAGGAACAAGGAAAGGCAATTAACCAGTTCTAGGCTGGAAAAGAGTCAGAGATAGAGGTCACTGAGGGAAGGTGTACTTGCTAGAAGGCTAGTAAGAAGTTGCAGGCAAAGACAAGCCCACTGATATCAGTTGCATGTGGGACTGTTTATTAACATCTGAAAAAACTCTGATGTGCACTAGGTTTCCTTTTAATTTAACTTTGTTGTTAAATTTCAGTCACGTTTTTACAGCAGGATCCAGGTGGATGCAAAGGTTTGTCCATGCTGGTTCAGCTGGGAGATAATGCAGGTTTTTTCACCTATCAGAAAAAGGATAAGACTCGACTTAACACCTGCTGTTAGGGAAAGAAACATATTTGGGGGGAATCTATATGTGGAAATGGCACATGATTTCAAGCGACAACTACTTTGTGAAAGTTAAACTGTGTCCTGTTTCTCTCCCTGTCTCCACATTGTCTGTGTCTTCACACATTGTATTTTGCCTCTTCTTAGCATGTTTTTGAGCATTTTAGAAAATACTATTACTGCTTGGCACTTCTGGAAGGCATAGAAGCATTCTGCCTGCAAGCAGACTACAATTGGACTTGAATCATTTATGAGGTTCCCCTGTTCAAGTCACAGGTAGTTGGTCAGGGGTTAATTCTGTGATTCTGTCTCACTGTATGTTTTCTACGTGCCTGTGCCTCTGAGTGTGTACATAAATATTGCATTTCACCCAAGGAGACAGAGAAAAGCTTCATTTTGAATTTAAGCCTTGTAAAAGTATCTCAAAAATATTTAAAGTAAGCAGGAGAAATGCTCAAAGCCAGACTTTTTTAAAAGGATGTGGGCATGTGCAGTTGTTCAGTGACGTAGAAAATCCAGGTAGGTGTTAATGTATCTAATGCTTAGTTGAGTGCAAAATTTATAAAAATGTTCCTGGATTTTTAGCTGCTGATGTTTAGGATCTGTTAACATCTGCACACTTGCCATCCAGTAAAGTAAATGCAGTCAGATCAAACACTGTCTCTGAATGATCTTGCTGGATGTTTGAGGTTTTGACTAGCCCTGTCTTTAGGTGCTGAGAATACAAGATCATTGATTAGTTACATCACATTTGGCTGTTTCAGAATCATAATGTTTGCTAAACATCAAGGACAACTGAAACTTGTTGAGAGATTTCTTTTGGCTTCGACAGGGTTTGAATCAGGTCCAAAATGAAACCTCCCTTTATTACTGGACTTGATAAATCTGGTGCCTGTATTAAAGGCTTTTTATTCTCTGAAGTTCTCAAGTTAAATCAGGCTGTTAGGGGACTGATGGTTAGGGAGAATGAGGAGGCTGGAAGTATTCTTAGTTCATGTTGTGGTGAAGTAATTTTGAACACTCACATTATGAGGCGGAGGTAAGTGAAAACTGATGTAGAATGGGACTGCTGATATGTGGGTAAAGCTGTCACCATGTTTGTTTGGGTTTTTGCCTGGCATCTGGATGTCTGGTTGTTTCCTGTGTAGGTGCATCTGAGCCTTTCACTGTAGCTGGCATCGTGTTTTTTGGAACCATGCCATCCACATCTCAGCTATGGTTTTTTTTAAGTATTGGGTGTTAGCTCTTTTGGGCAGGAGTTGGTTTTCTTTGAATAACAAATCTGGAAGCTTCATTCTTCAGTTAAACTGTTTCTACAGAAAGAACTATTAAACAATATTTAATGAATAAGTATTAATATCCTGTGTGTCTCTGTCTTGGTGTGGCTGCATCTTTTGTTTGCATTGTCATTTCCAGTTTTGGGATGCGAATTTTCATAAAGGAGAAATTCAGCTACTTCGTACTCTTCAGCATCATATGATAGAATACAGACAAATCAATACTTAGATGTTAAAAAAAGGCCTTGTGAGTCTTTTTCTGTTTAATGTTTCCTTAGTATTCAAAGAGCATACTAATCTTGCTTCGTATTAATTAAAAATATGCAAATGGCTTAGCTGAAGGAGACTGTCTCTTGTCACAGAAGATACAAAAACCTAGAAGCTCACTTGGAGCTGCAATCAGGTGAATGGCACTTTTCATTTCCAGCACGGTTAACAATATCTTGTGATTGGTACTGGAAGCTTTTGGATTCCCTCATGGAGAAGGTCAGTGCTCTTGGCTCATACCGTGTGACTTGGGAGCACAGAGAATGTGGTCTGTGCCGTGTGCCTGTTGCATCTGTGGCAGCGTGGGCAGCAGGTCTCAGACCTGCCAAGTAGGAGAACATGGTCCCTCCAGCAGGGACCATACAGCTGCTCAGAGGCACCACTTTAGAAGTAGTCATACTGGGATTGAGGGCACAGTAGAAAACTTGTTAGCAGCCCACAGCTCAGTGGTGGAAGTCGCGCTTGAAACCAACAGTGCTGTCACTGTGGTGTATTTCTCAGCTCAGCAACTCATGCCCTATCTCTGCCACTTTCCACAGTTTATGTTTTTTAAGATTCTTGCTGCCACAAATTCTATGTTATTCTGTAGTTGCACTTTCTGGCTTTTTTAAATAAGCATAACAACAAAGCCACACGAGTTAGGAATTAGACTCCTGGGAAAAGGCTTAAAGACACTGCCCAAAGTTACTAAAACGTAAATCACAATTCCAGAAACTATAAAGAGGTCTTTATACGGGAGTGAGGAAAGAAAGTTACCCTTTTCCCAGTGCTGATGATTTTCATCTTCCGATTGATGTCTTTGTAGCATCTCTCTATGCCTTTGATCCCTTCTCAGGTAAGAATAATAGGAACAACATTTATTTTTGTGCACATGCACGTAATACTGCTCACTTGGTGCTAAAGTTGTTACTTGTAGTTCGTGGTACAGAGCTATCCAAGTTGCTGAACACTTGACTTACATTTCTTGGGGAACGGAGAAAGGAAGGGAAAGCAGAGTGCATTAGATCAGCACATAGCATCCTGGGTTGTCCAGGAGCCTTTATATCTGTTGCATCATCTGCTTCCAGTGAAGGTCCTTGTGGGATGTGTCTGTTCCCTCTCTGCCCTCTATGTATGGCCTTTAAAAAGGTGTTGCAAGGAAAATGTGAGCATGGACAAGAAGGCAAATAAAGGAGTATGAAAATACCATTTGGTGTTGAAAGCTGGAGCCTGGGGAGTAGCAGGTTGTGGTTCTGGTGTTGGCTGTTCTGTGGATTTACCATGTAACTTTCATAAGTTCTCTACCGGGGAAGGTAGGAGGGGAGCAGCAACAGGGATCTTGCCAGGTTTATTTCACTAGTGTCTTCTGAATGCCTGTAGCTTTTCCTATCAGAGGGGATGGATAAATACAGGAAAAAAATCAGCAAAATCCACACTGTTTTCTAATCCTATATACATGAAGGATTTGGTCTTGCATAGAGAAATGACTTGCTCATGTTACTAAGTCTGCTGAGAGGATATGAAACTCTTCTGTCTGGATACAACTGCTTATGTTTTAGGGGTGTGTGTCTGTTGCAGAACTGGAGTTAGGAGGTGATACTTTTGTAGTCTTAACTTTGCAATTTATTGTGGGTAAGAACAGGAGGATTAAATATTTGAATCTTTGAAGTAAATGTGATCCATGTTTCTTTGTTGCCTCATGCATAAACGTGGTTTGGATGTGGGGGAAATATTTTTTCTGTTGAGACTGTATAAGCAGTTCCTGTACCTTGTGCTGACCTTTTGTGTTGCTGTGAATGTAATCTATAGTTTTTAAAACAAGGTGAGGGCAATCAGTGGCATAAGCTATGAGTCTTCATAGGAGAGGCCTTCTCTCCAAAACTTATCTCTTTACTAAGAGAATGTCCCAGCACAATTTTAAAAAGTAATCCTGGTTTTGTATCAACTCCTGAATAATCCTTTGTCAGCCTTCTTCCATTTATTTGGGCTCTTTTAAAAGAAATGTTTTTATAATAACATATATAATGATGAAGAACTCAGTAGCTACTCTTGTGTTGGATCTGTTCTGAAATGTCCAGTGTGGGGATGATCAGTGTGCCCTTGATGCTGGGGAAGTATTACAGTGCAGGTGACAACATCCTGCTGCACTCCCCCTGCTGCCTCTGTAGTTTTTAATGTGTTAATTTCCTGTGTAAGGAGTGATGCTGTGGATCTCACCCTTGAGAGATTTTTCTTAGGCTGTGCATTGAAGCTCAATGCCCTAACTGGACTGACTCTGATCTGTGTACTTGAAATGAACAGTTGCCCCAATTGGTCCATGACTGTTCTGTACAAAATTTCAAAATTTCATGTATCATAAATGCAAAAGCATCTCTGCTTGTGGACATACACAGGTGTGTTATATTTGCTAAGGTTTTGTTTGTTGCAAACATTGAGAATCAGTAACTCAACAAACCATCTGTACTGCAGAATTCCATAAATCACTGAAGTAACTTTGTGTGAGTATGTGGCGGGGGGGGGGGGTGTGTTTTTTATAGAGTGCCAGATGACAGTAACGTGTGGGTCTGGTTGCCTTTGATTAAGCACTTAATGTTGTCCATGAAAACAAGAATTAAATTGTCTGTGAGCATGTGATATAGTTGCATGTCCTACACCCTTTGTGGTTATTCACCTCAGTTATTTTTGAGGAACAATCCAGGTTGCTGTTGTTAGTGTGACAGCATAGCCCACATCCTGCTTAGATTCTCAGTATATTTTCTTGTAATTTTTTTGCTGTTTTGTCCTGCTGTCTTGTTTAGTCCCTAAATTTTACTTGTGTGTGGTGCTGTCCTTGTTATCAGGGCAAGTGACTTTTTAGGTTAATGGACCCAGTTAAAGTAATAAAGTAAAAAAGGGAACAGCAGGACTCAGTGGTCCCCAGGACTGAACTCTGGGACTGAACTCTGATAAACTCCTCTACGTCTTGAGTATTTTAATGCAGCTCTTTATTTTATTTTCTCCCAAGCAAATTGCAGATAATTGTGCTTTATATATATTTATATGCATATATATGAATGTATTGAAGTACAGAAGTCTGTGTGGGAAACAGTTGAACAGCAACACTTGGCATTTTGGAAAGAAGCAACTTGCCTTCCAGTACTATTTTTGTGAACTTCATGTTCCGCACCCGAGATAACTGATGTACTTCACCCTGAAGTATTTTTTGAGGATCTCTTTAGAAGCTTGGAACAGAAGTGCTTAACTTAAAGGGGTTTATTCTTTCCAAATAAATACCTTCTCTCAGCATCAAGCCCAGCAGTCTCTAAATGTTGCCTTGCCAAGGAGTTTTGTATGGACGTGTGTTTAAGTTCATCTCCCTCCTCCCTGAATATTTCTTGCTTCTGGAAAAAGGAGCAGGACTGAACTGCTTTACCAGAACTTGGGCAGTTGCTCCTCGTCTTTTCCACTCCTTCCCAGACTAAGCATGCCTCTCTGGAACTGCTGTCATCCTCCCCACCTTGCTGTATAAACACTTTGCTGTGTTGGGACAAGCATTGAGTCTAACAGGAGTTCTGCTATGCATTTTGCTAGTAAGGTATGTGTACACAGAGGACTTGTGTCCTGGCAGGCATGCAGAGTTTGTGTAGCTGTTTTCCCTACATTAGATCACAGCAGGAAGAAAATTTAAAAGGGAGAAGGGGAAAGCATTATGCTGCAATAACCATTTGAAAACTCCCAGATTACTTCTGTTTCTTCAGTTTACACTCTGTTACGCAAATTATCTCTCTGCTCACTAGAAGATAAACATGAGTCAGTTTTACAGCAAGTATATAGATTTGAAATTCTAGATCTTGCTGATAGATGGTATTCATTCTTCAGCTTTTGAAACAGACAGACTGACTGATCCCTCCATTGTAACAATGTGTGGCTCAGGAGTGCTGGACTCCTCATGAAAATCTAAAAGTATTCCTAAGTTCCCTTAACTTTGGGGAAAGGTCTTAAGATATGCTCAAGTTATTCCCCAATTTGAGACCTTTTGGAGAAATTGTGGTGGGTTGACCTTGGCTGACTTCCAAGTCAAACTTCAAACTGTTCCCTCACTCCCCTTCCTCAGCAAGACAAGGGAAGAAAATAGGACAAAAAAGTTTGTGGGTTGAGATAAGGACAGAGGGGTTATTCACCAGTTACCATCGTGGTCAAAACAGACTCTCTACTTGGAGAAGTTTAATATAACTTACCAGCTGATAACAAAGAAGAGCAGTGAAAAAATGCACTTGTAGTTGCCTTTGGGTGAGGTGGAAAGTGATTCAAACCCTTATTAAGCATGAAGCAAATAGATAGATAATTCTTCCTGCATATTTGAGATTTTTTTTGGAGTGGCGTGTACAGATAGTTTCCTTGCAGATGAATACATGTGTGGACACAACCTCACTTCTGCTAGCTTGATGCTCAGTGACAGAAAGGGAAGAGCACAGGGGCTTCCTGTACTTTATGTACATGTATTTCATGTACAGTATATGCAGTGCTGCTGTCTGTGCTCTTTTCATAGAATCACAGAATCAATTAGGTTGGAAAAGACCTCAGAGATCAAGTCTAACCTGTGATGGAACACCACCATGTCAACCAGACTGTGGCACTGAGTGCCAGGTCCAGTCTTCATTTAAACACTGCCTGGGTCAGTGACTCCACCACCTCTCTGGGCAGCCCATTCTAATGTCTAATCACCCCTTCTGTAAAGAAATTCCTCTTGATGTCCAACCTGAACCTCCCCTCATACAGCTTAAGACTGTGTCCTCCTGTCCTGTGTCTGGTTACCTGGGAGAAGAGGATGGCTACACCCTCCTTTCAGTAGTCCTAGAGAGCAATGAGATCACTCCTGAGTCTGCTTTTCTCCAGGCTAAACACCTCCAGCTCCCTCAGCCACTCCTCACAAGACTTGGGCTCCAGACCCTCCACCAGCTCCGTTGCCCTTCTCTGGACTTGCTCCAGCACCTCAATGTTCTTCTTGTAGTGAGGGACTCAGAAGTAGATGCAGTACTCAATTTTGGCCTCACCAGTGCCAAATACAAGGGTTTTGGTAGCAGCTGATACTGACTTAAAAGGCACTACTGAAACTGCTTAATCTGACCTGAACATATTTTTATAACAGTCTTTGTAAGTCATCCATCCAAGAATCTGGTTTAGATGGGAAAATGAAAGAATAGGAATCATCATCATCTGGTTAGTTGTTTCTAACTTGCAGCAAAATTTGAGGACTGAATGTCCTCCTTTACTAGATGTAAATGAAAACTTCCACATAAGCTTGAAATTTGTACTGGAAAAAAAAAGGTATAGTGCTGACTTGCCTCTCTTTCTAAGTTTGTGATACCAGCTCAATCTGGATGCTGTCAGACAGGTACCATGTTGCTTTCCACACTCCAAGGGCTCTATATTACTACATGAACTTTGGAAACAGTGGGTGACAGTTCTTTGCATCATTCATGTGCTTTCTCTAAAAGTGTGAACAGTTGTATTCTTTATGAAATCTCTAGTTGTAGTCTCAAAACACTTACTGACTTGGAAGTATGAAACAGAACTGTTCATTGGCAGCAGCCTCTGCTGGCATAGAGTTCTTCAGTTGGTGTGTCAGTCCTGTGTCCTCCTGGTCAGTTAGTCTAAGCAGAAGGAAATGCTGAGAGTAGTTGAAGTAGAAAACACAGTGGATCGTGCTGAAGAATGGAAGTTAGAGGGAAAAGAGTTAGAATGAATAGTCATATAATTTGCTTTTAAACCTGAACATGTGACCTCTTAGTCACATGAATAGATGCTTGTTGGCTTGATCCCTAAACAGACATTTGAGGTTTGAGTCTTTTGTTCTGTATCCAACGGAAAACTGCTATTAAAGAATGTCCCTATCTGGTTTAGATGCTCTACCTAGCCATTTTCTCATAATTAATTTTAAGGGGTGTTTGATAGAAGAGAGCTTCTTGGCAGCATTCTGATCTTAATAGCTTCTGAGAAAATGCATTGATTGGCCCTTTTGTTTTTCAAAGATTGCTGTAATTTTCAGTCATTATCTATAAGGAAATCACTAATTTATTAAACCAGCATCATGGATTAAAGACCTGACTCTTGTCACTTAAACTGGTGTTATGTTGATGTTACCCATGAGGACTTTTAGGAAGACACAGAGTAAGTGTAAGATGTTCCTGTGGACTCTTAAACTTATGTTTCTAGACCTCATTCATAAGATTAGAATGGATTATTTTTATTACTTGTACTGAGAATAAATTGCATTCTTGGAGTTTGCATAATGAAAGCAGGCCAAAAAAATCTTAAAAGGATGAGAAACAGAAACTTAGCAACCATTCCATATACAATGTTTAGGTTGTGCATTTATAGGGAAAACAGATTGCATTTAGTCCAAAGAGAAAATTTCTCCTTATAGACTCTACTTACTGGAAAAGAAGAATTTAAGCAGTGCCTCTCATTTCTTGTGCCTTTTGTGAGCAAGTTAGGTTCGATGCCTTTGAACAGTAGTGCTCTAAGTAGATTTACTTTGCCTTAAAACAGCTCTCTGAAGTTTGAAGGCTGAAGTAGGAAAATGAGGAATTAATTACTTTCAGACATTCCATTGTGGCTTAATAAAATTGTAAGGCAATAATTAAGTTTTATCAGGGTTATCTCATATTTGTTTGTTTTAGTTCTGTGAAGTTTTATTTTAAAGACCCAGTAGGAAGTAAATGATTTACATAAAAGTAACATTTTAATAAAGTTTGACATCTGTTATAACAAAAAAGTAACAAAAAAAATTTACTGGATTAATTGGTGGACAAAAATACTAACTATTTTTGTTACAAAGTCTGTCAGCTGCCTACTACAGTAGATTCATGTTGATTATATCAAATAGTGAGTTTTCAGGTCTTCACTAAGTAAACAGTGCTCCAGTCTTTATTTGTGGCTGCTGTTTGTATGTTTTATCCCATGTCTCACTGATCTCTGGGAATTAGGTTAGTGTGATTTTGTGGGATAGAATTAAACAGGCAGACTAGTGCAAAAAACCCTTCTGATGAGTTTTAGCCGAGGACAGTAGGATAAACCCAGTCATCAGGGGTTTGGACGCTATAGAGTCTTTGAAACCATCCACTGGCAGATAGCTGGTTGCTTCTATTCCGACTGTTTTAAAGAAGATTGCTGCCTTTTTCTTTTTAATTGTTTGGCTTTGTCTTCTGAGTGTTCAGTGGAAGGGTTGGAGAAGAAACACGGCAGTGGTTCCTACTAGACAACATTTCTCATTCTGCTTAGCCTTCAAAAACAAAGCCTTTGGTCAAAGCCCAAGCTAGCAAATTGTCTGCCACCCTGAGAATCATATCTTTAATAGTGAGGTTTGTTAAAGCTGGAAAGGCTCTTTGCAAGTATCATGACAGTGGTTACTACAATGAATAGAAGCTTCTTCTGCCATTCTGAGCTACAGCTGGTGTCAGCTGTGGTACTGAATAGTACAGCAAGATAAAGGGAACAAAAGAGCACATTTTGTCTGCTAAATAATAGGCTTGAGACTGCCATAAACTCTTTGTATAAATTATACAACAATGCCGATTCTCTTTCTTAAATTTTTCCTTATCTTCCTTGCGGTTGTAAAACTGGCGAAATAACTTCCGAAGGCTCTGCAGCAATTCTTGTGTGTGCTCTTTGCGGTGGCAAGCAGAGTCAGCAAAGGGCAGTAAAACAAATGTTTCAGGACACTGATCTGGACTCAGTGCCTCACATAATGGGGTCTCATATAAACTAAAAGGATAGGCATAAAGATTTTTTTTGTCAGTTAATTCCCTAGGCTGCTGACAGCTGCCGTTTTGTTATTGCATGTGACTGGCACGTTCAGAAATACTGTCTCAGGGCTTCCTCCCTGGGAAAACTCTTCCACACCTCAGAGGGGGAAGGAGTGGAGGAATGGCGCAGGATGGCAGGAGCACCTCCTGTCTAAGTATTCAGAATACTGGGTTTTGTGTTTACTGAGAGATGTGTCTTCATTCTAGCAGTGGTGGTAGTGATGGGAGGGGGAGGTCATTATGATACTTGAAAGATCAGAATACCCTGCAGAGGACATTTCCCCTGAATGTTTAATTGCTAAGGTTGGACTGGACCTTTCCAAAATTACCCAAACATTTTATAAGTAACTTTAGAGTTGATTCCTTCTGGAAACACTGCTGGGTCACGGGTTAGTGCTGTTGTTGATGTTTCATTTCTGGCTTTATGGATTATAACTGACAGAATCAGTTTCGAGAAATAATTGAACAAATTATGTGTATTGGGCATAGCCAAGCTTTTATTCTCTTGCCAAAATCAACTGTTATTTGAGTATGAGAGGGGAAGAAGACAATAAAGCTAGAATTAAGGGGCTGCTGCTACCTCTTGTTTGGGGACCATGGCTGGCATAGTTTGTAGAGAAAAGCACATCTCCCAGCCAAGCTGTAAAGCTTGCATTTATTTTGGAGCTGCTCTTGAAGACTACAGAGGTGACAGGATATGTCTTATGAAGTACAGACAATTCAAATAAAAATGTACGTTCGTATCAGAGCTATCATATAGCTCAAACCAAAATATTTGGTCATATTTTATCAATGAAGACCTTACAGAACAGTGTTGTAGTCTATTGAGTGGAGTCATATGCTCATGGGTTTTGCAGACTTAAGAT
The DNA here is from genome assembly GCA_024734555.1 of Trochalopteron elliotii. NCBI lineage: Eukaryota > Metazoa > Chordata > Aves > Passeriformes > Leiothrichidae > Trochalopteron > Trochalopteron elliotii. The sequence goes on from JANPWX010000074.1 coordinate 330,980, forward strand.
TGTAATTTAAAATATTGTTTCCAAAGCCAAATGTAAATAGATTTACAAATACAGTAATTTTTTTCCATTGTTACTTTTAGAAATTCTGACATCAGGCCTTTTCCTACAATAGATTTAACTTTAATTTAAGTGTAAACGTGAAGATTGTTTTAAATCTGTCTGTAGAAATAAATGCACTCTGTAACTGCTGATACTATTTGGTTTTGCAGGTTGTCTTCTGAATTTTGTGTCTGAAGGTACCCTCTTGCTTTCTCAGCAAATCATGGACATCGTTGGTTTTCTGAAGTCGCAATTCATTTGCCACCTTCTGATCTGCTACATATTTATAGTGTCAGGACTGATCATTAACTTCATTCAACTCTTTACACTTATACTTTGGCCAATCAACAAGCAACTGTTCAGGAGGATCAACTGCAGGCTGGCTTACTGCATTTCAAGCCGTAAGATTTCTTTTTTTTTTTTTTAATATTTTCATATTTTGTCTTGAGGCAATTGGTAGAAAAGTTCTGGATTTCAAAGCCTATATAAAGGTCATATCTGCTTCCTACAGCACCTGCACTTGTATGAAGAGATGTATGCCTTGTTGAAATGTCTTTATGTGCTGAAATGTTTTGCACTTTTATAGCAGGATACTTGCTTGACTCAGTATGTCGAAGAAAGATTGCCTCTCATTTGGCTATCCATCATGTTTCATTAAACCAAATGAGAAATATTGACCAAACAATGCATCTCAGCAAGTTCAGCTATTATCTGTAAGGCTTACAGTGTTAACAAGTTACTTCCAATAATTCTTTCAGTCTTTTTATCATCCATGGTTTTGTTTATGATCTCGGTTTAAATGTTTTATGCGCAAATCCTGTTCAGGAGTGGGAAATATCAGGAAAAAAATGTAAAAATCTTCAATTTCACATGCTTCTTTCTTGAGCCAGTTATAAACTGTTTTTTCTTCAAATAGGATTTCAAATGTTAAGCTGCATCTGTATGTATTTAGTATGTGCATGTAGTTGTAATTCAGAATACAGCAGATAGCCTGTAACCAGTTGAAAGAAGCGGGGATTGCAGTGATACTGATTTTTTGGGGGAGAGATGAGAGCATGATTTCAGGATGTTGTAGATAGACCAGACCTTTGAAACTGCTGTGAGATGTGACAGTTGACTGGCACTTGACAAAACAGGTAATTCCAGTGGAATGAGTGAACCCATTTGTTTGTTCTCTATTGGTAGTAGTTTGGTGGAATCTTCACCTGACAACAGTGAATTATCAGAGCATGTGCAGTTTTCTTGTTATAATCAGCTTGCTTTTATATTTGCTTTTAAAGGGCTACAACTGCAGTTTCAGCAATTTTATTGTACTGCTGCTTATGACTCCCACATAACTGCATTAACTTACAGCAGAGAGAATTCTTCACAGAAACTGTTATAGAAATGCTAATGTACCCACATTTGGTATTTAGGAGTGTGCTGTTAAATATGTCCACCTTCCCCGGGCCTTTCTGAATCTCAAAAGTACTTTCTTAGAAGGAAACTGTTGAAAAATGCATGCTTTTTGTTGCTCCCTAAAGATTTTTCAAGTGTGATGTCACTGTCAATGCTAAGTGACTTAGGGATGTTTTCATACTGGGGAAAACAACCCTCCAATACAGTGTTTAACAATTGAGCTGTAGAAATGCAGCAAAATGGTTTCTTTCAGACAACCTTTTCTGTTACTAGGAACCTGAAACAGAAAAACATTGTTAGTATTCATATTAAACTGTGTGAGGTAGAAATCTGTCACATGCCTCAACTTGGAGGCCATTAGGGATTATTTATCTTTCATCAGTGACTCTGATGAGCAACTATTCAAAGCAATTTTTTTTAAAACATTCTCCTGACTTAAATTGCAAGTGCGTCAGAGTGTATAGGCCCAAATAAATTGGGGATCCTGTTTTATTATTTCTGTAATGGAGAGAGGATGTTCGTTCGGAAAAATTTCATTTTTGCTGTTTATGTGTATGTCCCTGAAGTAGTGAGTCTACAAGCACTATTCATTTGCATGTACAAACAATGGCATTGAATATGGACAGGTTTTTACCTTTTGCCTGGCAGCATAGTATATGTTTGAAGCCGTGGCATGTAGAAGATACTGTACAGCTGTATGTAGGTATATATTATTATTTTTCATTCAATGCCTTCTGGCCCATTCTTGATTTTGGCAGTACTTAGTGCAGAGATATCAGCTGCCCTATGGTTTTTAGGCTGAATCCTTCAGTTTAGCTCAGTCTAGTCTGATCTAGGAGGTGGGCAGTATGGAAGAGGGAGTAATCATGCATGGTTGTCCTTGATGGGCCAGATGGCTTTGTACTCAAGGTTGCTGTTCTAGTCTTCAGTGTTGATGCCACTGGAATAGATTTTATTGTGAGGTTTTTGCCCAGTCATGCTCAGAACAAAGTATGTCTGGGTTAAAACCATTTATTTTATGTTTACAACAGAGCAAGCTAGCATTTGATGTGTCACCCTTATCTGAGTGATATTTGAAAAGGGGAAAATCATGTTAATTTCAAAAAGTATTTCAAAGAACTAAAGACCAGTTAATCAAAATGGATGTGTTTTTTGGGGCCACTGATGTGGTGAGCAATAAGTCAGGTCTGTATAGGTCAGATGAAAGTCATGGAAACAGCCTGCAGTTGGAGACAATGAGGTTCAGCATTGGAGAATATAAAGAGGCATGTGCTTTTCCAGTGATGACAAGCATGATGTTGCCTTGAGAGCCTGATACAGCCTGAGTCACCAAGTCAACCAAAGAGTGAAATAGAGCAGGCATGGTTTAACTGAAAAATGAAATGAAAGCAGCAGTTGTCCTTAGACCCTGCAAGTTCAGTTGTTTTCCGTTTGATGTCCAAGGCAGAGGTAAATGGCTCCACGAAATTGGAAGGTTGTTTTGTCTTTGATGCTGTGCTCTTTGGGCAAGTTAGAGGTTTGTGTATTTCAAGTAGTGGTATTTTTCTTATACCCTTTTTCTTCTTATCTCCTCCCTAATATAAGAACATCATACTCTCACTTCTCCTCGTGCACTGTCTGCTGTCATAATGTATATGGGAAGCTAAAGTGCTGTTGTGATTAATGACTTGTCCTCGCTTGAGTACTGCTGCTTGAGTTGGGGTACTTCTCTGGTCACAGAGATCAAACCAGACTAGCTCTCAAGTTAAAGTATTCACAGAATCATGGAATCATTAAGGTTGGAAATGACCCTTATGATTGAGTCCAGCTGTCAGCTCAGCACTGCCAAATCCACCACAAAACCATGTCCCTAAGAGCCACATCTACACGTCTGTTAAATGTTTCCAAGGATGACGACTCAAATCCTGGGAACCTGTTCCAGTGCTTGACAACTCTTTCCATGAAGAAAGTTTCCCAAAACCAATCTAAACCTTTCTGGGTGCAATATAAATCCATTTCCTCTTGTCCTGTCAGTTTTTACTTGGGAAAAGAGGCCGACCCCCACTTTGCTACAGCCTCCTTTCAGGTAGCTGTAGTGAATGGTAAGGTCTCCCCTGATCCTCCTTTTCTTCCTCAGTTGCTCCCCATAAAACTTGTGCCCCGGACCCTTGAGCAGCTTCATGCCATGAACTGTCTCCATGGAGTGACTGTGGTGTGGTTGTTGAGCACAGGTGGTTGTGAAAGCTGCTGCTTCTCTGCCGTGAATTTGGCACCTGCACTACAGCTTCTCACTGTAACTACTGACAGCCCAGAAGGCTGAAGCCACAGACATCAAACTTTTCATCAATGCAAGTTAGAAAAGAGGTAAAAATTTCCAGTTTGAATTGGCAGTCAAAAGGATGAACTAGAGCAATAATTTGCTTTTAATGAAACAGAGCAGGTGTAATGGCACATACCAAGTTGCTTTCAGTAATTGATGATGAGAAGTTATTGCCATTCTTGAAATGAACTATTAGTCAACAGGGAGAGCTTAGCTTCTCTGTTGACCTGCTCCAATATATAATAGCACTGGGGATGCTCTCCAAAGGGTGGGTTATCAGTTCCCCATATTGCAGTTTGGGTTGCTTTTATGTCTCCAAGATTCTTCTCATACTTTACTATAAGTAAACTATTTCTCTTTTATTCTATTTGACAAATATGTACAGAGTAATGGTTTGTTCTAGTCGTATGTCCTCTATATGTCTTGACCTTAACTGAAGAGTGTTGTTGCAGGGTGGACATCCAGCTTCAAAAGAACCAACTTTTGTCTGTGCAGGTCTTGAAATGAGTCAAAAGATTGGTAAGGGTTTTGCACCCTCTTTAATGTTTAAACAAACAAACCAAAAACCCCCCAAAACAAAGAAAGAAACAGCAAAAGAAACCACACGCACAAGAACCTAAAAACCCTCCCAAAATAAAAACAAGACACCAAAATCTTTGAGCTTCTAACCTGCAGAAAATATTTTCTGGCTTCAAATATATACTCATGGATTGGTTCAACTGCCTGTTAATCCACTCTCTCTTTTGTAAAATGACAACCCAGATAAACTCCCTCATACTGAAATCAACAGAGTGCACCCTAATAAGAAAATTGAACACTGCAAACCTCAATAGGGTAATAACAATAAAAATTTCATATGTAAGTGTGCTTGGAAGTTGGCATAAGAGCAAAGGTTGGGCAAGCAATCAATCTTGGGTTTTATTTTTAAATAATTTAGGAACATTTTGTCCTCAGTTTCTTTTTCTAAAAGACAAGAGAACCAAGGTAGGAAGCACTTCGTGTGGAATACATCACAGTTCTCATAGATGCTGTTTGTGCCTGAATTGGAAGAGGTGGGAGTACACCTTACTCCTCCCTCTCATGTGATAACAAACCACCACAAGGGGTGCTTTTCTGCAGTAGCTTGTAAAGCTGGCCAAACACTTAGGGGGAACAGGTTGTCTCAGGATTCATTCCACATGTGCACGTGGCTGCACAGCTTGCTGGGCGGTGGGAAAGTGGTTTGTACTTCCCAAATTATTTTGTGCTTGCTTGGCTGTTGAAGTGCAACCCCAGGTCAAGCAGAGTGCTGGGTTTCTGTGGACTGTTCAGGACATGTACCTAGACTGTGAGAATGGGACATATACATACAGGATACATGGCTGAGTGGGAGGTGTTTGTCTGTGAGTAGGGCAGTTGTTACCTTGTCCTCTTGCTGCCACTGTACCAGGGGCAAATGAACTTCTTGTGTTCCCAGGGTGAGTGGCAAATTGGCCTCCTGCTGACTCTGCCCCAGCTGAACGTCACATAAACAAAAGACCTGGCGGTAATGACATGGTCGTGTGGATGGGTGCACAAGGGCCTTAAAAGCAATCAACTTAGCTTCTAATCTGCCTTCATAAATAAATTATAGTAGTACTAATATCTATTGTCGTGCCAAGAAAGGGGTGTTATTACACCTCTGGGTAAAGTTACACTATGTAGGCTGCAGTTTGTAGATCCTGCTGAGGGTAAGGCCCTTGTTTGCATAGAAAGAGGCACCCTGATGTCTGTTCATTGACTGCAGCAAAAACTAGATGGAAACTGATTCTTCTTACTACTGAGCTTCCTAGAAACAAAACTAGAGGAAATTGTGAACTACTTCAATTTTCACCATCTTGTCTGACTGTTATAACACAGTAAAGCTAATTCCTTCTATGTACGACTATAGGTTTTGCAGTGTGAGGACTGAATATCTGAACAAGGCTTTGTGGTAGTATCAGGGCCAAGCTAATCCTCAGACCTTTGTTTCTTGGAGTTTAGAGGGGCCCTCAGCTATTTTACTTGTTTGTATGACGGTGGTGCTGAGGCAGGGAGAATTCTCACCTCTGGTGCAGTTAAGTAGTTGGGAAGGGCTGGGAAGCAAGAGGTACTCAGAGAGGTAGAACTTTCTTCTTCCTACACTTCTCTTTACCACCATCTTATGCTGCAGAGGAAGCAATGTGCTGTTTTCAAAGTATGGCACAGTGTCCTTAACACAGTCCTGTAGTATTTTATTTACAAGCAACCCGAGTTCTGCTTATCTATGTTGATGTAGCAAAGAGTTTTCATGGGACACTTAGGACTGCTTTCTTAGCGTCTCTGAAATGTTAGTTTGAGTAGTCTGTGCAAAATGTATATTTCTCAAGAGCTACTTGTGTACATAAGCCTTTGTTATCTTAGTTCCACACACCACGTCCATACAAAGCCACTGGTGAAGCTTGTGGAAAGTTTATAACAACTACTGGGGGGAAATTGGAGGCCAGATTTGATAATCTTGCAAAGGGAAGATGTTGATTTGAATCTTTAGAAAACTAGACCATCCCCTTAGCCTTCTCTTTTTCTCTCGAGCCAAGCCATGGTAATAACTGTGGAAATAGAGTGTACTAAGAAAATGCCCATGTTAGTTTTAATGTAGATAAACTCTAGAAAAAATAAACTTCAGTAGAAATCATCTATCCCAAAGTGTCATCTACTCTAATTCATTAATATCTTCCTTCTGCCTATTTTCTAATACCCTTTTATACCTGTTATGTACTTGTGACAGTTTTTCTGGTAATCTGAGCAATTCTCCACTGAGACCAAACCTTGACTTTCTCTCCTTCCATTTAGAAAGACAGAAGGAGCAATTACTGCACCAGATTCTCCATTGTTTTACTGGTAGAGTAAGATAAAGTGTGTGTGTATGTGTTTGCTGGGTCCATTACAGCTTGAATTTTTTTCCAGAATCGTTTGTGGAATTGCATTAATTGCTATGAATAAGTCCTCTGCAATGCCTAGCATATGCCTCCATATTTTCCCTACTATCATTAACTTGGTGTATCAACTAATAACATTTCAATCCTTCTCATTTTGTGCCACTTGCAGATGATGTTACTCAGTTTTTGTAGGTGTTCAAGTATTGACAGCAAGCTTGAATGGGTCACACAAGACTGTACTGATTGCAGGCATGCTGTGTGGGTGTGGTGAAGGTGTGTTGTTTGAATGACATCTGTGCATGACCTTTACCAGAGTTCCTAGTTCAGCCTACAAGGGATATGGTCTGTGATGCTCAGCTCTCAATTCAGGAGAAAGGGACTGCTTTCTGTGAAAATGAATGTGTAAGAATCTTTTGATACTGATGTTTTCTATACAAGACTAGTGAAGAGCTAGAGAGGCACTTAATCTGATCTTTAATGAAAGGGGCATCTTCACTGTCTCCGATACTATTTTGTTATTGCTGGAGCCTCTGTAGAGGTTGTTTGTCTTCATTTTCCTTTTTTTTTCTTTTTTTGTGTCAGATTCCTGATCTGAAGAAGTATGATGCTGATAGCCTGCAGACTGGAAAAAGGTGGCAGGGAAGCAGTAGGTGAACTGCATTCTGTTTGATGTCTAGCATCACACATCATAAAGACGCTAGCACCTTTTGTTAAATATTAGATCTGGCCAGCAAGCTTCCTCGATTCCTGAACTGGGGTAGATTTTGGGGTGTGTATAGAAAAGCATTTCTATCTGACACAGAACAGAAGAACATATCACACAGAACTCAAGAACATATCTAATGATCCATGACGTGGCACAGAATCTGAACACATTCTGGTGCTTCAGTTGTTTATTCATTAAGGGTGAATATCACAATCAAAAGATCATTTCATATTTGTAGAAACCCAGTTTTAGCTATAGGCCTGATTTTATTGCTTTACAAAACTGGAGGATAGTCCCTTGATGATGTGGAAACTTCATGCAAAGATGCAGAGAGTAGCTCAGTCATCACCAGTTACAAGCAAATACAAACTAGCAGTAATCCAGCCCTCTCCAGTGAAGCACAGTACCTCCACAGGAAGGACTACTGCGGGTACTCTGAATTCTCCTGTGTTCAGTCAGGGAAGAGATCTGCTGGTGTAATGTCTAAGTGAGGTACACTGTCTTGTCTCATTTGCTTTTGATTTGCTACATCTTCTATCCCTTCCTGCTCCCTTTTGGGCAATGTGCACCCCTGAAAGTGTGCATCTAAATGATTCTTCCTCATCCAGAATCATAGTCACATAGCAGCAAATTTTCATGGGGTAGGTTTTCAGGCTCATCCTGTAACAAGAATTTCAGGAGCTGGTCCAGTGAAATTATCTGGTATCTGACTAATTTTTGGCAGGAGGACTTCCAAGCCAGGAGGGACCAGTATGTCTTTTCAGCAGATACTTGAGGTTTTTCAGCGTGACACTTGAGATGGAAGAGCTTCTGAGTGCACATGCTTGGCACTCTTCCATGGCTAGGTGTTTGTTCCCTGTGACTTGCTTGCAACCTTCAGGTTAAGGCTTCTTACTTAAGAATTGTATTGCTTTATGACTTCTAAGACTGTTGCTGAACTGCCTTTACATCCATCTTGTAGCAGTATGTGCTCAAACATGTTTCTTCCAGCACCACATTCAGAAGAAGGAATCCTTTAACTGTGAATAAAAGCCAAATTAAAACGTGTGCAAAGCAATTTTTTCGTGTGCTTGGTTTCAGAAAGGCAGTTACCTGTTTTCCAGACCTACTTTGTTCCTTGCCAAAATAACATTTGAAACAAAAAAAGGAGCCATAAAGAGATTACAATGCAATTGTTTGTGTACAGGTTTTTTTGCTCTTCAGTTAGCACACTTTTATTAGTACGTTACTTCTCTGTGCTTTTTCTGTACTCAAGCAAATTGCACTGGAGTGTCAGTAACTAACGTTTGGTTTGTGTCATAGTTCTAAGTTCACTTAGCTGTGTTTCTAAATTCAGTCTCCTGTACATTGCATCTCCAAAAGTGGGTTTTTTTGAGAGTTAAAAGCAAGTGAGCTTCCTAATACATGAGAGATTTTTCTTTGTACATAAATTTTGTACTACTCTTCTGCTGTACTTATTATGACCCTGTTTAAATGCTCCCTAGATCAATGTGTACTGCTAATAAAAGATTTTGATGAATGAATCTATCTGCCTGTGTTAGATAAGGAAGTATAAATAGTGATTGTACCAACTCAGTTTCTTCATGGCACTTGTAAAGAAGCTTACCCTTGTTTTTTGGAAAACTGCAGCAGGGAGGCTTTTTTCAGGGGCTCTCATTAATGCAGCTTCACTGCTGTAAAGAAGCTACTCTCCTATCCTACTGGATGTTTTTTTTCCCTAGGAATCTCATTCCATTCTTTGACGTTTTCCAGGTATTTCCCGTGTCTCATAGAGTATCTCTTCTAAAGATGTGCAATATGCTAATCCTCTGCAGTTTGCTGAGGACTCTATACTGGAAATCTCACTATAGAGAAAGAAAATTATAAAGCATCTGTTAATTCCTTCAAACTCATATCACTTATCTCTAGGGCCTATATGACAGACTTTTGCTCTTCTTTGTACAAAGACAGAAGATAGGGAGGGAGATGTTAATCTTGCAATATTCACAAAAATGCTTGCATTCTGTGAATTGGATTATATTTTTACCCACCAAAATATTTCAATTAAAACTTTATTATTTGAGCATGTATTGCCTTTTGTGCTCATAAAGGAGGGAGATACAGGCAAAACAGCTGGCATACCTCTTCATGTTTATGTACTTAATTGATCTAGTTTAAAATTGAGACCATAGTACATTTTACTTCTAGTGTAGTACAGTATATTTTCGGGGTTTTTTTTAAATACAAAGAATTCAGAAAATTTCTGCTTGGATTAAAGCTTACCATGGAGCTTGTCTCTCTTACTAGGTTCTTCATTAATTCGTGGCTAAAATTCAGGGTTTCTTGAAAAGTGATTTAAGTTTCTCTGGTTATACAGCGGTAGCTTGTAGTTTCTTTTTGGTACCTACAGTTGTCAGGTGAGAATTAGAAAAGCTCGAATGGCTTTTCAGGTCCATGAATCTTTGAGATGTGGTAGATTTCTTCATGTGGAAATCAAATGATGGTTGGTAATTTTGCAAGTGCAGGTGAGCAGAGCAGTAGACAATGTCCTAGAAGCAGCCCAAGCTGTTGTGTAGGTTACACTGTGGATTTAGTGACTTAAAATTTTTGGGAAAGAGCTGTCCTATGCTGTTACTCAGTGTATGTGCCATGTAAATAAGTCCTTGAAAAGTTATTTTTCTACCTTGGAAAGGTGGGGATGGGAATTAGACCTCTTTTAAGAGCAGTGGTATTGCTAGGTTCCTGCTGTGTTGCATAGGATATTGGAGTGCCATATGAATCTTCAGGACTGTTTTTCAAAGGTGGTTCGTGTGAACAGTATTAGAAAGCAGAAAATATTGTTGAGTACTTTACCCTAGATAGTGTGGGAATGATAATGCTGTCTTTGACCTTCATGTAGAATCAGGATGCTGGAATCTCTCCTTTATTTCCAACTTGTGTCCTTGATTCCTTGCTGTAAAAAAAGTCCTGGGATCATGCTTGCATTTTTAAGCAAGGAAGACTGAAAAAAGGAAGAGGGATGTTACCTGCTTTCCTCTAGGAGCAGTGCCTATTGTAGGTGGGTATTTCTGTAGGATATCTTTCCTTGAGATACAAGAAATAAATGCTAGTAGAAGAAACCTCTGAGACCGACTTGTCTGTCTGGAAGGGCACAGGTTACTAATTACTGGTGTTATGGTCATTCTTGCCGCTCCCTTCCCTGCTTCATTAGGCCTTCAACAAGGAGCTTTGTGCTGACCTTTGGGGGCTGTCCAGGTGGACAAAGCAGCAGGAGGAAATGCCTGGTTGATTGTTATCTGCACTGACTGGTACTGTTACCAAGCCAGGAACTGCTGGTTTGTTGAAACGTGGGAGTACTGCTACATTCCTTGGGGAAGAAGGATAAGAGGAGCCTTCAGATGTGAGACAAATATCTCTGACACGTGGCTGTTAAATAATTAATTTTCCCAAAGGGTTTGAAAAGAGCATTTCAAAACACTGACTACTGCAGATCTGTATGTGTGTTAAACCCATTGTGCTTGTGAGGCTGGCTTTGTTCCATACGCTGTGTAACTTGGAGAGAAGAAACTGTTTTGTAGGCAGATTGTGTCAGGATAAAAGACAGAAAAAAGCTGTGAAATTAAATGTTTGAAGTGTGCAGCTATTTCTTGTGTTTTTCTGAAGGGATGGTTGCTTTATAACTTGCAGCATGGAGATAGTTTAAAAGGAACAGTGGCTAAAGAAATGAACAAAACTTGTTGCCATATTTCTCCACTCCTCTAGCTCAGAACTGCACTAGAGAAAGAAGGATCACTTGAAAGTTTTTTCAAGAATACATATATTGACTTAAAATTTCTTCCTCACCTGAAGAAATACTGGATTTTACATTTTGTGGATGTTATGTTAGAAGGAGAGAATGTATTTGATTAAACTTGAATGATGTGTATGTGTTTTGAGAGGGAAGGCAGTATGGGAATGGAAACTGGAGTGAAAGCTATGGAGTGAGGTGGTGTGCCAGAACACATACAGTAACTGGAAGGGTCCTGTGCAAGGCTTGTGCCCAGATTAAATGCTGGTTCAAATACTAGAGACATGCCTTAATTTACAGGTCTTAACGATACCGTAGCCCCTGTGAGGAAAGCCCACTCTGGCTTTCTCTATATCATGAAGTCTTGTGGATTTAAGATCTTGCATCAAATCTGATTCTGATCTTGATTGCTGAAGCAATTTCAGCTTGGCTGCATTACAGGAATGCTGGCTTGGCCATATTAAACTGTTTGTAGTTTATTTTGTTTTGTACATTTCATCTGAGAAACCACAGATGACAACCCATCAAAAAGGGTGAATCCTCTTTATCAATAGTGTTTTGTTGTCTTAATTTTATAAGAAAATCAAATGGATCTTGGTCATGGAGCTGAGACACAGCAAGCACCAGAACTATCATTGTGTGATGTCAGCCTTCAAAATTACCGCCATAATGTTTTAATGAAGCAACGTGTTTTTCAGTTAGTACATTAGCCACTTTATGCACATGTATATGCAGGTTTTAATTGTATGACTAAGCAAGCACTGAGGTGAAATTGCCAAGAAGATCAAAGCACAGATAAAGCTTTATCTTTGTAGTAGGTGTGATGAGTCTAATCCTTATTTTGTAACTCAGCATGGTGTTAACAGTAACTAGACCAGAGACAAAGATTTTTTTTATGCCAGTGGAGAATCTGGCCAACTTCAGTAAATGTCAGTGTGTGTTTGAGGGAAATAAAGAAAAGTGGAGGGGAAAAAAAAATCTGCACCATTAGTCTTTGGTTTGGTTTTTAGTAGCACAATAGATTTGTTCTCTCTCCTAATCTGTGATTTTTATGTTGAAGTTATGTTGACAAATTAGTAAATGTTGGGCGGAGGTGATTTGTTATCACTTTAAAGTGAAAGCTTTGTATGTACTTTAGTATTCAAAATGACACACTTTCTGAAATGTTCCTTTTAGCATATCATTCTAGTCACAGGCTGCCTCTGTGTAGTGCATGCCTTTGAGCAATTACCAGTGAGCTCCTCTTTCAGCAGCCGGTGTGTGCCCTGTGCTCTGTGAAAAAACACTGCCTTGCATGCTTGCCTGGAGACTGGTTCTGCACACTGTATAGCCTGCCTTAGCTCTCTACATCGAAGGGGTGAGCAGTGGGCTCTGGCCAGCCTAGGGCTCCTCTGTCCCCTCCTTGCAGGAATGATAGATGGCAGGTGAAACCCTCCTTCCTGTCCACATTGCTTGTTATGTTGGCTTTTTGATAAATGGCCAACTCTGATTTGCAAAATAAAGTGTATTTTAAAAGAGGATTTTGAATCTTCTTTTAGATGTATTTTTGCTGTTCAGCTATTATTTTCTTCACTGATACCCTCACTAGAAGCAGCTCTGCTCTTTCTCTTCAAGAGTATATACTTCTTGCATAAAGTTCATGAATCAAATCTTCCATCTTGAACTTCGAGATCTGCATGCTTGCCCACTGCTTTACTATGTCAAGGAGTGATCTGATACGCTGCAACATCTAGATATGGAAAACTGTGGGTTGAGTTTTTCCTTGTGGAAGCCTCCATGCAGGCTTTGTCCCACAGAGGCAGGCTGTTGGAAAAACCTTTGCATGACATCTAGCTGAAGCTGGAAGCTTGTCTCACAAGCTTCTCAGTCACACCCTTGGCAGTCGGAAAAATACTGAAAGGAATGGTGCTCACAGCAACCTAGGACATGAGTGATTTCTGTCCTTCAGCTGAAGAAGCTGATGTTTCTTCCACTGCAATTGGGTTACATGGCAATTCCACTTGGAGAAAGATTTGAACTGGTAGAAATTACACCATTTTCAAATAACAAACCCCTAATTATTCAGCACCTCAAGGCTCTTCCTGTTCCTTTTTCCTAGTTCTACTGCAATGCAAGGTGTTGCAAAGACATTGAATCAGCAGTGTTGATACCGGAGGAAGTTCTTGTCTAAGCCTTCAAACACAGCTCAGTAGACTCAAACGCTAAATAGTGTTTATTTGCACTGGCTTTCTGCTTTCCAGCTTTTTAGGCAAGACTTTAGAGGAGATCCAAATGACCTGCACAGAGAACCGCAAAGACCTCTGGCACAGTGCCAGCTGGCAGCCTGAAAGGTGCAGTCTGCACTTGATAGGGCTGATAGAGGTGATGCTGTTACTGTGCTTAATTTTGCATGTCTGAAATCCTGTGAGAAGTCTGGATGGCCTTCAAGAAGAGTTGTTCTAAAAAGCTGTAGGTCCTCTTTAGCAAAGAGGAGGTGTCAGCCTGCATGAGTTGAAACAGAATATTGTGATCCGTGGTAAATCAGTAGTGTGCATGGCCTGAAAGGTGGGCAGCCCCTGTTTTTTTGCAAGCTGATAAATGCTGCATCCAAGTCAGTGAGGCTCATGGGTCCTGCGTGTCTTTCATTTTGAGAAAGTTGAGGCAACAAAGGTGGCAAAGGTAATTCAGAAAGGAGTAAAGCTAAATTCAAGGGAATAACTGACTTGTAATAGGCTGCTTTTTTTTTTCTGGGATTCCTCTACAGTTTTGATCAGTTTGTCATAGGATAATATTTTGGTACCTGGTATAATTTATATAATATTATATCCCCTTGTTAAATCTTGAAGTTTCTTTTTTTTTTTTCCTGTGGTGCCAGAAATACTCATGATAAAGTTGACAGAAATATCAGTAGTGCATATGCATATGATTTTGTGATACTTCTGTACTCTTGACACGTGCATGACTTGTTTGTGTGACAGGTCTTTATTTTACTGCTGCTATGACAAATCACATTGTGCCTTCTAAACTGTTTTTCCCGTACCAACCTGAAATGGTGTATCTGTCTGCTATTCTTCATAATTTGCAAGGCACTAAATAGGAAAATGACTTGGGCTACCAGAGCAGCACAGCCTGCCTTTTGTAACTTCCAGAGGTTCTCTTTCTGGAAAATGAGTAGACGAGGGTAAACTCGGAGCCTGTTGATGGTGCAAGGTTTCCATGGACCATGTAAGCTAACCTCTGTTTTCTAGGAAGATTATTCAACAGAAATAATTCTGAGAATACAACACTGTTGCTTACACCAGATATGAGACAACAAAAAGCTTATTACTCCTTTGTGCAGAATTTTTGCATATTGAGCCACTGGGACTACATAGCAGGAAGACAGTAACGCTTTTTTGTTGTGGATACCCTTTCAGTTTGAACAGTGAGAGGTTAGACAAGCAAATGGCACATTTGCATCCTCATCTGCTGGAGCTGTCTGAGCAGGTTGCGATGTTCCAGCATCCAGTGGATTAGTTTTCTAAAAGCTTTGAGGAGAGAGAAGTGCAAGCACAATCAAGCTAAATGTGAATTGAGAGGCACTAGCATCCTTAAGTGTGGTGTAATATTGTTGTATACTTTTGGTATGTGTCTGTCTTAATAGATTGTGCTCTTTGTGATGTATATTACGTTCTTCAGTGAGAAAAAATGGGGATTTTTGTATATTTATATATTTGGATAACATCATCTTGAAGGGTTAGTGGCTGCACCCAGTACAAAAATCACAGCTTGAAACTTGATAGGTATATTTGATCTGTAGCACTTTATTTTTAATTCATGAAAGCCATTTGTTTGATTTGTAGTTTCTGACCTTAATGTCCCTCTAAAGAACATTTTGTGAAAGTCACTGATAGGGATTAAGAAGCTAAAATAAGCACTGGGACATAGTTCTTGTCTCTCAAGACCTCACGTGGTGAGATGCTGTAAGATTACAGGCAGAGAGAGGGAATTCATAGAATGCAAGTGAAAAATGAGTAATGGTTTTGTTCTGAACAGTGTTCTCAGTGACAGAGGTTCCTTGGTTATTCACCGTTAACTCTGATGATATAATACAGGTACTTGGTCAGTTTTTTCTTCCATTTTTGAAATTCAGGTAGAATATCTTGTGCATATGAAGACTAAGTAGAAGTTATATGCCTTGACTTCAGTCTAAAAATCAATAGTTTGTAGCATATTATATCTGGAAATATGTAGGCATTTCTCCTGATTACACCAGTTATCTGAAATCAAAATCCAAATTTAAATGCTACTGGAAAAGTATAGAAACCTTAGAAGCCATTATCCCTGGTTTTCTTGTTCTGCCATTCTGCAGACACCATAGTTCCTTCTTTTCATGTGTTTACACCTCTATGAAATGTATTTTTTGACAACTAGAGGCTTTATTTAAAAACACTGCAGATTTTCTTAGGATTTAATTTACCTTTTGTTCAGTTTCCTAATTCAGTTTTCTTCCGATTTGTGCTGGAGATTGCTTGCTTTGGAAACTGAGGGTTTTTTGTATCATCAGTCATTTTTCTCAGAGATAAATTCATGTCAGTTCTTGTCAGTAGCTGAAAATGCAGGTTAAATGTGTTGATGGCAGGGATTTAAAGCATCAAAAATGATGGGATTTTCTCTCTCGTTCTAAAATGCTTTCCTCCTAAATCCCAACTTTTTTTGATTTTTCATTTGAAATGAAGGGGGATAAATTTGTATGTATAGAAATTAAGGCTACTGCAAGAATATGTACAAGAAGGAGAAAAATTGTGTGAGAATAAGTCTTCTTACTAAATACATGAGTTAAACGTGATTCACTTGAGTCAGTTAACTTCCCTAATGCATATGGCAAAATAAACCCAGTCGCATGAGTGTGTGTACTTTTGTTCTGAATGGAGGTGTGAGACCTGAGTGTGGACAATACTGATCTCCCTATAATTAAGGACATGCTAACGACTCATGTCAAAGAAGTCAATTGTGATTGAATAAATACAAGTCAAGACTGACATCTATTAACTTGGTTCCTGTTTGCTTATTTGGATGCTCAAATTTTGAGGTCCTGGCCTCCGGAAGGCAATTTTCAACAGACAACTCCTTTGGGAAAGGTTTCTGTCTGGTACTGTCCTGCTTAAACAGAAGCCTCTGCTCATTGCTGCAAGATACTGTCTTCCCCCTGATCCAGTGAATGCTCGTTGCAGCCTGGGGTAGCAAAGTGTTTCTCAGTCTGCAGTGTGTTTCTCAAGCAGTGAGAGGAGTAAGACAGTATGTTTGGAAAATCTCACTTTTTTCCCTAATTACAGAGAATAGAACTAGAAAGGAGTTCCCAAATTGTTGAATTTCTAGCAGTGGTGTAATGTAGTATAATAAGATGATATAATAAGTATATGGTATAATAAGATGATTCTTACTCAATTTACAAAGCTGCTAAGCATTTTTATCTGACAAAGTAATCAGAAGAATCTTCAGAATATTGGATGCCTGTATTTTCAGTGACTTCAGACATGGATGTTCATGTGCTAGTGGTACTTAGCTTAAATTGTTCTTCTTCTGTGCTGTTAACTTTCCTTATCCATAAGCCATATTCGTGGGAAGCCCACCCAGTCTCTTTGTTTTAAAGCTCCAATGAGCCAAACTTTTCTACTTTCAGGTCGTCCTGATAGCCCTGGTCTGCATCTGCTTTGTTCGGTGTTTCCTACCTAGGCATGGATGTCTGGTACTGGTGTGCTGGCCCAGAGATTCTCTCAGTGATGCAATGCATGATTCTGTTCTCTCCAGGAACAGACATCCTAATGCCATCATTTTCCTTCTTAGGGTTGCATAATATGAATGGAGCAGCAGTGTTCAGTGACAAAATAATGTTCCCAGATAATTCTCTTCTCTGTCATTTCCAAATTATGAGGCTCTATTTTTATTAGTTCTGCAAGATATGATGCGATGATGTGTGTCATTCAAATTAATTCCATTTATGTTACCTTACCTCTCAAGGTCATCTGATTCTTAAACCCTGTTCTGACGTTGTATCATCCACAAAGTTTAGTAATAGCAGTTTCTTTTACTGTACTACGTGAACGGCTTCGCGTTGCCTGCAAGTGGTAGATTTGTGGTCTTTTTTTTCCTGGCCTTTCTGGTATCAGCAAAATACTGGAAAAGAAACTGTGGAAACTTGAATACCTGATGGCAGGTATTTTTTATTTGGTGTTTTATGAGACCAGATTTGTAACCACTCTCTAATTACTAGATTTGATTTTTTGGTTCTGTCATTTTAAGATGGCACTTACTTAAGCTTAATGTAGGTCACCCTGCTTTCATTTAAGCTTCTGTTTTGGGATTTAGACAGCAATATGCCACCCTAACCATACAGATGAGAACAGGAGTAACATTGTATGTACTGTTCATTTAAGCTTCATTGCTTCAGCAGCTTCATCAGTGGGACACAGAAGTTACCACAGGGGTAAGGCATGATGTGCAGTCACACTTGATGAAGGCATGACAGGAGAGGGATGTGTGATGGATCAGGTGATGTTTTGCTTTGTCCCAGGTGAGTCTGTGTGCCAGAATAAGAAAGGTGTTTGATTATCTCTTTAGAAAGTGGTTGCTATGCAGGCACAAACTAATCAGATAAGGGCTATCAAATGCTGCATTACTGATCACTGCAGAACACTTAACACCTTATTTTAAGTTTTCTCAGCTACTTTCTTCAACTTTCTTCTCTCAGCACTCATCTCTTCTGCCTGTCTCTGCTTGTATAGATGAATGTCCTAGGCTGCCTGGTTTGTGTACATCAAATACTGAATAATTTAATAAAAAACATAATCTAATATTCATGGAACCTGACACCAGCTGCTGCTTACTGGGATAAGATGCTTCCTTCTGCTAAGGACAAAGCAGAAATTTTCATGATACTACCAACCCAGGAAATCTGCTTTTTAATGCAGACCTCACATAGCAGTTGGGACATAATCACTTGGAGTAGAACTCTCTAGCGTTCCTTCTGCATCCTAACAAGCCACCTCAGCAGAGCATATTGTTGATGTGCATGTGTCATGGGTTGGCTCTGTCGAGGTGTCAGGCACCTACCAAAGCCTCTCACTCATTCCCCTCTGCAGCTGGACAGAGCAGAGAAAATTTAACAAAGTGGTCATGAGTTGAAGTGAGAACCAAGAGAGATCACTCATTAAATGCCACCACAGGCAAAACAGGCTAACAGAATTTACTGCTAACAAAATCAGAGCAGGATAATGAGAAATGAAGTAAAGTAAGCCCTTAAAAACACTTTCCCCCACCCCTCCCTCCTTTCCAGATCTACCTCCTACCCCAGTGGCACGAGGAGACAGGGAATGAGGGTTATGGTCAGCTTCTCACCCGTGGTTTCTCCCACTGATCAGGGAGAGGAGTCAATCCCCTGCTGCACCAGGGGGTCCCTCCCACAGCAGACGGTTCTCCATCAACTTCTCCAACCTGAGTCCATCTCACAAGTAGCAGCTCCCTGTGAACTGCTGCAATGTGAGTCCATCCCACAGACAGTCCTCCCAAAACTGCTGCAACATGGGTCACTCTTCCATGGGGTACAGTTCTTCAAGGACAAGCTGCTCCAGCCTGGGAGCACAATCTTCCATGGAGTCACATCCTCCTCTCAGGCATGCCCCTGCCCTGGTGTAGGGCTCCTCTACAGGCTGTGGGTTTGGTGGGAATTACTTTGAGCAGTGCTGTTTGACCGACATCGTGAAATACTGTGACAGGCACTGCCTGTCCTCACAGTTAGCAGGAGGCTCTAGCATATTTGGTCTTTACTATTTGGGATGATGTTTTCTGGTTGAGCACGGTTGGGAGAGGGTTAAGGAAAATGGATCATA
Source organism: Trochalopteron elliotii (assembly GCA_024734555.1). Classification (NCBI taxonomy): domain Eukaryota; kingdom Metazoa; phylum Chordata; class Aves; order Passeriformes; family Leiothrichidae; genus Trochalopteron; species Trochalopteron elliotii. The sequence goes on from JANPWX010000074.1 coordinate 349,950, forward strand.
TCATTAAAAGTATTGTTTTTATTAGACCAGTTTTGACATATCTGAAAAACTGGAAGAGATTTGCATGCAGAAACCCTTCTTCAAGTTTAAAAGAGAAATTGCAATATTCAGATTAAATTTGAGTTGAGAACAGTTGATTGAAGGTTGATTTATCTGTTTACCCATTTAGCCTGACAGAGGAAGGAGAGTTGGTATGTATGTATTTAGGGAGAGTAGGGATACAGAACAGACAGTGACAGAATTGTCTGTAGAATACTGTGTTGGAGGTACACAGGCATTGTGGAGGTGACATAAAACAGTAGCTTCATAATCATCCTTTCCAGCTCTCTTCTGACTGGTTTTAGGGTATTATAGATTAGGCTTTCTTTAAGAGGGAGCAGAAGTTACTCATACGAATCCACCAACATGGAAAGTATGCATGTGTTCTCAGGACAGATAGGTGTTGTTTCTTCTTCTCAATTAACTTGCCACTGTAAGAGAGTCAGTGATTTCTTCCCACAGTCTTCTCAGGATCACCTGCTAGCTGAGGTTGGTAGCTTTAGCACTTCTTTTCAGGCTGGGATTTCCCTTCTGCTGATAACTAACTCCCATAAAGAAATGAATGTTGAAGTCTCCGTAATAAACCTACTGGTCACGATGTACCATTCATAACAGTGAATGGTTTATTCAAATAGCTTGGAAGGGACAGTATTTCTTAAAGATATGCAGGCTTAAAATAATAAAACCTACAAGTAGACCAAGGATTCGTAAATCAAAAAAATATTTTTGGGCTGTGTGTGCATGTGTATAGGAAACTGTGTAGAGGAAAGCATTTGAACAAGACTGGTGTTCCTTTTGGGCAGTGACTTGCAGTGAATGAGCTGTCACCATTTGTTCTTTGCTAAGCAGTTCCTCTGTGGTGCTACTTCTGCACTCAGTAGAAGAAGCCAGTGGTGTTTCAGACAACAAGAAACCACACCCGGAAGAGATGCAACTGCCTGATTTCACGCCCATACAAAGCAAAAGTCGGTGTCATAGGAACTTGCCAAGCAGCATGTTTTCTTTCACTGTTTGTTGTACTAACTCCTTTGATCAGCACATGCTATACTGTCCTCAGTCATTTGTGGCAAATGCAGCACATTATCTGTGTTGGAATATATGATTGTTGAAGAAAAGTACGTTGAAATAATTTCCTTCAAGCAAGCACTGAAATGAATGTGACTTGGAACCTGAATATATGAAAGGGTTGTGCTGTGCTTATCTTTCTCCTTGCAAGCATATCCAGTAACCCATTGTGGTGAGTGGGAAATTAAAAGCCACCATTTCTTCCTTCCTTTCTGTTGGTGATTTCTGTCCTTAAAAGCACAGACATGTAATTAGTTGAAATGTTATTCAGGGGAGTTGCTTATAGAGTCTTTCAAGGAGACGGGGGCAAAAATCTGCAAAACCAGACCTGAGGGCAAGAGAGAAGGGTTTTGCTTGTTTTTCTTTTTAAATTTGAGCGTATGATTCCCCATAACCCCTCCCTGCCATCAGCCAGTACTTACACTGCAAGACAGCTTTAAGGGAGGGGAAAACAAGTCCAAAGTTACCTGTGGTTTTACCTCCAGCTGCAGTAAACGTGGCATGGGGCGTGGTGGTGGTGCTAAGGAAAGAGGGGGCTGGATTTTGGTTTTTTGTTTAAACCCACAAAATCACAGAAAACCAGGCATCCTAAGCATCTTCCTGCAGGTGGAAGACCAGGACCTCTGTGTTGGAATGAACCAGATAGTTCCATTATACCTCGTTGGTGCAACAGATGGATAGAAGAGAATCTGAAGCTGAAAGGCCGATGCTTTGTCTGGCTGGGCTCCCTGGATGACCTCCCACTTTTCTTGGGGAAGGAGGAGAGGCATTGCTTGACTTTCCAGCTGCAGGGATTTTTTTGCCCCAAGAACTAGTTTTGTTGCCCCTTACAGGAAAGATATATATATGTTTTTATAATAATAAGTAATTTTTAAACTTTTTCCTGCAGACATCTAGCAGTATTCAGCTCTGAGCTCTAGTTTCATGTACTTGATCAATGCAAGCAAAATTCCTCCCTTCAGGTTTTCCTCATAATTACTTGTAGCGCCTGCAGAGAAGGAAGTAGAGACCAGAAATAAATGCCTCATCAGGTTAGACAGCAGAGTGAAACACTAGAATAGCTTGTGTAAGGAATACTTGGAAAAATTTTGAAAAACTCCTAGGCAGCTTTGCAGTTAATTCAGAGGTTTAACCTTGTCTGTGATGCACAGAGGGTTTTTAAGTAGTCTTGGCTTTTCTTAGTTACCTGTAGACTTCATTCTATGAAAAATGCTTAGGAAGTGCCCCTAATAGGTGTAGTCTGAAAATCTGGGAAGGTAGTAAGTTAATGCAAGTCATTCTTCCACAGACAGGCACAGACTCTAGACTGTGCTACCTGTCAGTCTGTGTTTAGCTTTATTTTTACATTTTTTAAATGCTTTTTCCCTGGCGTTCTGTGCAGTGCAGTCATTCATCATGCAGCCATTCACCCTGTCTGCTCTTTGAAATGATGGTCTCAGCTTGCCCACTTTTCTTTCTTCTATTTGTATTGGAGAGTTTGCTGTGCTTTTACCATATATTCCCATAAGATTTTTCTGAGTTCTTTTTCTTGGAGTTGCCTTGATACAGAGATTAAAGAAAATGAAGTGATTAAAGGAAATGAAAAATGTCATGGAGGGAAAGTTCTGTAGCTCTTTAAATTATCGTTATGCACTTAATTCGAGATCTTCAAATTATTGTACCTATTGAGCCAATACAGAATTCTGCTTTTAATGGAACTTTAAAATAGGTCATTTATAGTTAATCTTGTAAGCAAATGTTTCCATGGTTTATCACATAATCACAGAGTGGATAAGGTTGAAAGGAACCACAGCAGGTCATTTGGTCCTTATCAAGAATAGTTAGCTAAAGGAATTACTAACACCTTCTACAAAAGAACAGTATTAACTGTTCTAATGACTCATTCTTGCAAAACTTTGAGGTGGAAGTCTCAAACTCTGTGTGTTTCCTTTCTTCCCTTAAATGTAATTTTTCATATAATGACTTGTAGTTCAGCTCTGCCTTGGAGAGGTTTTTTCCTAGTTACTTGTTCTGGAGATGCTGGCATTGAAGCAGCTCAGATTTGTGCAGTGAAGGGCAAGGAAACGATCTACTCTTGCAGGAGGGGGGGATATTCTTTGAAGCAGGATGAATGCTTTTTTTTTTAATTCCAGAAAGGTAAAAAAGCTCAAAATTCCTAATCATACAGGGTGTCCATATTAAGTATTTGAAGTAATGATTTCTCTCTGCCATCAGTTTCTTCTGAAGCTAGTTGTAATGCACTGCAAGGACTCTGCCTTCAAAGCAGGTAGCAGAGATTTCAAGTTCCTTTGGTTTTTCTCCTTGCTTTGCCTTAATTGTTTGACAGTGTCACTGGAGGAATTGCTTTGAAAAGTAGAAATCTGCACGATGTGGTTGAATATGTATTCATCAGCTCAGTTGTGGTGTTGAAACTCCAAAGCCTCATTAAAGGGGCAAAAGAATCTTTTTTTCTTCCCACTATGCAGTTGTGATTTCTGCTTACCCAGGATGACTGGTGTACAAAGGAAGAAAGTTCCTCTGATCATCTCTGTACTGTGAAGGTGGGAGGAGAGTGTGAACGGGTGACCTTGTGTGGCTGAGCCACCACAGCAGGTTGCTGGGTAATAAATTTCTGTGGAAGGTTGTGGAAGTAAGCTGGTGACACAATGCAAGAGTAGCACAAACTGACACTACTTATATCATTCCTTGAGATCCACAAGGAGAAAGGAGGCTAGGAAGGAGGGGAAAGATAGAGTAGGGAAGATGAGGGAAAGAAGCATGTTAAGAAATTAGAGGCTGGCAGATGGTATTTACTGTATTTAAATACAGTGGTGTTCAGTGCCTGCTTTGGGTTTCTGCAGCAGCTGCCTGAGCATGTCAATGACAAATGGCATGTGAGGTGAGCAGCAGAAACCTATTTCTGCCGTATTTATTCAAACAAAAATCCTGCTTATGTGAAACCTGAAAAATCACAGCACGTCAAGAAACATTTTTGCCTTTCTGGAATGTATTTGTGCTTCTTTGGAATGTATTTGAAACTGAATGTATAAAACTGAAGAGCTCTATGCATGTGGCATACCTGTGTAGTGAAATTCATGATATATTGTTAGTTTTGTTCAAATTCCTTAGTAAAACACAAAATAAGTTAAAAGTCCTCGCTTGAAGTGAGATGACTTCTTCTTGGGTAAAGTTGGCTTTTTTGTCAAGAGAGCCTTACCATCGTCATCTCTGCCGTCATCTTTGCCAGGGAATAGATTTAATGGCAGTAGGTGTTAAAAAGAGGGAAAGTCATGTGGCAGTCATTTTTTCTCTTAGTGGGATTCCTAGTTAAGCAAAAGATCTAATCCTGTCACTAATTTCTTTTATTTTCTGTGACTGTGTTCTGCCCTAGGACATGACTGTAGATTCTGCAAAAATTTGCAAATTACTGTGTGGGATGGGGTTTTTTTCCCCAGCTATTATTCAATTTTGCTGTGTTTAGGGGAGTGGAGGGCTTTTATTTCCAGTGTAAATCTAATAGAAAGCTACAACCTTAGAAAGATATAACATTAAGTGTGTTGCACAAGGCAGCTCTTTGCAGGGGAAGTCTTCAAGGTATGTGCTTCTGTATCTTCACAGCTGCCTTGCTGAGATGTGAACATCTTTGGTTTTCACTGAAAAACTCATTTGCAGTCAGTGAAATCTGCCATTCCCTGGTTAGCATGTGGCAGTTTAGGTCTCCCTCCACATCTCAGGCTGTTGTTTTGTTGCATAATAGCATGCATTGAGTAGTCTTGTACTCCTTCTGCAGTAGTAGTCACATTCCCTGATTAGAAGTAAGCAGGTGGACTGACAAGTCAGTCATTTATCTGTATCGTAAACACACTTCTATCATATTAAGGTAGTGTTACCTGAATGGAGATTGTCTGTTAGCCTGCCTGTAGCACTGTTGGATAGAATTCATTCACATCATTAGTGCCTGTTCTCCAGTGTACAGCACAATGTCATCTAAGAGCTTCAGGCAGTTAATTTTACTCATGATGACTGGAAATGTAGACCTCTCCCTTGCTGGTTTCTGGTTTCTGTCACTAGTTGTAACCAGCAGAGACCAAAATGGAAAGGAATTCAAATGTGTTTCAAAGGCTGGCCTAGTTTTGATATTTCCTGAGGTGAATGAGCATTTTTGGTGCCTTCTGGTTTGTCTTAAGCCAGGAGAGCATCTTGGATGCCTCATCCTCCCAGCAGAGGCATTCTTGTGGCACCAGGGAGATATGTTTCACTTAACAAAGGATTACCCCTTGCCTTAGATTTTTGCTTTGGTTCAGAACTTTCCTGACAGCTTTGACAGGAAGCAAACATGTCCCTTAACTCCTTTTCTGTCTCAGACAGACAGCTTTCATTTAGTCCGTGGTACCCCCAGCTCAAGACATGAGTTGTTTTAGGAGAGCCATTGCTTCTAGGTTTTCTTTTTCCATCTCCATGGAGAGAGAACTATCCAAGCTTCTTGGCTTTACTGACTCACCTCAACTTCCTGTGCCCCAGACCAGAGCAATTTCCCTAAATAAAGGTTTGATTCACAGGTCTTGTGGTCAGGCTTAAAGTTCCAAACAAAACGAATACAAAGCGTACAGTACAAGCCTGTGCTTGATAATGGGACAAGCAAATAGGAAATGAAAGGCATATGATAGTCACTAGGATACTGCTGAGAAACCACTTTCCAGCTTGTAAAGATAGCTGTGTTTGAAACAGCCCTCTTACGTGTTCTTCATTACAGCACATTCTTTGCCACATGCCATTGAGGTGACTTGATGTTTTCAACATGTTACTAATTTGTAGTTTTGCATATACTGTGTACATTCACATATTTCTTGTTCTTTGTTTCAGAGATGGTGATGTTGCTGGAATGGTGGTCGGGCACCGATTGCACCCTTTACACTGACCCAGAGTGTTACCACAAGTACGGGAAGGAGAATGCCATCGTAATCCTTAATCACAACTTTGAAATTGACTTTCTCTGTGGTTGGAACTTTTGTGAGAGATTTGGGGTCTTGGGGGTGAGTTACTTAGTGTTTAAGATAAATCTCCTTGGATGTGAAAAAAAAACCCAAAATAAGTTAATTGTGTTTTTGAATTAACAGATCGGTGCTCGAATTTCACTCGGCTGCTGTCCAGAATTAGAGGTGAACCTAAAGCAGTGCAGTGCAAGTATGTGGAGACAGGATGGCTCGGGAAACCACAGAAATTTTAAAAGCATTGCAGTTAAAGCTGATGAAGGAGATATTTTCTTAACCTGTGGAGATCATTGCAGTTATTTCTCTGAGTGTGTTTACTAAGTAACTGTTGCAGTTCATTGTGCTGCATAAAGATGAGCTATCCCACGATTCTTTCCCAGTTAAATTACAGGATTTGTTTGCTTTTTCCAGCGTAGTCTTACAAATCCACAGCTAGAGTTTGAATGATGTAGCCTGCCTCACTCAGGAAGAGCAGCCATCTTAAGTGAAAGCAGTGACCTGCTAAAAGCAGTAAGAGATGGGGGGGGAATGAGTTATTCATGGCTGAATACACTGCTACATTAGGCTAGGAGTTCATGTGCATTTGTTTTCAGGGTTGCTTTTTTGTTTCCCCTGTCAGATCATGGGGATAATTCAAGCCCCCCCCAAAATCAGCCTGACTTCATTCTGTGGTGGTGACAATATTCTCTATAAAGGATTTAGATAAGTGTTCCTCCCTCGTAAGAAAGAAGACCACTGACTCATTTTGGCAGTGTTCTGCAGCGTCTTTCTAGCTGTGATACTGGCCACTGTCAAAAGTCCTGACCTTGGATTGTGTGAAGCTCTGAATTTGTGGCCTTCCCTTTGGACTCTTTCCATTTTCTGGACATTTAGGCACCACTCCTGTCACTTTCAAATTACAATAATGGCAGTCTTTTTAACAAAAACATAAAAAGGGACCTTAAAAGTGGAGGAAAGTGAACAGTAAGCAGTACAGGCTCTTCATGTAACCAAAATGGCTCTTGGCTTCTGAATAACACTTCTGCCCTATTGTCTAGGGCTTGAGCACAGAGCTGGAGGATGGCATGGAACAACAGTAGGAGATATAGGGAAATCTGTTTCTAGCAGGCAAATGTAAGTGCAAAAACTGGTGGTGTTGTGGTACAGTCTGTCTGATTTTGTAAGCTAAATGACCTCAGTTCTCTAAATAAAGCTGTGTTTTCGAGGGTCAGGTGCTTCTTCAGAAAACACCAGTGCAGAAAATGGAAGGATTGTTTCTGTACAAAGTAATAGGGCCTACAAGGTCAAAAATACCTTGTTTTACATTGTTGCTATGTGGTTGGATGGAATCTCACTAGCTGCAATTTTTTTATTCATTTTCCAAGTTAATAAGGATTCTGTTTTAGAGGTTTTTTTGTTGTTGCCTACACATAAGGAAACCACAACATAGAAACAACTGTTGAAATCACTGTCCTGCACTAACTGAAAATATTTTTTTCCTTTTTTTTGGGTGCTTGCATTTATTACTCAGTTTGTATTTATGCTAATTTTAGGATTATTTTAGAAACTGATATATGCTGGTTGTGGTTTTGCTTTTTTATTTTTTAACAACAAAACAAAAACAAATAAAAAATCCAAACAACTAACACCAAAACCAACACAAAACAATTTAGTCTGAGTAATGTACTGTGGTTTTACTCCCCGGAAACTGTTCCTGGAAGAAATAATTTCCACGTGTTCTCATTTGCATAGAAGTTTTTACTTAACAAAGCAGTGCATTTCCTTCTTGGGGCAACCAGCCTGAGTTCTTCTTAAGCCATGTTAAAAAAAAACATAAAGAATGGAAAATGCCAAACAGTGATTTTCCTGATTGGATTGTCTGTATTGGTATACTGGTACTTGTCTTGGCCCACTGCAAGGGTAGGTGATTGTGCAGTGATGGGGAGTGTGGGTTGGTTTGACTTGTGCTGCCTTACATGAGCTTCCACCCTGCAAAGTTTCAGGGCGTGGTGTGGCAGCACAGTTAGGAATGGAAGAGCCATTAGGGCTGACGTTTACGAAAAGAGTTGTAGGAAAGAGACAAGTGTACAGAGGGCTTTCTTAGGTGTGACAGCCTCCAGTGTTTTGTAGCTCAGGGACTTTGTGAGCCAATGGGTGTTTAATTATGTTTAATTGTATACTCTGTGAAGTTTCTATGCAAAGTTTGGGTATCAGCCAACACCTTACTCACCTAATCTCATGTCTGCTGCTGCTGAAAAGGAAGTCTTGCACATGCAGTCTCCTGCATCTGTTATGATGCTTGTCTGCCCTGTTTGGTGATGTTTTAGATACTCTTTCTGTCTATTTTCTGCCTTAAATAATCCAGTGAGGCAAGGAGAGATGCCTGGGGAGGGGGGAGAGGGAGAAGGTAAAGACAGCTTGGAGCCAAAGGAGTTGGAACTGACTGTGGTTGGCTGCAGCAGGCAGAGTGGCTTTGTTTTGACATCCAGCTGTGCCTTGCAGCTCTGGCAGACAACAGTAGCGCTCTTAAGAGTGTCAGAAGCATGTGTTCACACTCTCAGTATTTTACAGCTTGAACATTTCTTTAATGGAGCCCTTAAATGTTGTAATTTTTTGCTTGGTTGTCGTGGTTTAACCATCCAGGCAGCTAAACACCACATAGCCACTTGCTTACTCCCTGCCCCCTGTGGGATGGAGGAGAGAACTGGGGGAGGGAGGGGGAAATTTGGGGTTGAGGTAGAGTTTAATAGGACAGAAAAGGAAGGGACAAAAATAATTATAATGATGATGGTGATAAAAGCATCAGAGTGTATAAAACAAATGATCCACAATGGGGTTGTTCACCACAGTCCAGTTCCTTAGCCGAAGTCCTCACCCATCTTTCCCCATAGTTTATATACCAAGGATAACATCAAATAGTATGGAATATCCCTTTGGCTAGGTTGAGTCAGCTGTCCTGCTGTGTCTCTTCCCAGCTCTTTGTGTCCACCAGTCTACTCGCTGGCAGGCTGGTGAGAAGCCAGAGTCCTTGATGTAGTGTAAACACTGCTCAGCAACAACTAAAACATCCATGTGTTATCAACATTATTGTCCAAAACCCAAAACACAGCTACAGAGAAGAAAATTAGCTCTGTTCCAGCTAAAATCCAGACATTGTTTTTGTTTATTTGAAGACAATATTAAACATCCTTAAACCTGTCTTGCCCCTTTGGCTCCTGAAAGAAAAGAAGTTTTTCCCTTTTGAGAATTGCCCTTCCTGGTGTGAGTTGAAACATTCAATCTGTGCATTTGTCTGCTCCTTCTCTTGTTTCTTCTGGGCTGTTTTTCTCCTTATAGCCAAATTGCCATTATCGCTACAAGTTTATAAAGCTCTACCATTGTGGCTTTGATTTATCAGTGTGGTTTAGGGTTTGGGATTTTTTGCTGGTTTTGGGAGATGGAGTGGCATAGTCTCTTGCCTGTTTTTAGGTTTGTGGACCTGAGCGTTCTTCTAATGACTCAGACCTTGCATGTATATGCCATGAAGTTCTCTGCTCTGTTGTGTACTTCCCTTTTCCTGTCTGTGACATTCCAGTCCTAGGATTTGCCTTATTAGTTGGACAGCCTAGCCACTGTGTCCCCATTCAAATGCATTCATTGAAGGTGAATTTCCTCAAGGTGTGTTGCTAACCATCCTCATGAAGAAAGACCCCCTGCACACCAGAACTCAAAATCAGGATGAGTTCTGAGGAGGGAACTGTTATTCAGGATTCTTACCAAAAGCATTTCAATATGCTCCCTGCCTGGGTTCACTACTTTGTTGTTTGGTCTGACAAAGCAGCAATAAAATAGCTTTTTTAGTAATTTTAACAACCATTTGTCTGAGATAAAGACATTAATATTGGCAAAAATTGCCTGTGCTTTAAAGCTAACCCTGCTGATTTTAACCTTACTACCTGTTCCATGTCAGGAAACTTAATTTTCTTTGAGAGTTGCTTATATTGAAGCTTGCTGTTTGAAAAGCTGAGTGAGGCCTTAAATGTAGGTGTGAGAAGATATTTTTTACATTATTGTACAAGACCGATAGGTGTGTGGGCACAGTAGGTTGTTCGTGGATTTTAATATATTAAGCGATTTTTAAACTAGATTTGAAGTGGTAAAGGGACAAAATCAGGCTTTCTAGAGGTAAGTTTGTGTTACCTTTCCAACATGGAGAAGTTTTATTCAATATGAAGCATGAGGAATTAGGAGTATAACTAAATTTCTGGAACGATGACTTTGAGGGACTAAAGAAACATAACTTGCCATCCTGATGTCCCAGAGAGTATAATATGAAGGAGTGATAAATTTCAAAAGTAGAGCAGTTGGAATCATTGAAAGTATGTCAGTGCTGAAGGCAGGCTGCAGAGCAAATAATTTACAAGGCAGATTGCTGTTGCTAATGGTTTGCACTCCAATGAACTTGCTTTAAAATTTGGGAACAGGTTTTGTTGGACACTTTCAGCTTGCATGTTGATTTCATGCTGTTTGTTGTGTTCTTTAAACAAGAGGTGTTGAATAACTGAGGCTGGACATGTAGAATCAAGATTTTTTTTCTTTGACAGCATAGTTGGGCAAATGCACTAAAGCAAGTTTGAAAAAATACTTTTTTTAAGGTGATGGTGCATTCATTCATAAAAGGAGAACTTCATGGGTATTTCATTTGAAGAAACTTGGCCAAAATAAATTAACTTGGATTAAAATGTTAGTATTATAGATAAGTTGTCCCTGTCCAGTGGTAATTTCAGTAAACATCTGTTGAAATTACACAGTTCTGAGCACTAAAAACGTTTGACTTCCTTCAGGAAGGCAGCTTACTAAATCAGCGCTTTTTAATGAATATTTTTCATTGAACAAGCTGAATTTGAAGGTTAGAGGTAACTGTCACATTTACCAAAGCGGTTGAGTAAATGAAAAGTGGCTGAAGTCGACTGGAGTTGTGTTTTTCCCCCCCATGTATTTTCACAGGAGCTGTGCATGGGTAGATGACTGAAACAGAACAGCTCTAGTTATAGTTCTAGTTATTGTAAGAGGGTCACAGAATATGCAGAGATGGAAGGGACCCACAAGGATCATCGAGTCCAACTCCTGATCCTGCACTGCACCATCCCCAGGAATCACACCAGGTGCCCAAGAGCGTTCTCCAGACACTTCCTGAACTCTGTCAGGCTGGTGCTGTGACCACTCCCCTAGGGAGCCTGTTCCACTGCTAAACCCTTTGGGTGAAAAATCTTTTCCGAATATCCAACCTAAACCTCCCCTGACACAACTTCAGGCCATTCCCTTGGGCCACCTGTCACTGGTCACCACCGAGAAGAAATCAGTGTCTGCCTCTCTTATTCCCCTCATGAAGAAATTGTAACTGCAGTGAGGTCTCTCCTCAGTCTTCTCCAAGCTGAACAGACCAAGTGACCGCAGCTGCTCCTCATACAGCTGCCCCTCAAGGCTCTTCACCATCTTTGTGGTCCTCCTTTGGACACTCCCCAATAGTTTAATGTCATTTTTGTATTATGGCACCCAAAACTGCCCCCAGCACTGGAGGTGAGCCTGCCCCAGTGCAGAGCAGGGCAGGACAATCCCCTCCCTTGCCCAGCTGGTGATGCTGTGTCTGATGCCCCCCAGGACAGAGTTGGCCCTCCTGGCTGCCAGGGCACTGCTGACTCATGTTCAACTTGCCATTCACCGTGACCCCCAGGTCTCTTCCTGCAGCACTGCTCTCCAGCATCTCCTCCAGTCTGTATGGCAACTTCTGAGGGGAGGCCTAATGTATTCCTCCCTCACGAGAACAGCCTTGACAGTGTAATGTGCTGAGGAGTTTCCTTTCTCTAATTAGTTCTGTCATTAGCCTTCCTTCTACTCCTAGAACAGATGGGTGCATAAAATAGTGTGAGGTGATTTAGTTTATTTTTATGGGCATCTAAGGAGTCATACCCCCACGTGTCTAAAAGAGTGCTTTTAAATTTTAAAAATGCACCGACACAGTAAAAGAGTAAGAATGTGCTCCAGGGAAGAGTTCAGACATCTGTTGTGGTTTCATGGTTATACCTGTGCTGCAGAACACCTTATCTCACAGTATCCTGCTTGGTTTCACTGAGCCGGCTGCAAGTTCTCTCCTGCCTCTTGTGTAACTCATGCTCTTCCTAAAGTATGTAAAGTATTAGAAAATAGGTATGGTGAAATAGTCATTTTAGCTAGCTTTTTGACTATAATTTCTGCACTTTAAAGTCTGCAGGAGGACTATTACACTGTTCTGACACTGTTCTGGAGGCCTTGTGCACCCTATGCAGAGTACACTTAGATTAGTTCATGGTAGTTCTTATGTCACTGAACACTTACTGTCAATAAACCTTAAGAACATGTTAGGTTTCTTGTCTTTTGTGGGGCGGCGTGGGATGGGTGGTGATAGGGCTGCTGTTGGCCTCATTGTGCAGGAAAGTGGTAAAGGGAGAGCCTGTTTCTCTGTGCCCAGTTTGGGGAGCTGGAAGAGGAGGCTGGGTTCAGTGTTGCTGCTGTCATGTAATAGGGACTAATGTACAACATGGTTTGAAACTAAAATTACTGCAGCTGTTTCTCAGGGGAGCAGTGTGTTTGGAGTCCTGATCTGAGCCCGTCACTCAAATTATGAAATTCTCAAATGCTCAAGAGGGAGCACTCTTATTACAAAGCACTAAATCATTTGATAGAGATGGTTCCTGCATTCTTAGAAATGGAACTCTCTGTCATCCTCTATTCTGCTTCTGTGTAACAGTTGCTGGTGAAGCTGTGTGATGTGCACTTTCTTCCAGTCTTATGAGATTTTAGATAGCTTAATTATTTAAGGTATTTTCCTTCTCAAGGAATGAGAGCAGATAAAAAAAAATGAGCTGAGATAAAGAATTAGGGCAAGTCTCTTCCTGTAGCAGCCAAATGAACAAGAGTGACTAAAAAAAAATAAAAGTAAATATTTTCTCTTTGTGGTAACTTCTACCAATAAGTAATTTCTAGTCAAATACCACGTGCTGGAATCCATCTGCAGAGCTTTTTGATGGACTAGTTTATAATAATATCCTGGTCAGAAACTGGACTGTAATTACTCCCATCTTTCTTCTAAGGAAATGCCGAAGCAACAATTTCTTTATGAACACAACACACACATGTGCCATTTTATTGATTAAATAACCAAGTGAAATGTGAGACTGCTCACCAGGGTAGGCTGGCTTGGAAGACAGGAAAGGAGCACATGGAATCAGTACTCCTGCCCTAGGGGATGTTAGTCTGAGATGATCACGGAGTTAAATTCTGGAGTAGGATTAACTTGGAGAACATGTTGAATGCTTGATAAATCACAGACTATCTGTGGAGTGTCTGGACCAGCCACCTCAGTGTCTGTCACACCTGTGAGACAGGAAGAGTGCTTTTATGTTTTTTCCTATTCCAGAAGCATGCTTTGAAGATAAATTCGCTACTCTAAGTATTTCTGGCCTTTCATAAACAAAACTGAACACAAATTAAGTATTTTTATTGCTGCTGTTGTTTCTAGTGTTAAAGGTTTCTTCTGTTGGTAAACCATGTGTGCATAGCATCAGTGTGTTGTGCTGCAGTGGCTCTGTGACTGCTTTTTTTTTTTTTTTTTTTTTCCCCCCATGTTGACATGCCCCAGCTTTGGGGAGAAGTATAGTTTCAAGATATCTTAAAGGAACTTGAGCTGCCACTGCCAGGATCTGATTGAATTAAGAATTTTGAATGATATTGCTCGGGTCATTTACATGCATTCCTCCATGTTTGAAGGAATTTGGCTTCTCTTTTGGGTTTCAGTGTTTGGGTAGGATAGAGCAACACACAGTCATATATTTTTACTTCTAGCAGTGTTCCATGCAGATACCTGAGATGAGATTTGACTGTTCCATCATATGAGAGAGACTTATTTTCCTTTGTTTTGCTTTTACGCTGGTGTTAAAACTGGGTCTGGTCAATATGAATCGATACGTTTGTGTTTAACTATGCAAGTCTCGTACCCACAGTGCACTCTTCAGTGGTTTAACTCTGACTTGCCTTGATTCTGTCTTGCAGAGTTCCAAAGTGCTTGCAAAGAAGGAGCTCTCCTACATGCCTATCATTGGCTGGATGTGGTATTTCCTAGAGATAGTCTTCTGCAAGCGCAAGTGGGAGGAAGATCGGAAAACAGTCGTACAGAAGTTGCTCAATCTCCGAGACTACCCTGAAAACTTCTGGGTGAGTGAAGACTAGCAAATGGAGTGTGAGGTGCTGTAGTGCTCAGCAGGATTGAGAGGCACAGGCAGCATGTGATGCTTACCAGGTTGTTCCTGGGACTTTTGATTCATTAGCTTCCTTGAGAGTATCAGGAGAGTATCAGAGAATTCTCAACTGAATTCTCTGTGGAGTTTCCCATGTAGTGTGTTGTCTGTTTCCTTCCCTGTGGTATGGAGCCCTACAGATATTACTGCACAAATACCTGCACTGTGAACCACTCAGTAAATTTTGTGGTTCCCTAACTACAGGCACTGGATAGAAGTAGATGCAGTAGGGTTCATGACTGTGTAGCATGTGAGAATGTTGTATTGAAGCACATGAGCTATATTTGTTACCTAAGCTCCCCTCTCACCTTAGATTGCAGTTCATACTAGTGTTTTCTCCTTCGCTGCCATTCCTGTGAAGGTGTTTGGTCAGAAACAGCCCAGTAGAAGTGGAAGCCACCTGGTCATTGAAGTGGCCTGATGGAGGCGTTGGCTGTGTTCCAGAGAGAGGATTGGTGTCACTTTTCAGTAATAAGACAGTCCTACTTTTTGCTTCACTAAAATTTTTTAGTATTCAGTGTGCCTGGCATTTCTTATTTGAGAACAAAAAGCCTTTGGATTTTTTTCTCTTCTCAGAAATCATAAAAATTGCAGTTCTTCTGAGCTAGTGATGGCAAGAGTGCAATTTAGTTAAAGAAATGGAATCTTAAGCAGCATCCCCGGGGCCTACAGAAACTGTTGCTATTTCCTCGTGAAGATATATATGCTGTATTTCTCATGCTCTGAAACAAATTTCTTTTGTTAATTGCCATTGATTTAAATGAGTGCTAAGCAATCAAAACTAATCTCTGTGCTTCAATGTTTAAGTGACTTCCAGGCAGGAGGCTGTCTAGCAAAGGGGTGAATCAGGGATTTTAGTTTCAGTTTCTCTCTAGAGGTTTGCCTGTGCTCTATGACTTCTCAATATCTGTAGGCAGCTCAACACTAATCAATGAGCATCAGCCACCACCATCCTGTAGATACTCCTGTAGAGGGATTGGTAAAAAAGAGCTACACCTATGTAAAGGAGATAACTGTTGATGTACAGCTGGGTTATGCAGTGTGGAGTTTTAACTTGCTTTTGTACGATGACATAATGTCAAAAGGCACAACAATAGCACCTTGGAAGGTTGACAAGGCAAAGCATGCTACGTGAACTAGAGAGATTGCCTCATCAGTTTCTGTGTGTCTCATCAGTCTGAATAACATTATGCTTGCAATACACGAGTAAAAGCACTCTTGGATGAGCTAGAACTGATTGGTTAGTTTCTTCAATATCTCTGTCTTTTTTGACTACATTTTTGCTGTGAGTTATGAGGACTTACTTTGTGTGATTTGGCAGTACTCTCTGATGTGTTAGTTTGCATTCCTGCTTGGCAGAAAGCAGATGAGCAAGTGGTAAATCTCCAAAGCTCTGTGTGCTCTCCCCTGCATGCCAGTGGCAAGATTGTAATTATTCATGTCTGAGCACTTCCACTGTATAGTTGATGAGAGCATGAGCCTTTCAGTTGTCCTGCATGTGCTGCCTTACATCTGTTATCAGCTGTCTCACTGGCATCAAAGTTACTGTCTGAAGTTGTCCGTGGACCTCGAGTGCCATAGGGAAAGCAAGCAGGTTGGAGTGAGGGCAAACAAGCTGGGCACTGAAGCATTTCCTAGGAAAGTGTTTGGTTTAGACACTTAGCAAGTTTTAGATGCCATGATATTTTAACTCTGCACCATCAGAGAGAGATTTGCAACATGAATATGTTTTGAGGGTTTTCCAACAGCTCATTAGAGATGGAGTGACTCAGAGGAACCAAGTCATTCTGATGGCAAATAGCAGAGCAGATGTTAAAGCCTAAAGGCTGAAGTTCAAACTGGATGGCAAGTTAGACTGAGTGTTTGGATTTGGGGTTTTGGGTTGTTTTGTTGTTTTTTTTGGGTTTTTTTTGGTTGGTTGGTTGGTTGGGTTTTTTTGGTTAGTTGGGATTTTTTGCCTCGGTCAGATAAATTACATAAATGTGTATGTAGCTACACCCATCCCTGCTAGCAGTGTTAATTTGGGTTGTGCTGGTGGGAATTCAAGAGACCTCTGCTCAGTCAGCAGAAGACCTGAGCTTCTAACTGTAGTTCTGTCTTGGTTTTAGTTCCTGATTCATTGTGAGGGCACAAGGTTCACAGAACAGAAGCACCAGATCAGCATGCAGGTGGCTGAAGCCAAAGGTCTCCCCAAGCTCAAGTACCACCTCCTGCCACGGACAAAAGGATTCGCTGTCACCGTGCAGTGTTTGAGAAATGTAGGTAAGGAAAGTCACAGGGGACAATGCTAAATGGTTGTTTCCTCTAACTGCTGACAGTTTGCCATGCTTTTCTTTTCCCTGTAGCGTGTGTCCTAGCAGAAAAATCCTGGGATGCTTTCAGACCATTTTTTCACTAGCTTCTGGTTTTATTAACAAAGACCTGAATCAGTTTGTGGGGTTGGTTTTGGTTGGGTTTTTTTTGTTTGTTTGTTTCATTATTTTGTGAGGATTTTTTTTTGAGGGGAGGCGTTTAATTTATTATTATGTTTTGTTAACTGTGACTTCAGGAATCTCAGTTTCATATTTTGTACCAATTGGTACATATTTTGTTGCATGTTTTGTACCTATTGTCAAAACTATTTCTTAGTTATTTGCTAAGCAATTCTACTAAACAAAGCAAATGCATCAGTAGAGAGTCTGAAGCAGTGTGTCTTAAAATAAATCTTGTGGTAAATGACTGCCTCAAATAATGTAATTTTTAAATCAAAAAAATTCTAGTTTAAATTCATGTATAGATTTGCTCTTCAGAGTTTCTTAGTGGAGCCGAGGAAGGGGAGTAGACCTTGACTGAAGATATATGTAGGTGAAATTTATAAACAGTTTCTACGTTACAGAACATGAGTAAGTTTTTCTTCATTAATATTGTTTTGAGCTTCCCATTTATTTCTGTTTGCTTTCATTTGCCAACTTGAAAGCGACATCAGTAAGAATATCGTACATATTGCCTTTGAAGTGATATTCTTCGACTAACAGTGCCTATCAAATTCTTTGACTAATACTATCTATTAGAGTCTTCTGCTGTGTCCTTCAGGGGCAAAGGAAAGACAGTGCTAAGTAGCTGTAGTGTTACAGGGTCTTTGGGATCTGGTAGATTTGTGTGTTAGATGGCTGATATGTAAGAAAGAAAAAAGTGGTTTCTGGTTTAGAAGAAAATGTTCCAGCTTGACTGAAGTTAATGTCAAAACTTCTTTTGTCTTTGAAGACATGTTTTCATGTGGCATATCTGGGATAGCTGCTGTAGAGAAAAGCTTCCCAGTCAGCTGGCTTGCTTTCTCTTGTGTTTCTTCTAAATATCCTCTGGCAAGCCAGGTAGATCATACCATTGTTTTAGCTTCCCAGGCACCCACAACTTTCCACCCCCAAGATGGATAGCATAGCTTGGATCCTTTATGATCCATGAAGAAGAGGTAAGTTATGTGAAGCATCCAGCAGCCCTTAAGAGCATGGTTTAGCCTTGCCTTTTGGATAAGGGTGACTGAGGGCAGGAGGCAGTAGATTTGAGGCACGGAAGAAGGGATGAGTCAAAACTCTGTGGCCTCTAATGCCCTGAGCTGGGAATCAGGAACAGGTTATTTTGGTGGTGATTTTGTTCTTTTCACTGGTCTTTGTAATGCTAGCAAAATAGGGTGTGATTGTGGACAAGTTGCTGATCCATGGGAAAACATTCCAAAAGGAAACTGATGCCTTAACTTTAGGAAACCCAAGTGACAATTATAAAAAGCTTTGGACATTCATATGACACACTACTGTAATACCTACTAGTACCCTAAATATTTGAAATACCTTCAGAAAAAGAAGACTGAGGTTGCTAGATCACTGTTTTATTTGGGGGAGTTTATGTCACTGCCTCAATCCAGAAGCTGTAACTTGCTAGATCGAGCAGTGTAAGGCCAGTAATAAAGCAGTATTTCCTTGTGAAGGTTCAAGGAGAAGCAAAATCATATCTTCTTATAAACAGTTTCAGCAAAAACGCTGAGCTTTAAAAATCCAACCAACAAACCTCTGAGAGTTTGATGACCTCAGACTGGTGTTGCAGATTCTTCTAGGGTTGTTGCTTTACTTGCCTTGTTACTTTTTCCAATGAGAAGGAGATAGGAGGGTTACTGCCTGGGTTACTGTATGTCTCTCTCCTCTAGAGACAAGGGGCTCATGTAAAGAGCATCTGAAAATAATGTCTTATTTTTTAGAACTCCTTGTGACATTACTATGTACAGATAATAAGTAAGTCCATGCATGTTTTTTGAATAGAAAATGTGATGGCAGTCTCTTTTGACAGTCCATGATCTGAAAATGTAAGTTCTGTCAAGAAATTAGGTCATATCCCTGTGCATCTCTGGTGCTGAGCTGCCTGAGCCCATTTTGGGCTCTACTATTTAGCTAATGCACCTTCTGTTCTCCCACAAGGCTGGTGGGCCTGTCTGGAGTGCCTTGCTAAGGGATGTAGCTGCAGCAAGACGTAGCAGTGGAGCCAAGTCACAAGTTTGGGACCAGTTCACAGCTGGGTGTGACAGAGCTCCTGTCCCTTTTTTTTCCCCTCCTTTCTGCCAAGGGTGTGATTGAGCTTGTCAGAGGCTCTCTATAGGATGGGTAGATGGTGGTTTCTGTGGCTGTAGATGTAATTCACCCCTGGCAGCAGAGATCACAGGTTGATCCTCTTCAAAACTTTGTGTCAAGTCTTAATGCTACGTGCTGCAGTCACTCTGGAAGGAGTTCTGAAGTAGCTCTGCAGTAGTTGGAAATAGACATTGGTGACATCAGTCTGGCAAGCCCACCTGTTTTGAAAAACTTAGTTTCAGAAGGAGTTTATTTAATGTGCATATATTAGAAGCTGCCTCCATACCAGTGATGCCATATCTGTCAGCATAAGCAGATGGATTTGGATATAAATACCTTTCACACAAAATAACGAGTAAAGAACCTTCCCTCCTAACTAATTTATTTCATAAGTGAAAATGGCATTGTTTTTTCCTCCAAAATTTGCTTTTAGAAGTTCATATCTCTGTACATAATTTGATTCTTAAAGAAATAAAGCTGTTAATATTTTCTGAACTTGTTTATTTTGTAATATTTTCATCGGTGACCATTCCTACCAGTGTGGTTTTTCAGGTGCAGTCCCCAGAAACTTAATTTCTAGAAGCTGTTCACCTTCTTAATAAATTACTGTTTGCTACCTGTACTGTTCATGGAAGCAAATGAAAATACAAATCTGTTTCTAAAACATTCATCTATTACTTACAGTAAAAGTCTGAAATACTGCAAAAGATATATTTAACTGTCACTTTTATTGTCTGGCTGTATATCAGGCAGTTCCTTTCAGCTGTTTTTATTTAGTTAAGACTTGTACTTAAAAATGTACGTCACAATTTGGATTGTAGATAAGCCCAAGTTTTGCTGTGTACCTTTTCCTCCAGTTGTGCATGCTGGGAACTGCTGTCCTAGAGGGAATGCATGAGAATAAATTCCAGGGTGATATTCTCATGGAGTTCAGTATGACAGTGTTTGGGGGTGTTGCAGTGACTTTTTTTTCCCCATGAGCTGTATGTTAGTTCTGGATTTTGGGGGGTTTTTTTGAAGTGGGTTTCTATTCATCGTCCAGAGCAAGTAACCGAGTTTGAGACACTGAGTGGTTTTTGTTCAAGCTGGCCCAATTAATGAAATGTTAAATCAAAGGATTGTGTCTAGATGGTGTCATATCAGCAGTACAGTGAATGTCACTGTACCTTTCCCTCCCTTTTCCAGTCTTCAGGTCATTTTGTGCTAGTATGAAGGTGCATGTAACCATACTCATTGCCTGTAGGTTGATCTGTCAGTGAATCATCCTGGCATAATCCACCATGGCCACAAAATAATGCGTGAAATTCAAGAGGACAGTCAAAGTAAGAAAAATCCTCTCTGGATATGTAATCCGAGGATTTTTTTTTTTAGGTTGAAGTTAAGAAATTAAATCTTAAATTCTTAAGTACTTAGCTCTCTGTCAGAAAGCCGTAGAAGGAACCAAAAGTTAATTATATGGAAAAAAAGCTGGGCAGAGATTAGAAAACAACAACAACAAAAAAACTAATCAGTTTTTTGACAGAAAGAAAAGGCTTTCAAATATTTTGTGTTTGGTTTTTAATGAAAAAGAGATTCTGAGATATAACTCCTTTGAAAAAATATTTCACAATTGAAGCAAAACTCAAATGCTGCTTATATTAGCCTGAGAGTGAGACAGTTGCAATGTTTTCAAAATACTATGGAGTTATTTTTTTACTTGTTTTAGAATGTGAATTTTCTGGTCTCTTCAGCTTTTGGACAAGAAAGTCATGAGACGTCCATTTCTAATTACGCAATTACAAAATGCATGTTTAATGAGAACCAGTTCCAGTGTGTCACACAGTATGCTAGTGCTGCTTTGACTTTGGATGCTTTCTGACAAATTTTAATTTCATGCAGCCTTTTTCTTGGACACCTTCATTGTTATTCTTTTCCTGCACACTCAGAATGAGAAAGCAAAAGTCTTTAGTTATCTTCAGTTATATCTGGATAACAGAGGTCTGCTTACTCCTGCACATTGCTATCATTGTCTTGGGTTTAGCAGTGCTTTGCACCAAAAGGTTTCAATGTGCTATTAAAAGGTACTAGACTGAATATTAAACTACAGGTCAGTTGGAAACTGGAATAGCATTTTTTTTTTCCCTGGAGTAAAGGAAAGCTCTGTGTAAGACTGTCAGCACATAAAGACCTGACCATCTCCACAGAAGTTTTTTTCAGAACAGGAGAGTGATCTTCCAGTGTCTCAACAAAAACCCAATTCATATAAAAACTCAAATGTAGATGCCTTGTAAGAGATGGAAGAAAAAGTGTTGTGTATATCTCACTTTATTGCATCCCTATTGTTGTTAGAATAATCTCATGCTATTAAAGAATAAACTAAGAAGCTTACACTGTATAAACCAAACTGAGCTCTTGTTTTCCTTCAATTACATTGGATTAGTAAATTAGAGTAGATTAGTAAAATCCTTCTACACTAAGAAGCTTAAAAAATGGAGGCAGATAATTTATTAAAAAGTAATTTCATACTTGTATTGTACAGGCAGAGTGGTGTGCTTGAAGTAGATTTTGGCTTGTTTTTAGTTGTGAGTTTGAACTAAGAACCCAATTGTAGTAGGAGAAGAATGGAGGTGTTAGTGAGGAACAGAGTCCTTTTGCACTGACAGGGGGTTTTTGGCCTTTGTTTTCAGGATTTCCTTTCAGCACTGGAGCCAGGCTGTTCTGTTCTCCACTATGAAATCAGTTTTGCAGTAACAAATGATGTGTTGAGTTTTTGGGAGCTGAATTCTGAGACCAAACCATATTTATCTCTCATAGGTAGAGAGTTTTCAAAACCGAGCAAATCTGTCCTGTGTAATAAAAGTCTTAGGTGGGTCAAGAGATCTCACAATAAAGGCTCACCACATGCATTTTTATTAATTATTGCAAAACTCTAGAGCAGAAAGCCTAAAACACAACAGGCTACACATGAAAATGCTTCTTAGTCAAAAGTCTTTTTTGTGACAAAAAATAGGAAAGTTTTTTTGCTGTCATAGCCCTTAGAGTTCATACCATGATGCACAACTGATTTCAGTGTCAGGAAAATGAATTGTTCTCTGGTAATTTTGTGACATCAGGAAAATAGCGTGTCTAAGGATGTGTTCAAATAAACTTTTTTGCCACACTTCATGTGGTCCTAAACAGTAAATGCTTTTTTTTGTAGCAACTGCTTGTTACTGCTGTTTTTATCTTTAGTTTATCTGCCATCAGCCAAATGATTTTACTGTTCCATCTCAGTCCTGAGCTGCACGAAGAGTTTTCTCAGTGCTGGAAGTTTGGCTGCAGTTTTGTTTAGCAGAACTTCTATGTTCTATTCCTCACATCTGCATGTCTTCATAGCAGCAGCAGCCAGCTCCTGCAAGATGTGGTGTGTCCTTCTCTCTGTGCCTTTGCCCTAGGGGAAGTGTCTGAGTTACCAAACAATGGACATGAACCGGGGGCTGCTTTGGACCCCGGCCATTTATGGCTGCATTAAACCTTCCTGCTGTAGGAAATCCCTCTCACACACACTTTACCTGTTCTTAGTCCAGGGGTATATATTGTTCACTGTTTCTAAAATGTGGGTCTGCCTGGTTGTTTCCTCAGATTTAGGTTGTTGATTCACAGTGAACTGAAAAAGGTAACAGTTCTGCAACCATTTGACTCCTAGGAAGTCCAGGTGAATTCCGTCAGAAGCTGCAACTGTGTTCCCTATGCCCAGCATTCTGCACCTGATGAGGAAGGAGGCAAGGGTGGATGGAGAGCAAACCTTCCCATTCTGCTGCTGCAGTTCCTGAAAGTCACTGGTTACTTGGCATCTGAAAACCTGCATGTTGAATATTCCATTGTCATTTTTACCTTAGTGGCAGCTCAAACTGTGGTGCTATTGCTGATGACTTACTTAAATATTCTTCTTGTCTGAGAGAGAATTACTTATTTCTATTGTATTACTACAGTAAACATATAACCTGTTTTTCTTCTTGTAGTTTCTGCAGTCTATGATTCTACCCTTAATTTTAGAAATAATGAAAATCCAACATTGCTGGGAGTTCTAAATGGAAAGAAATATCACGCAGATTTATATGTAAGGCAAGTAATCCATATTTTAATTCCTTTTTAGGAGGAGTGTGTACTTGAAATCACACTTGGTCAAATAACAGAATGTTTTCAAGTGATTAATGGAAAGCAGATCTCCTTGCTTCACAGAACTTCAGATGAAAATTTGTATGGGTTGGGAAGTGTTTCTGGTAAAGTTCTGTGGTTATGTGAGGAGCCCATAAATGTCTACAGAACTTTTTGTTTGTTATTTTTTTATTCATTTGTGTGTCTGTTAGCTCAGCAGCAGCACTGGAGGCTCTTTTCACTCACTTGGCCAGAATACCAAACACAATCTAAGTTCAGGTGGAGCTTTATTCCTGTCTCTGGCACAGAAGTTCCAGAAGTTCCACTTCCAGTTCCTTGGTGGAAGTCAGGCTCAGGACTTTCCCATCTGGTGGTGTCATTGTTGATGTATTTGACATTGATGTATTTGACATTTGATGTATGTGACAGCTGTACCCTCCCTACCAAGAAGGGGGTTGTTTAATGAAAAAAAATCACCTGGATTTCTTTTCATTAAAGCTTCTATAAATTATAAATACCCTAATGGCTTCCCATGATCTTAAATGGGAAAGAGCCAATTCCCAGGTGAGGTTCTACCAGCAGCACCTGTGCTACAGGCACTCAGGGCATGTGATGGTGTAGGGTTGGAGCACAGGAGCCTAGAAGTGATGCTGCAAATGATCAGGGGTTCATCATAACCTCTTAAGAGCTGTTGTGGACCAGTGAGCTGGTCCAGTTGGTTTATCCTGGATAACAACATGAAGTGGAACAGGGTGACCTTTTCTTTCTACTTCTCCTTTTCTGCCCTTTTGAAAAAGTATTTTTTTCAGAACTGTTTTTGTCCAAGGGTAAAAAGAAAGTTTCTCTTGATTCCTCTTCCCACTACCAGGTGGTAGCTCAGCCTGGTGTCCTCGTGTTTGGTGTACACGGCCGGGCCAGATGGCATTCACAGAGCCCTGCCTGTGGATGTCAACTCCATTCCTCTTGCTGTGTCTCCCTTTGCACCAATCCAGCCTGCTGCAAGTCAGTCTGGCATAGCATGGAAATTGCTTTTCACAACTCAGGGGAGCTGCTTGCCTATCCTGCAAAGCTCTTACAGGGAGGGTAGACCTCGTGACTAAATTTGTTTTGGCAATTAGTTGGGGACTGTCACAGATTTCTTCAAAACCTCCTCCATAATTTGCCGTTAAAGTGCTGTAGGTGTTGCACAAGTTAAAAAAAAGGTGAAAAATGTAGTGAGTCTCCTGTCAGATAATCTGTCTGTATAATGCAAGTGCTGTTCATGAAAGTCAAAGTATTTAATATTCTTCATTTTCTCTTGTTTACCATTGGCAGGCGGATTCCACTAGAGGATGTCCCAGAAGATGAGCAGGAATGTTCTACCTGGCTCCACAAACTATATCAAGAAAAGGTTGGTTTTTCTGTCAAGACAGCACTTGGGAGCCACTAGTGCTGGGTTATTTATAGTGCTAGTAGACCTTTACAGTGTGCATGTGTAGTGTCCTAATTTGGAGCCTTGAGGTGAGCTGGTTTGTTTGGTTTTCAGGGTAAGTGCTCTGTTTTTATATATACCAACTGATCTTGTGCTGCCACTCATGATTGCTTTCATTTTATACATAGAGCAACAGGAAGAAAGCTCAAACAAGGCCTTCTAGAGCAGTTTTAAGCCTCTTCTTTAGAAAGTTGCATAAGGATACAAAAATTGAAGTTGCCTTACTGCCTTCTGATTGGTAGAAAGACCCCCTTCCCCTAGAAGACACCTTCTGAATCAAGAAGTAATTTGTGCACTAAAGTAAGATCTTTTCTTTAGTGTATTGGAATTTTTTTCCCTTGTTCCAGCATTAAAAGGCCAGACTGATAAATGGTTTTCACACTGTGGGTATAGAAGGCATGCATTTAGGATTCCTAATTTCATAGGATGGGGAGAGAATAATGATTGTGTTTGTAGATGCCCAGTGGGGGGAGTTTTTTGTTGTTTTTTTCTTGTTTTTTCTTTGCAAATGCTTTCCTGTGAATCCTTCAGGTTTTTCAGAATCTGTTTCTTCTGGGCTGTTCCAGAAGAATATTGGAGATTTTGAATATTGGAATTTATGAATATTGGAGATAGTTGTTGGGGGATGTGCTTTTTGAATGCACATAGCACTCCCATTTCAGTCAGTGGGAGTCATAGGTATGCACAGCATGAGGGCCTGGCAGCTCACTTTGCTTCAATACCTTGATCAAAGTTATGTATTCATACTGGAATGCAGCAGTGCTTTGGATTTAGAAATTATAGAATATAGCTATGTTCTGGCTTCCTCTCACTGGGATAGCAAAATTCTGCTGTGCCATTTGCTGTGCTCTTCCCAGGACACCATATGAGCATTTCTGTATCAACAGTGCCCTGGCTGTTCCCAGTTTCAAACCATAACTGTTTCTGGTGTAATTCATAGCTCTAAGCAGCTTGCTTACAGGGATGTGGAAAGTAAATGTGTCTTGAGACCTCACTTGTAGGGCTACTCCCTTTGCCTCTGATCCCCCTTCTCACAGTTTGTGCCCCTAACACCCAATTCAGGCACAACCCCCAGCACCTTTGCAGAAAAGCAGGGTTACCCTCAGGCCCATGTACATGGAAATGGTCCTTTTGCTCAACGTTGCAGAAGTCCACTTTCTGCTACTGTGACTTTGTAGCCCTGTTTCATGTTCCTGAGAACTGTTCAGACGTTTGCAAGACAAGAACATTAGTGTGAATGTGGTGATTGTTTTCCTGAATCCTTTATTACATAGTTGCAGTAATTCACTCCAAAATTTTTCTGTTATTCCCTCTTTGGCAAACATTCAGTTGCTTCTAGTGCAAACAGAGTGTACATCTATCCTTCATAATACTGTGCTGTACAATATAGTGTAGTGGTCTTTATATCTGTTCTTCATGACAAATTCATTTGCTGGTTAAGTCTCTGGTTTCCTATTTAAGTGTAGGAGTGAAGTTGTGCATGCAGGAGTGAAGCTTGGTGTGTTCAGTTTTCCATTCCACTAAAACCTTTTTTAGTTTTGTGAATGTTTTTGATTGATAAGGCTAGGGGGAGTTGTTTGTTTGTGTTTTGGTTTGGGATTATTGTGGTGATTTTAGTTTTTCTCTGAAGGCAGCATATTTCTCTTTTTCCAGCTGTTTTACTGTAGTGAAACTTACTTCATTGCAGTCATTCCTGATTTACTGAGGCCCATGTCTTTATAAAATCAGAATATTGAGAAGGGACAACTTCTTCCAGAGTTCTGAGATGATGAAAGCCCACCTGCAGGGTAAAAATCCAATTTTGTTTCACCTTTCTGCCCTGCATCTTAAAAAGATAATAGGTTCTTAGGTCAGATAACAAAAATTAGTTATGTTTCAGATCATCTTCAGTCAGAAAATATTTATGAGATAATGTAAAAAATTGTTATTCAAAGGGCAGTAATTCATTGCACAATAAAAACTCATCCCCTGCTTTGTCTGTTTTGGTTGCAGCACTTCATTTGCTGTTTCAAAGACAAGATGTGCACACTACTGGAAAGCAGAGACCCCGTTTTAACACACATTATGGTTCCCTGTGCTGTCACTTATTCTCAATAAGTTTAATAATTTTGCAGTAGTTTCTCAAGACTCACATACAGTGTGCTGAATTAGGCTGTAGTAGCACGATTTAGTGGCTGGAGAGTGCCACAGGTGCTGAGGTCAAGGCCTGTGTAGTCAAGATGATGAGGATTGCAGAGCTGTTGGAATGAGTAATGAAATCAGCAGTGACTGGCCATGGAGGGACATGAATTTTATTTATTTATTTATTTATTTCCCCATATTCACATTAGGAACAAAGTGAGGGTCTTTGAGAAAAGCTTATTCCGTGGATTTTTATCTCCTTGTCTTATCTCACCTACATGCACCTCAATCTGAGATACTTCTCCCTGGAAGCCTGGAAGTGTTTATGTTCTTGCTATTTATTACTTCATTTTTTGGCTTAGTCACTGCTACAAATGCAGTTGAACACAGTCCTGCCAGATAAACAGTGGCATTGTGCTGCTGCTCTAAACCAAACACTATTCTCCTTCCTTTTTCAGGCTTAGAGTAAGTGCCATGTCCATATGCTTCTTCCTCACCAGGGGTGGAGTTTGTCCTTCCACATATGGCCAGCACTGTATCAGTTAGTTCCAAATTATGACAGAAGTTCAATTTGGATTGCACATTGCCTTTTCTTTTTATTTCTTTTCTTTTTTTTAACTGCCATTGCTAGAAAGACTCCCTTTGACTTTAACAAGGACTGGGTTGAGGATCTTTTTCCCAGGTCTGAGGAGGTAATATGTAGTAGTCACAACTCTGCTAGTCCTTGCATATTTGTTTTCTTTTTTCACCTCCTTATAGCCTCAGTGCCAGAAGTAGTTCTGCTCAAGAAACTTAATTTTCATTAAAAAGAGAGCAAGGTTCTTATTCTTCTTGCCTGTAAGAGAAGCTTGGGAATCAAGGCCTGAAAATATGTACAGAAATGTCCTAGGGAATCAGCAAAGCCTGACTGAAGAGAAGTGTACACAACTCCAGTGTTTGGGAACAAAGAATATATTTTTGGATACGCATTCTTTGTGGGCTCCCTCATGAAGGGGTGGCAGCATACCTCTGCCATCAAACCTCTTGGTCGGAACAGGGAGGAGGAATCCAGTTAGCCTCTCACAAGGAGATGGATGTTCCCTGATTTCCTCTCACGGCATTACCCCTCCCCCTCACTGCCTGAAGTAACTTAAATTTGGTGGGGGCAATAGAGGGAGCATGTTTCTGTGTGGGAATGTTATACCTGCGTGGATGGAGTTGAGTACAAACTGAAAAGAAGCTCTGTAGGCAGAGGAATGAAAGGAACCTAATGTGAGTAAGGTAATTTTGAGAAATGGTGAGGTGTATTATGTATTTAAAAGCCTGACTTGTTGCTGGGTATCCTAGGCACCCTTGCAAAAGCTTTCAAGACAGAAGAACCCGTAGATGCCTTTTGCAAGTGAGTGAAAGTGTTTAAGGGTAAGGAATCGTAACTGAGGAGCTGTTCCCCACAACAGTGGGAAATGTGGTGGAGCAGTTGGCCTGGACATTGTTCTGCCTTTTGTATTTGTTTTCCATCTGTCTCAAACCTCTCAGTGAGGTGTGGTCGGGGTTTTGCTGCCCCTCATGCTGTGCAGAGCCAAGGCAGAAAACCTTGCTGCGCTTGTTTCAAGCGAGCCTGTCCTGCTCTCTGTAGTAGCAGGCCCTCTAATGGCAACGCCAGCAATAGTCGGGAATTCTTCACTTTCCTGGGCAATTCCAATATTTGGAAACCTAACTGTATGTGGTAAATTCAGTTTAGTGATGGTGAGTAGCCCTGTGTTACAAAGCAGTCTTGACTGCACTGTGAAGAAAGCTTCATACACCGTGAGCTCTGTTGAAGATGTCTCAGTAATTGGCCACAGTGATCCCACTACAATCCAGCTCACAGGAGAAAATAATTTTTGTAATCTCAATAAAGAGATTGTGCTTTAATTACTACATAATCCCAGTGTTCACTTTGAAATAGATGAAGTGGTAACAGCTTGTAATTGCTCAACTTGCTCTTAAGTAAGTGAAGAATTTTTGTGTCAGCTGGAGTGTAAGTGTAAAATCATAGCATAGTAGGTAAAACAGTCTTTTGGTTGATTAGTCTTGACTTTCCTAGAATTTTTAGAAACCAAAAATCCTTTCTTTAAAGAAATATCATACTTCATTATGATTAAATTAAGGGGGCTTTTTATCTCAATCTAATGCTGACTTCATTGATTAGCCAGTTTTCTGTGATAACACGATTAATAGATAACAGATTATTAATCTTTGCTTTTGAACAAGGAGGGAGGGTTTTTCCCCCCCCCCCCACCCACGTTTGCTATCTTGGGTTAATGAGATCAGTAAAGGCAATGCTATTCACCCATGTTGGCTATAGAGGAAGGTACTGAATTCAAAGTCTCTTGTGCTTTAAAGAACAGATGCTACAAAACAACAAAAAATAAACAACCCCCACCCCATTATCCTCCCTGTATTATACTTAAAGGTTGAGTCATTTGCTCAAAGCCAGTGGGAGATTTTTTACTGTTTACACATCAAACTGTCTGTAGGGAGCTTCAGCACCCAAACTTCCTACCACGAGCATCATGGGAACAAGGTGAACAAGACTACATCCATGGGACAAAGACAGGAGGGGGTGGTGTTCTTTGGAGTGTGGGACAAAATGGTGCCTGGTCACCTTTTCTGGCAGGTTTGTGGGTGCTGTTTGAGAGCAGCAGTTGGAGAAAACAAGAGGGAACAAAGGATGCTGCTGAGTATGGAGCCCAGACATTTTCCTGGCTTACCTGCAGTGATTGGGCAGTGGCTGTGGCTCCTGCAGGAGGTTCAGCAGTGATGTCTGCATCCCATCATTCCTCCTCTTTTCCTAGGCTGCTATACTCTCCAGGTATGGCATTTTTCAGGCTGCTGTGAGTAGGAGAAAGAAAATATTCACACATCAGTGAATGCTCCCCCTTTCTTGTTTTGTTTGGTTGGGTTTTTTTAATAGTTTTTTTTATATATACTCTTTACTCTCTGTTCATCAACTTCAAAGTACAAGCTTTCCAGCCATCAGCTGGTCTTTGATCTTCCCCTGTGGTTACAACCCTCCAGGAGGAGGAACATCAAAGCCAGGAATGGCTAGTTTTGTTGGCAGATGGGGATGTGATTGTTGCTCTCCTTTGTTCTCCTAGGATGCATTCCAGGAAGAATATTACCGCACAGGAACCTACCCAGCAGTCCCTACAGTACCACCCCGTCGACCATGGACACTTTTGAACTGGCTTTTCTGGGCCTTATTGCTGCTATATCCTTTGTTCAAGCTGCTCATCAACATGATCAACAGTGGATCATCACTGACACTGGCTAGTTTTGCATTTGTCATTATAATAGGTAAGTTTTCTGATACAAAAATATTACTTGCAGGGTAACTGTCCAATAGGACAGATTTGCTAAATATAAAGATGACTTGTTAATTCAACAACCCATCAAATAAGTCCACTCTAGCCTGGACTAAGTTAAAAAGATTCTGTTTTTTTTTTTTTTCTAATAGTTATACTAATTTTTATAAGAGCCGCATACGAAATTTTTGTTTGTGTAGAACTCAAGCAGTGACTTCTCAGTGGGTTGCCTACAAAAGGCTTTCTTTTCTTGTGTTGTGTGTTGTTGTGTACTACTTTAAATGCTTACAAGAGAGGCACAAGGATAATTTATTCCTTTGAGAATGCTTTTGTCTAATCATAGTCTGATGTGTCATGCACTGGTAATCCATGAACTCATGATTTAAGCACAGCCTGTTGTGACCATCTGCTCTGATGTATGTAGCACAGGGCATGGACTGTCACAGGTGATTCCTACAGTTCCTGTGGCAGTTCTGAACTGCCTTGGTTCATATTTCAACTAGTATGGTATTTAAGAGGAGGAAGGAGAACAAAAAAAGGAGCTGGCCCAAAGAAAGGGAGAGAGATCTTACTTGGTGTTCTTTCTGGAAGCAGGAACCAGGTCAGTTTAGCAAATTGCATCATATCTGGGTGTCTGTGATTGGGTGCTGGTTTGAAGAATAAGTCCCCTTCCAGAATAAGCCATACATTTTTAAAACAAATACTGTCTGTGATTGCACTGACCATCACAGGTGTTTATGACTTCATCACCTTCACATCTCTGTATACTACGAACGATCTTGAAAAAAGAAACAGAACTTCACAGTCTTCCTGGCTCTGAGAGAACCTGGATACAGAACTGGCTTAAAAAGCCATGTCCAGAATAGCAACACAGGAGACAGGAAAATGTGGAGCATTTTCTTGTCTCAGAAGTGGATCTTTGCTCTCTACCCAGGAAATTGTTCCTAGAACATAACATTTATTTGCATTCTCAGAATTCTGAATCTTGAGCTAGATTGATCAAGATTAACTGTTGTCCTTTTAGCCATCTGTGGAGGGTTTGATGTGGTAGGCACACAATATTCCTTTTCAGAAATTGCCCACCAAAACAAATACTGTGTTAAGCTCCTGTTGATGCTTCTTATAGAGGTAATTGGAGAAGGAACAGTTTATATATATATATATGTGTGTGTGCGTGCAGGCAGGAAATTTCCTTTGTGATGCTTCAAGCCAGAGGAAGGAAAACAAGCAAGGCTAAGGTGCAGCATAATAGTTGGTACATTAGGTGGGCAGGGTAGAGGAAAAAAAGGGAATCCTGAGCTCTTGTCTTCATCTGGAGAAACTGTTGGTGCTTGTTACTCCCCAAATGCTTTGTGTAAAATGTGTAAGAATTCCTTGGAGCAGCAACTACAACTTAAAAGCCTCTTTTTCCACCTACCTTACTTGTGGGAAGTTGCAAGCAGTGCCCCCTTTCCCTTCTCTGCCTGGTGAAGAGGATGACAGTGTAGAGTGAGCACCATGGTTGGAGGGTTGGGGTGTGCTAGGGATGGGAGGCAATGGGTTCAAATCCCTGTCACTTGCAGAGAAAGGTGGATCAGCCTCCCCTGTGCTCCTGTGCAAAGTGGGTAAATGGGAGTGGGTGTGATGAGGTGTGACACCATTGCAAATGCTACTGCCTGGAAATTTGCTCAGGAGGACATTTGTTCTGCCTTTGGAAGAAATGCTGGCATAGTCTCTTTGGTGCTGGATTGTGGAAGGACAGCCTAATGGTGCACTGAAGCATAGCTATTGCAAAATGGTTTGAATTTCTCATCTTTCCTTCAGCGTTTTCCTTGTAGTTCAGTTTCTCCACTCAGCAGACTGGTTGGTTGCCGTTTCAGAGTGCTTCATGCCTTGGGTACCCTCCACACTATTCAGGGCTTCTGCAGTTTAACCTCAGGGCCAACTGCTTTACTGCTTGGCATTGTAGCATTTGTGATGGTTTTGGATTGAGCCCTTTATAATTTAGCTGAGTGACACTCACCCTCCACCCTAAGCCTAATACAGTCTTGCCATTGGTGACCTAGGTCACCTCTTTTTGTTATCAAAAAGTGAAGGAACCTGTAAAGGAAAAAACTATCATGCTACCAAGACTAGACAGCAAGAACGACCTTCTTTTTCATTTTTTCCCCTTTTCTTGCTGTCTTACTCCCCAGTTATCTTTCTTCTGTTTCTAGCCCCAAGGAAAGGTTAATAAGCAGACTGCTCTGAGTCATCTCTTGCATGCAGTGATAATCCAAAGGATTTATTCTCTGGTTATCTGTAATACTGGAGCTACCAGAAGACTACAACAGCAGCCTGCTGCCAGAATGAACAGCAGCATTGGGTGTGAGCTCCCAGGCTGCCAAAGCCCAGCAAAGAGCACCTTGAGGGTGTGTGCTGTGCATTGCTGCCCCATACACACCTGCCCCACCTGTGGGCTGGTGCAGTTTGCAGCTCTCTGCTGGCTCTGCAGCACCCCTGTGATCAGCAGCAGCTGGGTTCTCATTCCACACGTGCTGTGACCAATCCTGAGGTGCCTGCAATTGCCTGGGATTTGCCCTGCAGTGGAGGACCCCTGGTGGAGGCTGCTGCCTGATCAGACTCAGCCACCTTTTGCTGATGAGGAGGGAATGAGAAAGATGATGTCACTTATGAGCAGATAGCAGCCACTCTGAAGCTAGGGAGGGAAGAGAATCCATGGGCGTGGAAGAAAGCTCAGCCATTAGTCAAACCAAACAAAACTCAGAGCTGATTTATCCTGGTCACTGGAAACTGAATGTGTCATTATGTGCCAAAAGAGCAACAGTTACCGTAGTATGTTACAGTCTGTTTCTGTTTTTCCATATTGCTTTAAAACCAATGTTATAGCTAGTTGAGAATAATTGGTCTCTTTCTGTGGAAGCAAGAAAAAATCCTCAGCCCAAGCTGTCACATTGACTTTCATAGCCAACAGCTGAGTTTCTGTAGCAAGGTCATTCTCCCCTAACTGTGTCCTGCATCCTAAAGGGGGGTCTCTGTCATGAATGTTCTGGATGTGGTGCAGCCATCTATTGGCAGAGGAGCAAGCAGTATTTTATTCTGCAGTTTGTCTCCAGCTTTAGCAAGGGCTCCAAGTGACTCCTGCAGAGGCTGGGAGACAGTGGAGCATGGACACAAACACAGCTCAGAGGTTGTGGCTCTTGGTGGCAGCTGGAACTGTCTGCCCAGCACAGCCAGGCCATAGCAAGACAGGGAGGGACTGTGTTTGCTGTCTTTATAGTGGGAGTGGTAATTGGTACCTGGTGGCTTAACAATGTAAAAGGAAGGGTTTTCTGTAGACTGGAGGGATTTATCAGATGACAAAATCAGCTCTTCCTATTGCTCCTAGCAGACCTTTTTTCACTGTTTGTAACTGAAGCATACAGGTAGTGGTTTGGTTTTTTTTCTATGGCACTTTGACAGCTCACCTGCTACTCCAGAATCAGGAACTTTACTCCAGTTCCTAATAGCCCATTGTAGCAGATTGCTTGTTTTAAGAGTGGGTCTCAGTACCTGATACAGGTAGAGATAAGCACTAAATAAACCTTCTGTGATAAGAGCAGAGTAACTAGAAGGTCCTTTTATCTGGTACCCTGTGCATTGCTTCTGATTGTCATTTGTCCTGTGGATAGTTTCTGCTTATTGTGCTCTCCAGTAAAACACTGGCTGGGTTGTAACTAACTGGCTGTTTAAGTGGAAAGAGCTGTAAGAAAAATGCTCCACTCAAGCAGGGATGGAAGGATGGTAATCCCTCAGACCCTACCTGTGAGATCTAAGAATGAATAACCAATGTATGTACAGCTCTGCTTGGCTCAACTCAAACTCTTTCAGCCCTAAATCAATGACATTTCTTTATACTGTGAATGCTGTCCCCTTGTGCTTTGCAGTGCAGCAGTTTGGCTGCAACAGTCAGCACACTGTGCTTGTACCTTACTGCTGGTCTGGGACTGGGAGCCCTTTGTGATACTGCTAGAATCAGTGCTGCTCTAGCATTGTAATAAGTTAGCTGAGACTCCCCTTTTCTTCATGTGGGAAAAGCCAGTTCTCTATTCACATCACTTATTTTATACAGTTTTCACAGACCTCATGTGCTTCATTTATTGGTCAGAAGGTGATTTAAGTGTATGTGCTAAGAGTCAGGTTGTTTATATTTTTCCTTTATGGGTTCTCATGGAACAGATCTTACTGTTTACACAGATGCACTTATTTTTCAACCCAAGAATAGGTGGTTGTGTTAACAAACCTTTCATACCAAGATTGTTTTCACATGGGAACTTGCGAATTGCGTAGCTGCATTTAGATGACAGGCTAGCTATTAATTTAATAGAGTAGGCCTGATTTTATGAGGCCTTTCTTTTATAATTCTTTTACCAGAGGATAAATGCTCAAGTAGTTTGAGGGACAGAAGTGTTCTGAAAACCAGCTTTAGTTTCACAGGACACATGGCAAGAGATTTAGGTACTTAGCTCACAACAACTATTTAAACCTTGGTGCTGGAATTTTGGTGCTGAAGCAGTGAGCGCGTCTGTCAAATGTCAGTATCTGTATCTGACAGCAGCTTCTTTTTTTCCTCCTGCTCCTCCTCCTGCTTCCCCAGTCTCATCTGGCTTCAAAGAAGCAAATGTTGGGTTGCCTTTCATGTTTTGATAACTTGTTGAGGAGGACACCCACCCTTCATGCTTTAGAAGTAATTTATTGTAAAGCTGTCAACAGCAGTTAAAAGGGGAATGTATGCAAAAGATGAGAGGGTTTTTAAAGGGAGCAGCAGCTATTCTGTGTTTAATGCTAAAAGCAGGGTGGCATCTGGGCTGATGGCACGGGGCCAGCAGCTACATATCAGTTCTAGGCGAGAGAAGTGTTTAATCTGAACTGAGTGCAAGCAGTGATGAGCCAGCTCGGATTCCGTGGGAGCTGCTGTGTGTGTGCTGTGCCCTGTGTGTGGGATCACACTGCAAACGTGGGGAGGTCACAGTGTCCAGGAGCAGAGTCTGGAGCACTGTGTGACCTGAGCAGCGAGGCTGGTGATGCCTGCAGGCTGAGATGAATGGAAGGTGAGGAGGGGACAAGCCAGCAGGGTTGTAGTAAGTTTTACAACATGATACAAACCATGTGCAGGATCGTGACTGTGTTGATTCTGCCTTTTGGTGGAGCTGCCAGATAGTCTGGCCTTTCAGCCTGGTGCCTAGAAACTGGAGGATTTGGGGTGGGTTGTTTGCTTTTTTTGTGTGAGTGTGTTGCTTGTTCCTTCTCCTTCATAGTATGTAGGATAATTGAAATGTCTACCACTCATACAGTCTTTAGTTGTACAAATCTTAATTTCAATGCATAACCTGTATAACTCAAGTCCAAACTCTGTGTGCGAATTTTTTATGCCCCTGCCTGCTGTGCTGCTTACAGCACGTGCTGTGTGATATAGAGACAGGGTAACAGATGAGGAAAAGTTCTGAGGTGTAAAAGAAAAGGTGGAAATCCTTTGAGCTAAGGTTTTGCTGAGGGATGAGATACTAGACATGGAGGTGGTGTTCTTGGAGCTAAAATGTGTTCCAAGAAAGAGATTACACTATTTGTTCTCCTGACTGTGTCAGCTCAGCGCTCCTTGAGCCCCTGGCACTCCAGCAAGGCAGAGCAGGTCCTCAGCAACCTCCTGCATCTTTTGGATGCTGGGTAATGGTGATCACAAGGATGCAGGAGTTCAGTTACCCCAGTTTGCTATGGAGCAGCACAGGGATGCTTCAGCCAGTAGCTTCTCTCATGCATTTCTTAAGGTGGTCTTAAACCCTCATAGCTATAAAGTTAAGCACTGCTGATTAGTTATTGCTCGATCTCCCTTTCTTCCCTTTCTTCAGGTGAAAACCCTGACGTTCCCCTTACTACAGTTGTATGGAAAACAAGAAGTGAATAAATCCTTAAATGTTTAAGGGTATAAATGAGGGTATCGCTCAGGTCTGCACTGAGGCTCCAGGAGACCTGTGGTGAGGAGGCAGTGCAGGGACAGACCAGCCTTACCTCACTTTGCTTCCACACACGTGGCAAGCATGAATAGTCCTCCTTGCACCTCACCTTCCCCACGGTGCTGAGAGCTACAGCGTGAAATGGGGATAGAAGGCAATGGCAGCTTCTGCCAGGGAGCAAAGGATAACAAAAAGACATCTGAACTGCTGAACTAGTTGTTTTTTGTGTCCAGGCATTCTTGGAACTGGATGAAATCCCCAATATGGTGT
Organism: Trochalopteron elliotii; assembly: GCA_024734555.1. NCBI lineage: Eukaryota > Metazoa > Chordata > Aves > Passeriformes > Leiothrichidae > Trochalopteron > Trochalopteron elliotii. The sequence goes on from JANPWX010000074.1 coordinate 386,183, forward strand.
GTGGCTCCTGTAACAGCTGCTCTTATTTATGCTCTGTGTCCATTTCCAGATGCTGTTTCTATCCCTTGTGGTTAAAATCTTAATGATATCATACTTACTGTTATGTTATGATCCCAGACTGCAGGCTACATGTTGGATCTTTCGCTTGTGTTCCCCAGCTCATGACCAGTTAAATGTCAGAGATGGTTTTCTTTCTTTTTTGTTCTGTGTCAGAGTGAGGCCTTTGTGGTTTGTGTTTCTATTAATGGACTGACAGTGGAGTGTAAGTGACAGTGAGTGCCCTCAGAGCCAGCTCCCTTTCTGGACTGTTGGCTGCACAGCTCTGCCTGTGAGAGGGCCCTGCTTTCCTGGCATCCACAAGACCTGAGGGCAGCGCCAGGGGCAGACCAGCTTCCCAGTTGTCCAGCCATGCTGTCACACCACGTGTGACTCATCCCTGGTCTCCAGTTACCACTTGCACTCTAAAGACTGTCAGTTCACTGTCACACTACACAGCTCAGTCTGTAGTGATGGCTCTTTGTGGCCAGTGTTGTTGTGCCAAGTAGCAGCTGGTAAAGCACAGGGCAGCAGTGTTTGCCAGCTGACAGCCCCCTCCCCTTCCAGTGCTGAAGAGCAGCAAATGCCAGGACACGGTGCTGTATCAGCCCTGCAGGTCACAAGAGATGTCTGGTGCTGGGAAGAAACCTCTGGATTTTCTTGGTGATCTGGTGATCTCAGGCACTAACTTAACCATAAAGAGTCCTTTGGCTGGTGAGAATTTGTCCAGAGTCCATTTTAGAGAAGTAAAAGATTGATGGGAATGAGACATTTAGAGCATCTCACCTTACTGGACTTTTTCACCATCAGTCAGAAAGACAGTGGGATTTGGAGGCCTAGAGGAGGTTTGTGGCTTTCTTGGGGTTTTTTGTGTGGTTTGGGTTCCTGTTTTCTGGAAAGCATTCAGAGCAGAGGAAAGATGTTGTGACCTAATAGGTTTAGGCCTGAAAAAAGCATGGCAGTTCTGAATGTGTACAGTAACTGAGCAGAAGCTTGAGGAATAATAGATTTTGGGCAGCTGAGCCCCTTTACAAAGAAACCAAAAGTGTGAGGGAAGAAGTTTAGGTTAAGTTGCATTCAACTTAGTCACTTTAAGTGCTACAGATAAAAAAATAATCCCTGCACATGGTGAATTATTACCACTGAATAATCTATAAAAGTCTTTTAAATTAACCTGGTTTCTTGTAAATTAATTTTTTCACGAGCTATGATTAACAAATGCCACAACTTACATTTTTCTTTATTTATCATGATCTGAAGTTCCCTTGTGCTTGCTTCTGCTCTTCCAGAAGTGGAGCTGTTGAAAGCCAGCAGAATTCCAGCAGAATTCCCTTCCCTTGGCATGCATGGCTGTGCCTCTCTCACTCATCCTGTTTCCCTGTAGCCTCTTCCCTGCTGATGGGAGGGGACGTGTCCAGCCTGAGGTTCTTCCTTCATGAGATGTCATAGGCAAATAAGTTGATGTGGAGGTGTGGGAGCATCAAATGTACCTTTCATCCAAGGTCTCTTTCATGGTGCTACACCAGCACAAATCTTCAGGCCTTGCCTCAAGCAGCTTTAACTGTGTTTGTTTTGCAGCTTCTGTTGGTGTCAGATGGATGATCGGGGTCACAGAAATTAACAAGGGCTCCACCTATGGCAACAATGACAACAAACAGAAACAAAAGTAGCACCTTCAGAGACTGCTTCAATCCAAAGGGAACAGATGCAACTGTTGAAAACTCTTAAGTGCATATCACGGTCCTTCAGGTGAGATCAGAGGATGAGTAATTGCCATGCATATCTGAATTTGTGCTCCTGTTGTTTTTCTCTGGGGTTTGGGCTGGATTACATGCTGGAAAGATGCACTCCTTCATATACTCTCAACAACAGGTTTGCACATGTGTGGTTGGTTTGTTTTACTATGAAGTGTCTTAAGTTTTGAAGAAAAAAAAAAAAATTCCAGCGTGGTTGTATGAAGAGACTCTACCTGGACACTAACCAGAGGTGCAGGCTTTAATGTCAGAAGATTGTTACAAGATGATTAAACTTGATAGTTGTGTAGATCACACAGTTTAACAACCATAATCTGTCAGTGTTTAAACACAGTACAGCAGGATGCTGTGCTTGGTTATAGCAGTATTGGACTGAAGCAGCTCTGCTGGACTGGCAGAACTACAGTAGAGTTTTGGTACATCTAGGACTGATTTCCACAGTGTGCACTACATCGGCCCTTCAGAACTACACCCAGACATCAGAGCCTGGCAGTACCATAACCTGGATCAGAATTTGGCCTTGTGGCCTGAGCAAAGCTAAATTACCCACTGCCCTCTCTTTCCCCAGGCCATACATCCAAGGGATAGCTGAAACATGTAATTCTGCAGAATAAATGTCATTTTTAGTTTGGAAAAATTGAGGTAGTAAAATTCCTTTTGGCTTTAAATGCTACTTAAAATTCTGGGCCATGCTAACAGTTGTGGAAAGAAAATAACTGGGCATGGTGTAGTGAAATAATGCAAAGTGTGCATTAAAATGTATGCCCCACACCGGTACTGTTGTTATCCAAATTAATCTCCTTGTCTGTCTTTTCTGATAAATTCGTTTACTCGGTGCCTCATAACAGTCAGCCTGAAGTAATAGTAAATTATTTTCTTCTGGGGAGGAGGGGGATCGAGGAGAGTGGCCTAGGACAGTGGGTATGACTTGATTTTTTTGATGTCTGTCTTGATCTGACACCCCTATGAATTAAATAAAACTAGAATCAAGCTCTGAGGAAAGGGGGGTTGCTCTGACATTCCCAGTACTGATTTCAGGGCAGCACCTCCTGTTTTTAAACTTCCAGAGTTAGGGATCTGCAGGTTACTAGAAATAACTTGTTTAAAGCAAAAAAAAAAAAGGGAAAGGGGAATTTCCAATTGTATTTGCTATTAGTTAAAGTCTACAGATCCCAACACTGAGCAGCAGAGGTTGTGGCTGACACTTTCAAAGACAGTCCATTTTCACTCAGCACAGGACTAAACCATGATAGTCTCTAGTGAAGAAAGTGAGTAGTCTTACTCTAGCAGCTGGTATAAAAACATCACTCTTTTCATGTAATAAAACTGAGGCCAGAAGAAACAGGCTAATACAACAATATGAATTATTCATTCCATGAAATATGTATTTGCTGTTCAGCACATCAGATAATCTAGAAACTCACCTTTTTAATATGCAGCACCTAAAAAGCAGGTGAAGTAGTGCTTTTAGTATGGAGAATAAGTGAAGTTTAGGGATAGTGGAGGCAGTAAAATTTACAACATGAAGGAAGGAATAGCCCTGTGAAGTAATAGGCTTTGTGGGGCTTTTTGCCTCACACATCTTGTCTACACTTGCATTCCCTATGTTCTGAAGCTTTCAGGTCGTTCAATGTCATGAACAGAAACATGGGCTCAGATGTAGTTTTTAGAGCCCAAGAGTAGAAAATACTGTAATTTTTACAATGCCATTTCATAAAGCACGTGCTCTGCACTCCATTTGCTATAATTTTAACAGTGAAAAACTGAGTATTGCAGCCTGTAGTAATGATCAGGCACATTTACAAGCCACACCTGAAGACACTGTACACAAGAGCTGGAAAATGGATGGGAGGGGAGAAAGGAAAGGCCTCTCCAGGGTTGTATTTTACTGTAAACGTTACCTGGCAGGCCCAGTGGCCTTTTCCTGGGGCAGTGGGTGAGTTCTGAGCAGCAAATACATACTCCTGGAGTGACACAGGCTGTTCTGCCTTCCTGAGAGCCACAGATTTAACCTGCAGTAAGGAAGATATTTGGCATTCCTTATGAGTCTTAGTCCTTCCCCCTCCAACTGCATGCAGTGCCTTTCTCCCAGAGGAAAGCACCAGACAAGTAAATAACTTCTGAAAGGGTGCAGAGATGATTTCATACCCATTTCCCTGGGACCAAACCTTAGAACAGGCTGAGGGCCAAACATGCCACTCACTCCTGGATCCATCCTCCTAAGCACTTGTTCCTTGCTCCTAAGCAAGTCCTGGCACACGACTGAGGCCCTTCCAGCACTCACTGACAAACAGAGAAAGCTTAATGGTCCTTGCCAAAGTTAAACTTGTCCAGTTCACTGTATTAAAAGAATGACCTAGGTTATTAGGAAGCAGTGTTTGCCCCTCATCCCCACAAGCAACTGTATGTTCTACAACTGCCTTAACAAAATTAGTCTTAATGTTTGTTTATACAGAAAATAAAAGTATAAAAAACTAATATGCTGTGAATGAGTTTTCTTTTGGCTGGCAGGAACAAACTGGTAACAGTTTGTCACCTCTGTCCTGACTCCTAAAAGCTGTCCACAGTTCCTCTTTGTGTTGAAGGGCACCTGAAACAAGGCAAGTGAGGACACAACTCACTCAGATACTTCTGTTATACTGCAAACTGAAGCACACAGCAAGCTGAGGGGGACACTTTTACCTCAGATGCTTTCATAGTCCTTTACTGAGGATGACAACATACTTCCCCTCCTAGCACACAACTGAAAATAGAGAACTTAAAAGAAGGGAAAGTGTTTGTTTAAATTCAGCGTTGTATTTTTTGAGAGCCTAAATACCTGCATAGGTGACATGCACAGCGAGGCTCATACTTTTCTAGATAGAAATGTCAGATTTTGTGGTACCTCCTTGACATTTCACCCCACTCCTGTGACTAATCAAGGATTTGTGGATTAAGATGAGAGACAAGACACTAGAATATAAAACCAAATATTAAAAGCAAGTTTAAGTTACCTATTTTAAGTCTAAAGCCATAACAGAAATATGTAAACTTGTATTAATGTTTACAAGTAACAGTTTTAAGTCACCTGTTTGTAACTGCAAGTAAAAAAACAAAAAAAAAACACAAAAAAAAACCAAAAAAAAAAAACTAGATCATGCATTGCAGACTATTTCTTCCAACTGCTGACCACTTCTAATCTCTCTTCCTTTTCTGAGGCTGATGACAACTGGGGTGTGGTGGGGAAATGAAAGCCCAAGATCAGAAGTCAGTTTTCAAAAGGTAACACAAGATTCTTGGTTTTGCCAAATGGAACACAAGAATCAGCTTGTACAGCTTTCTTCTAGAAGACAAAAATGCCATGCAGAGCACTCCCTGTTCACAGTGCATACATTCAAGAAGGAAGTTATTGCTTAGATAAAAGGCAGTGTCAGGAATTACCCATCACCCTCTTTCCTCAGAAGGCAATGAAAGGGGGAACCTTACTTCTCTTATCTATTGTGTAAGAAGCATCTCACACAACTCATCTTGAAATTTGACAAAACAGTGACTATTGCAATATAAGAGCAGCTTATTCCACAGGTCAGCTTAGCAGTCTTACCCCAGTGTTGCAAAAAAGTTTACAATGTGACACAGTCCCACATTTACTTTTGGAAGAAAAACCCTTCACCAACATCTCCTAAAATAAACCATTTATTGAGAAAAACCTTTTTTTTTTAAATTTCAATAATCAGCCTTGTGCATAACAAATCCGAAGCTTGCCAAAAACAAATAAACAAAAACCCCAGTAAAAGTTCACAGTCAGTGCACTCAAACAGATTAAAAAACAAGGTCCATAACGCCTGATAACACTACAGCATTTTTCTGAACCTAGAGAGTTCAAAAATACTACATATTAACAATACAAGTTCTCAATCAAGTGAGAAACAGGAGAAGGAACAAAAAGGGCATGGTCCATATACAGTAGTAATGGCACTTTCACTGAAACATGCAGCTTCTTCCAACTTGCAGACACGCCACGTGAGCAACACGTGCCGAGTAAAATGTACAGGAGCAGCAGAGGAAGTGACACCGTCACTTGTGCAGTCTTCGTTAAGGTCAACTTTTACACTGTTTCTCAGCACAGTCTTTATGTAAATATTACATACAGTAGTGATTCAAATCTTGTCAGAATAGAAAAGGCCAGAGATTGAGGAACTTCATTCTTCATCTGTGCAAACCTGTGAATGAAGCAAAAGGCAGTTACTTCAGCCATCTCCCTCCTGCAGCAAGATGATGGTGGATCGATTTCTTTCGCACCTTCACACCTTTGAAGGTTTTTTTCTCTCCCTTGTTCCACAGTAATGCATTACAGGTGTTTGTATGGGACTACTGACATTCCCTCTGTCACTATGCATCCTTTAGGTGCCTAAAGCAGTGTCCACCTCTCATGGATGGGATCTGCTACAGCTGCACCGATGAAGGATGGGTGATGATCCCACACACACTGCTACTGAACCAGAACACCAAAGTGATCAGCTTCATGCTGAGACAGAATTCAGTAACCTATTACATTCCTGCTTCTTCAAAAAAGAAGTTACTAATACAGCTCAATTGGTAGCTGTGAATATTTGCCTGTTCTTAAGGAAAGCATCACAGCATAGTTCACACAAGAACTGCAGACTGTTAGAGCAGCTACCAGATAAAACATTCAGTATGACCTTAACTCTAAGTATGAACTTAAAAGAAAAGCAGCCCTTTGCACAGAAGAATGGGAGAGTTCTCAAGCATGTGCTGGTTTCACTTCTTATGGAGGGGGCCCTTATCTCTAAAAACCTGTGCATTTGTACTTGATAAAGTTTTTGCTGCAGAGCCCTTCCGATTCAATTAGTTACCACTGAGTTAAAGCCTGACTTGTCTTTTTAACATAAAGATAATGCATTTCAAAACAGCAGTGAAAGTTTATTGCATGGTACACACCACAACCTATAGTCAGATGCTTGCTGAAAACAACACATGCTTCTGGAAAGCTGCCAATCCATGTTTCCTGGACAGCATCAACTTGCTACCAGCCCCTCACCATGGTACCCTGTGGCATCATCTGAGAACAAAGAAGCTGACTAAAAGCTGTTGCCCATTCCCAGTTTGCAGTTTCTGTAGCCAAAGTCATCAGACAAACCTTGACAAAGGGATGATCGAGAAGCTGGCTGGCCGTCCACCTCATCTTTGGGTCACTTTCCAGGCAGTGGCAAAGGAAGTCTTTCCCTTCTGGGCTCACTTTGTCAGGAATAGGAGGTTTATGACCCATCCCCACTTTATACATGATCTGGAAGTTGTGCTCATATTCATGCCAAGGCCTCTGCAACGGGTAACAGCATTGCTAAGTGCAAGCTTTAGTGAGTAACTTGCTGCCCACTAGAGCATGTATTTCTGTGCTCCAGGAAATGAAAAACCATCCCAGTCTTTGCAGACTTAAGTGTGACAAAATACTGAGAGTGAGACCAGAATTTGCAAAAAAACCTGCTGAGAACAGTTTGCATTTCATCAGTACATGAAACATGCCTACCTTGCCCGTGACCATCTCTATGACAACACAGCCCAGGCTCCAGATGTCTGCTGCACGTCCGTGCCCTTCTCCTTTAGCTCGAGTGATTACTTCTGGAGCCATGTATGCTTTGAAACAACACAGATGATGCCATCAGTTCATACAGCAGAAGGAACAGTACACATCAAGTGACTGACGGGGTAAACTAAATGCTTTTTCAAATACCCAATGAATTACTAGGCAGGTTTTCTTGTTAAGTTTTGCCATTTGCTGGTTTCTTGTTGTTTGACTTGTTTTCAGCACAACTCTTTCAGTTTGAAAAGTGATACTGAAAATGCTGTTACAGTACATGCTTTCAGTTACTGCCATTTTCTGAATATGGATTAAGCAGCTGTATAGTGAAGAGTACTGTTTCATAAGGCTGCAGAGAAAAATACAACCCCAGAAAACACATGCATCTCTATAGTTACAGACAAACACAATTTTAAGTTACATTCTATCATTCACTGATTGTTTTGGCTTCTGGATGTAAAGCACAAAACTAGCTAAGGTAAAATCAAGTTTCCCTGAAACATGGTTTTACTCCATACTTCTGGCAGAGGTATCTTCTTTTATGGTAACTAGAAAGGCACCTGCATAGCACAAGCTGCTTCTTACCTGCAGTCCCCAAGGTACTGTTCACTTCTCCAGGCATTGTCTGGGTATTGTTCTTTAACTTCACTGAGCAGCCAAAGTCTCCTAGTTTAATCAGTCCAGATGAGGTAAGAAAGATGTTGGCTCCTAGGAAACACAAGGAAACACAGACACACTTTTTAAACCAGAGCTGGATTGAGAAATGAGGACTTCTCAACATAACCTTGGAAGTTGCAGAGGATAATAGCTGAATTCACACTTAGATCTTTACCTGTGAATTAAGTGTGGAATATGACAGCATTAAAGATGTTCTGGTGGGTTTGTGCTAATATGAAGTGTACTGGAAGTTGACAAGTGTTCAAACAAAAAAAAAAAAAAGCAGTATGACAGGCAAATTAAACAGCTTTCCATACAAGCTCGTTACAAGAAATGACTCCTTCAGGAATTCCAGTGCTTTTCCTTGTGAACATTAAACTCAGAAGAAACTGCTTCCTGGCAGAGGCCATTGCTGAGTCCCTCCCACTAGTATCTCTTCAGTTCTTCTGAGTCAAGACAGATGATATCATACTTGTCAATAAAAATAGTGTGGCCAGCAGGACGAGGGAAGGGATCATCCCCCTGTACTCAGCCCTGCTGGGGTCACACCTCAATGCTGTGTCCAGCTCTGGGCCCCTCACTACAAGAAGGACATTGAGGTGCTGGAACAAGTCCAGAGAAGGTCAGCAGAGCTGGGGAAGGGTCTGGGACACAAGTCCTGTGAGGAGTGGCTGAGGGAGCTGGGGGTGTTTAGCCTGGAGAAAAGGAGGCTCAGGGATGAGTTTATCACTCCCTACAACTCCCTGAAAGGAGGGTGCAGCCAGGTGGGGTCTGCCTCTTCTACCAGGCAACCAGGGACAGGACAAGAGCAAATGGCACCAGGGGAGGTTCAGGTTGGACATCAGGAGGAATTTCTTCACTAAAAGAATGGTCAAGGCATTGAAACAGGCTGCCCAGGGAGGTGGTGGAGTCACCGTCCCTGGAAGCGTTCAGGATACAGCTGGGCATGGCACTCAGTGCCATGGTTTAGTTGTCTGACATAGTGGTGGTTTGTCCAAGGTTGGACTCAATATTGGAGGTCTTGTCCAACCTTAATAACACTGTGGTCACAGTTGACTTGCAAAACAGAGTTCAGAGCATTTTATTAAGTATACTACCAATTGCTACTCCTGTTGCACTTTACTTCCAGAGTAATTTTTGGAGGAGGACTACCATTAAAGTAACTTACTATTCTAGCTTACACTAGAACAAATTTCCCTAGCTTAGTTAAAAATCTCCAAGGGGAACCTGCAAGTGGCTTCAAGTCAGTTGCTCAACACAACAATACAAAATAAACCAAGTGGTTTTGACAACCTGTGGTTTTCTTTCATTCAACATCCTGCCAAAATATTCATTTTGACAGCAGCAGAAAACAGGTAGAGCAGAAGGAGCTCCTTATGTCAGGCCACATTTTGGACTCTGCAAGTATCACAATGAAAGCACAAGTAGGTTACAAGTATCACCTGGCAGAAATAGAGCTTCAGCTGTGATCTTTCTTTAGGAAAGATGGATAGTATGCACAAAACAAACTGCTCACCTACTCTAGGAATAGGCAAACATTGGGGATTTCACTACACGTAGCCTCTTCCCATGTCACACAAAAGATTCATTCAAAAATCGCTCATCTCAAAGAACCTTCCAAAATTTCTCAATTTTGTTCCACCTTGAGCAGTGCAGAAATTCTTGGCTGCTCCTCCTTTGTGTTAGTCTTAGTTAATAGCTTTTTCCCATTCACTTGGTTGGGCATCCCCAAGATATTCATAAAGAATACAAAGAATCCTCAAAAAGCTCAAGTCAAAAAAAGGCAGTGCAGGTCAATGATGCCAAAACCCTGCCCGTTTCTCAAAGGACTCTCTGACTACTCTGACAATAGTTGTAACTAGTTAGTTCAAGAGGTATTACACAGAAATGCAATTAATGGGTGAGCAAAACCATTAACAGAATTAAATTCCAACCTTTAGTTACTGTAGACTTTTACAAGTCCTGAAAGAATTAACAACTCGTCTCCACATTGTGTGCAATGATTTTCCACTTCTGGCATTCAAATGCTTGCACATCCTCCAGAATTCTTTCACTGGATTCTGCAGTTTGCCATCAGTGGGACCTATGTTCAGAGTCACCCTGCAATCACATGTGTGTGTAATGGAGACCATCCCTCAGCTTCTTGAATGAAGGATCCAGAAAGACACAAAGCAGTAGAAGGCAGCTGCTTGATGGGACATGAAGTATGGGCAATGCATTAGGAGAGTGACAGCTGCTTCTTACTTTGAACTGTCAACTGCTTCTCCAATGTTTTCAAGCAGTTGCTTGTCAGATAGAAAGTAGGTGCACTTAGCCTAAACAAAGAGCTTATGTAAAACAGTCCTCACTAGTGAACACTTTTTCAAGGATGTTCTGGAAACCTGTGTTTCCATTCCTCAAGAAAGCAACATCAAAATTTCACAGAAGGCTTCCAACTACTAGTGTAGAAAGTGTTTCCACCTACTACAGTGGATGAAGTCTGGCAGTGCTGATGTGCAACAATCTCTCTTCTGATAGAATTTAGGTTACTGGAATAGTTTAGTTTAATACAGTTCAAAACCTTCTTCCAAGGCCTTTCAAACTAGACTTTGTCCCTTTTTATTAAAAAGTAATGACAAATCAGTCTAAGGATTACCATGAAAGCTCCTGTGAGCCCTTTTCCTGAAAGCACTTGGAACTGTCAAATGGAATAAAAGCACTGAACCAAAGTTTCAGCAAGAAGACAGACAGCACCTGAAGACTCATGTTGCAGACAGTTTCTGTCACCTTCCACTGACGTGGTATCACTGGAGCCTGTTTTGTAAACTGCTTGTTCAGAAGCCAAGACCAGACTGTAGAAGGAGTCTTGAGGAAGGGTAAATGAAACCTGCACAGAATCCAGCAGGATCCATGTGAGAAGAGCAGACAAGAGATCAGTACTTTGAAGATGCCCGATGCTTTTCTCCCTTTGACAGTTAACACTACTGGCAATGTAATGAAATTCCTACATATCTGCATGGTTAATAGGCAAAATAAAACCAAAGACCACGAGTAAAACGGCAGAAAGAGACTGCCCCCATCTGTTCCTTCTCTCCCCTTACACATGCTCTGGCTGAAGCACCATCACTGGATGTACTTGGCAGAGGCAGGAGGTTGCCCAGTTGTGCACAGCCCTCCTGCTGTTACACCACAGGTCCTCCTGGGCACACTGTGAAGAGCCAGTGTCAAAAGCCACACTCCTGCTAGAGCAGCCAAAACCTAAAGCATTTAAACTCAAGTTTCATGCCCTGTACCTCTGCCAAATCAGCCCCACAGTAAGAACAGTGGAAACTGCACTAGCATGATAGTCCAAAGGTTTTGGTGGAAGTCCTGTGAGTCAACAGAGCAGTACAAAAAGACCTACTAAAGGCTATGTTGTAATCCCAGACAAAAAGAGGCAGCTCACACATTCCACAGCCAGTGCTTAAGCAGCACTTAAGCACTTGAATGAGTTTGGCTCAAACTCATTCAAGAAACAAGCAGGCCAGATGCTACCTTTTGATGAGAAAATCAGCTTTCGAATACTTTTTTTCTCAGTGTCTTAGAAAGCATGACACATGCCCAGTCTCCTGTTGCAGTTTTCCATCTCTTACTGAGTAACACTCCTTCCTTTGTGCTCATCAGGAAGACAGGATAGCAGAAGTTTTGAGTTAACAACAAGGTTACAAGAAGACAATAATACAGTAGCAGTTTGATGAAGACTTTTTAGTATAGAGCATCTCATTCACAGGTTTCTGATTTACTAAAGCTGCAGATACAATCCTTCTATTTTTTGTATTCATCCAAGCACTCTTCAGGAACATGCCCTTCTCTCCTGAAGAGAATCCACCAGGCATGGCCTTATTAACTCCTCTCAATTCAGCACTTGTGAGACCACACCTTGAGTGCTGTGTCTTGTTTTTAGGCTCTCCAGCACAAGAGAGACAACGACACACTGAGCAAACGCAGGACAGTGGCATCAAGAATTTCAGAGGGCTGGTGCACCCAGCGTACAAGGAAAGGCTGCAAGAGGGGTTTGCTCAGCTTGAAGAAGGGATGCTCCAAGACTGCAGAAACACTTTTCCCTCAAAGGGACACCATGAAATGGTCATGCAGCAATGGACACAACAGCAACCTTTGCAGATTCCAGGGAGCTATCAGGAAAAAGCTTTTCACAGAGGGAATAGGTCAGTCATTGGAATAGGGCCTCTCCGTCCCTGGAGATACATATACATCTCACCTCAACAATGTCCTGAGCAATCTGATCTAATCTGACATTGAATCTGATACTAAGGCTGGCCCTGTTTGGGGCAGAGGGCTCAGAGATGTCCACAGGCTGCCTCCAGCATTAAATTTTCCATCATTCTGCATCACCAGAACAGTTCCCTTAGAAAAAGTGAAATAATTCTAACCAAAGAAACTGGGCTTAGCCACAGGAATTAAAATTCAATACCCAGAATAGAGTCTCTTGTGATACCCTTTTAGTCTATCTCCTGCTACAGACCAGCACCACCTGCTTTTCACAGGGGAAACCAGGACTAACCAAAAGCAGTGCAGCCAAATGTAACAATCAGCCAAGATGACCCTCCATCTGCCCTCACCACCGCAGGCTGAAAAACGTTTTTGGCAGCTGCATCTTGCTTTGTCTTTTACCCACACAGAGCTGGATGCCATAATAGCATCTGAAAGACAATGGTGGCACAAGGGGACACTACTAACCAAGTCTGTTTTTGAGCACAAGGTACTTGCAGACACCAAGTACAGGTGTCTTGCTGCATACAGATAGACAATCATTTTAAGAATTGCTTATCTGCTGCTAAAAGAAATAGATCCACAGTAATGTTTAGCAAACTGGCCGTGAGAGATCTAGTGTGATCTGACAGATTCTCATAGGAAAGCAGTTTTAACAGTCTGAACGTCCTTCTTCCCTATCAGAAAAATGAGAGTACCAGTCTACACAAGAGATAAAATTAAAATTAGAGTGTTCTTTACTGCTGTTAGCCTGAAAACTTGGGGATCCATTGTTAGCATAAAAGAAGTCAATGAGCAAAAGCCTTCCAATGCATCAGGTAACCTTTATAAAAATACCCTCTGTGGTCTGTCTTTATGTTCTGCCATGGAGTTTCAGGAAGGTCTATACACAGATGTGCCTGCAGTGACCCTCTGTTACTCTCAAGAAACACTCCAACATTTGACATAAGGAACCTGTTCGACAGAAATGCTCTCAGGTAACACAACATTACAGTTCTGTTTAACAGCTTTTCTCACTCCATGCATTTCCCTGAAGAGCAGAAGACCTATTTGGAAACATATCCAGATATCAGCAATGACATTGAGCAGCACAAAGGAAATCCCTGTCAGCCAGCCTTGGATTTTGATCACAACGAGCTTCCAGGAGAGCATAATCCAGCTAAGCAGAACCTGGACAAGGAATGATCAAGAAAAGGGCAAGGAGGGAACAGTGAAAAGCACAAAGGGAAATCCACAACTGGAAAGAAACCTTTGGTGAGGAAGGAGAACCAGAAAAGGTAAGATTGCTGGGGAATGGGAGTGAGGGAAAGTGTTTTCTAGAAAAAAAAAGCCAAAACTGACTCAAGAGTGGCCTACCTGGCTGGAAGGCCTCTGGATCGTAGATAGTTCTTTTCCCAAATGAGAAGCACGAGGCCAAAGGACCAAGAGCAACTGGGAACCTCCTACACTGCTGCGGTGATTCAAAACCCTGTGAGCAAGAGGGACATAGAAACCCAGCATCGTTGGGTTGCACTGCCTTGTCACAAAATGAGCATTCACAGGGCATATTGTGAGCATTGCTTCCCCTACCTTCACCTAAGTTTCCTGCCATCGGTGAGCCAAATATGCCAGACTAACAAAACCAAGATAACCAGACATGGAGGATGTTGTTGGAAGGCGCAGGAAAAGAAAAATGAACCTGAAATGAGGACTGACACCGGGTATCTTAAATGCCAAAGCCCAACCCCCCTTTGGTTACTGTAGTTTCAGTCTGCTAATTACGTACGCAAATGCTGACAGCCAGGCATGAGAAGATAAATGTATGGAAAAAAAACACTAGATAAAGGGATATCCTAAAATCACTTAAGTTCTTTTAACAACAGTTTTGTTACTAAGTTTAATCAGCCGTTCATCTGATATTCCAAAACTCTTTGGGAAAATGGAATCACAAGGAAAAGTTCTGATGCACAACTCTAGCACTGTACACTGCCTGTCAGCTCCAGGAAACACCACTTAATTGCACAGACAAGAAGGAAAACAGCATTACATAACTCAGTACGTTAGTACTAAAATTGCAAGGACTAATAACTGAGTTTAGATAAATCCCCAATAACCTTAACCTCTAAAAAAACTATACAAATCATGGGCAAAATTTATGAGTTTGAAATGACAATTGTGAATGTTTTTTATGATCTACGCCTGAAAGAAAAAGCATGAAACTAGCCAATAACTTGTAAACTGAAAAGTTAATGGAAGGCTTTATACAAATAACAGCTGCATAGATAATGTACACTAAATATGCAAATACACCTCCCCATCCTGCCCCCTGCTCTTATCTACCACACTGAAACAACATTACCTTTTTGGTTAACATTACCTTTAATGTCTCGGTGAACAATACCATGCTCATGTAGTACATTGATAGCAATCGTGATCTGCTTTGAGTACAGCCTAATGACATGCTCCTGAAGGCCCAGTTTTGATACTTCCTCCAGAGTGCCCTCATCACAGTACTCCATGAAGATGTACATTTCTTCCTGTTTTGGGAACCAAACCAGATTTCATTTGGTGTAATATTTATATTTTAAACACTGAATTAAGAAAAAGTTTTCTTTACATCCTTCGTTGTTCATGAAATAAATAATGAAAGTATCATGTAATGTTTTAATGAAAGTATCATTTACCATGAAATATCTAATACATCATCTCTTCAGAACTCTATTGTCTCTTGCATGCTGCAACCCAATATATTCTATTGCACAGCTATGGAAACTCTGCTACCTGCCTATCTGCATCATTTGTACATTGTGGGGTTGCAGGATTTTATTTTAAAAAGTTATAGTATAGTTTAGTATAGTTTTAGTTACCCCATATGGGCCCCTTGTCTTGGAGTTTCCTCTTATCATAAGTTGATAAGGGTTTCTATGCCTCTCTGGTCTTTGCCCAGAGACTGTTTCCTATTGGTCCTTTCCCAATGATGATCCCTGTCCATCCTCTCCAATGTATCCTTCTTGCCTCTGTCCATCACTGAGTCCCTATCTCCAAGGTCCAGAACCTTTGAGGAGATTTGGCCTGCAGTTGGCAGATTCCCCAGAGACCCCTCCCCAAACTACCTTTGATTTGTTAGTAGTTAGGTAATTCAGTTGGCATTTGTTGCTTTCCTTTTTTATTGGTTCCTAGTTTGTACCCACCCCTTGAACCTGTCCTGGACAAAACCCCCTTGCAGCCCAGGTCCGGGGTCTCTCCTGAGGCACCGGGCCTGAGGTGAGGGGTTCCCCTGTGACCCCGAATAAACCTCTGTTCCCCGAACCTCCGAGAGTCCCCTCTTTCATTTATACCACGGCCGTGACAGCGAGAGTCGGGGTGCTGCAGAGCCAAGAACTCACAAATTGGATCTGTTGTGGCGTGTCAGAGCTACCGGGTGGTCCAGCCGAGCAGCGGGCTGACCAAAGAGATACACACCCCAACAGTACATAACTGATACTACTTGGTGGTATAAAAATACAGTGCTTTGGCATCAACAAAAAGATACTTTGGAAACCTTGCAGGTGTATTACATAGAAATTTACAGAGATTCTTTCCTTATCTAGAGAAGGGGAACAAAAAAAGGGACAAAATGATGTTTTGGCTTGTTTTTTATCCCATCTATTTGTCTCAGTTCCTGCAGTTTCATGTGTTGATTGCTTGGAACGGGCAAGTTTTTTGTTCTTTGCTGTGGCTTGAACAAGTATGCCAATTCTAACTCACTTTGAGGAAAAATTAGGTTTCTGCTCCCACTCTGTCTCCAAGCCCAGTTGATTTCAGACAGACTGAATTAATGTTGAAGAGATGGCAAAGACACCAAGCTCTTAGAAACGAGTCTGAGAAACCAATGACCCAGTGGCACAGACATCCAAATAGAGAACTGCAGAAAGCAGCCTATGTCCCCTTCTAAACCAGCAATGGGTCACCAAAACAACTTATTCCATATTGAGCAAATCAGTCAAATCCAAGCAGCACTTTCCAGCAAGACATCAGGACTTGAGACTCACAAGTGGGAAGAGCATCTGGAAAGCAGAGACTAATAAAAAGTTGGGTATCTCAGCACACAATTCTGGTATCCAACTCCACAGAAAAATACATTTCATTAGTCCTGCAGCTCAAGCAAGAAAACTTGCTTTTTCCTTCTGAAGAGATGCTAGCCAAATTCCAATACTTGTCTGGCATCAAGATTTAAAGGCCAGCATAAGATTTTTTCAGAAATCAACATGATACAATACAAGTACAACCTTTCCTGCTAACAGGGACAAGTTTTAGCCTGTCTATTCTTTATCTACATACAGAAGTTACCATACCATTTATGATATAACTTGCTTTTAGACCAGTTCAACAGAGTAGCAGCATAGAATAGCTCTAGTATTACTCACTCTGTTCACTTATTTTAAGCCTTCTCTGTTTATGGACCAGTTCCAAGAAGTCTTTCCAAACTATGTTTCAGGGACCTCAATACTCAGAGGAAAAAGACACAGTGCTATTCAGAGAGATAACCAGACAACATTAACTAGAACATTCTCATGTAAAAACCTCCAATAATGCAAAGCTTCTTAAAATTTCCTCTTTGCCTTATAAAAAAGCCCCAATAATTTATGTTTTCTTACCCTGTGGAGCTCCACACCAAAATAACGAACCAGATTAGGGTGTTTGATGCCTTCAAAAATCTTCAGTTCATCAGCTGTTTCTTTGATGGTTTTGTGATCATTTGGTTGAAATCTTATCTGCAAGAAAGATCTGTCATTATTTTGCTGCTCTTTTAAATTAATAAGGAACAAAACAAAGCAAACAACCCATCCTAAACTCAAACACAACAAAAAGCTTTTGTTGTTGCTGTTGTTAAACAGCACCATCACACAAAAAGCCCCAAAATACCCCTCTCCATCCCCAAAGTGAAACAAATAAATCACACTAAGCTCTTTCTGGAAAATTACCTACAACTATGATGACTTATAAACTTTCTAAGAGCAAAATTATGTTACTTAAATGTGCCAATACACTCGTGTGCACATACATATCTCTTCTGAGCTTGCCTTCTAGCTGACGTGAGGTAGACAGACACAATACAAGAGAATCTGAAAGCAATGTCAGAGAGAGCTATCATTCAACAAAGAGTTTTTGCCAGGCACTTCATCACCAGAGAGTCAAAGGGATCTCTTTGAGGGGTTGATTCACTGAGAACAAGGCAGCTGCAAGGAAAAGGTGTGGCATGGAACAAATTCAGTCAAAGATTTTGATGAAAGAAACAGGTTTTCATTATTTCTCCTACAATATGCTGTGATGGACTGTTCCAAGAGGAAAACATTACCAGGTGCTCAGAAAAACTGATTTAAAGCTTCTAACCACACAAAGATAAGCAAGATGAATAACAAGTTATGAACGATGCTACTTTCACCTTCCTTTCAGGAAAGGGAATGAAATCTTGAAATCAGAGAACAAATTCTAACAAATGCTCTGGAAAGGAGATATGATCAAAAACAGTGCAAGTGAAAAAAAACGAGAAAATTTGGAAATGGAGCGATTCCCACCAAATGGACTGAGAAGAAATGAGGGGCTATGAAAAGGACCAAAACTCGCCAAAATTAATCCAATTCAAATCCTGAAATCAGGGAAGCAATGCAAATAAAAGAGAGAGGAGAAGAATTTGAAGAAATTAAACATAAAAAAAAAAAAAAAAAAAAAAAGGAAAAATTCCAAACCCAAATGAAAACAGTAAAAGTGAATGGGATGACAAGAAGTGCAGCAAAATGGACTGAAGCTTGCCCAATTAATCCTCACTGAAATCACAAGATTTCATTCCCTTTCTTGTATTGTTAGAAAACAGGAGCTTCATTAATTGAGTGCAGGATAACTGCTAAAGAAATAAATGCACATACACTGCCTTCAGTTGCTAGGATGTTATGATTGTTACGTTCTGTGTAACAACTCCAGGATCCAGTTTACACTCAAGCAGTGGTAAAATTAAATATATGAAGATTACAAAAAAGTGACAAATGATATCCAAGTATTTTACATATTCTCTAATGCACAGTTGCAATACTATGTATTTGTAGTAAAGCTTACCCACTGTAATTTGAAGTCTTTTTAATGACATTGTAGTTGAGGTAATACAGTGTGAAGAAATGTTGGTGCAAGGGCAGGGGAGTGCACTATTCTTAACTAATTAAAAAAAAAAATCAGTAAATCTATCTTCTCCCAAGTTATTCTTAAAAGAAATCCAGAAAAGCCTTTTATTTGGAAGTTGCAAACAGTTTTCATTCAAGCCTAGTGAAACAAACATCTGTCAAACAAGATCTATTTATGAGTTTACTTCAGCTTCTGCTAAAGAGCACACACATGCTAACCTGTAAACAGCACCTGCACCTAGAAAGCAACTTTGAATTACAGAAACAGAGTGCAGCTGATGGGGGAGGAAAAATGTTATTTCACCAGGAGAAAAAAAACATAACAGCATAAAATCTCAAGTGTTGGTATTAGTCAGTGACTGAGTATGGTACAAGAAGTTAAGCACAAGCCCAGTCTTGCTTTTCTGCACCTTGGAGATCACATACAAATTGTGTGTGTGTGTGTGTGTGTAAGAACTGGCTCATCAAATGTAACCGCTGCAACATCCAAAGGCTGTCACAGTAACTGCTGTCAACAGTTAATGCTTGCACTTGTCTAAAGATGCAGAAATGCATTAAAACTAAACAATAATTTAGAAGAAAAACAACCACAAAGTGCTGTAGGGGAAACAGATCTCTACGCCTACACAGCTTTACTTCTATCCTGAAAACTAGATTTTCTGTACCCCTCAAGTTAGTCAGCAGTTTTGTGACTCAACCTAGCTCAACACTATGGGAGAAGCTGAAAAACATCTGATGTCACACTTCCTATCTTTTGCTCTAAAGAATGAAGAAAAAAAGTAATAAAATGTGAGAGGAAACAGTGCAAAGTAAAATATAAATTAGTGTACAGTCTTCATTAATCTTTCAAAATTATTTAAAATCTCTTAATGGAAGTTCACATATATTAAGCATTTATTTAAATTCACAACCACCCTAATGAGATCAGTAAAAAACACATTATCCATTTTACATACATTTAAATTGAAAGTTATAAACTGAAAAGCAACTTGAGGAAAAAGTGCTAACAGCAGCTGTGGCTACATGAAGAAACAATGTTTCCCATCCTTTCCCTGTTAGCCAACAGCAGTGTGCAGAAATCCTCAATGCCTCCTACATCACCCACATTTGGTTTAGAAATAAAACAAGGACAGCAGTGATTCTTGTATTCACAGTACTCACTTCCTTCATAGCCATCAGCTCTCCAGTGTCAACACTGATACAGGTATAGACCTTCCCATACTGGCCTTCACCTGCCAAGTTAGAGTAAGGAAAATTCAGTACACTACCTTCAACAAGCAACAGGTACATCAACTGCAATGAGGAAACATCACTGCTTTTTACCTTTTAATTTAAAACTCCAAGTAGTTTTTAACTTAACAATACCACATTCATAGGCCTGAATTCAAGCTGAATAAAAGTAAAACATTAACTGGCTGACCTGAAAGAAAATTTCTCAACAACAAAGATTTTCCCCCAAATCCCAAACCAGAGAGTAAAATATGATCATGTGGGGAAAACAGTAAGATTGGTGAATTAAATCCCAGAGTTCCACCTAATTTCCATTTATACATCTGATTCTTCCAAATGTAGAACTTGAACATTTTATAAGGTTAAACACATATCATAAACACAAGGTCGTATCTAAGTAATTGTCCTAACCAAATACTTTGTGTTTCCTGTTACTTGATCAATGAAAACTTCAGTGACCTTCTACATTAAGAAAATCCTAGCCACAACTGTATTTGGTATTTTAATGTTTTGATTTCAGAAAAGCTGACAATACCTATGCAGAGACTGAAAATATTTTAAAAAAATATTAGTATTTTTGATTTCCTTCACAAATACTAAGTTTGGTATTTTAGCTAGATAAATGAAAGTATAAAGATCATACCAATTTTGTTTCCTCTCTGCCACTTGAAAGTCACTTTTCTCAAACCTACGTGCATGACATTATCATAAGATTTCGGTGTGTCACAAACTTGGCCAATGATGTTCTTCCTTCTCATCTCTCTGTATCTCCTTTCTTCAAACAACTGAACAGACTTTTGAACAGCTTCCATTGGGGCTTGCTTAGAAGCAGTGTCTGAAAAGAGTGATGAACAATTTCCTTGACTGAGAAATATTCACCATTATATTTTGTTATCTCTTGATATCACATCAAGTAACCAGAGTTAAAAGAAAACTATTTTGTGAGTCTAACTAAGATGTAGTAAAAAAATAAGACATTTTAACAATCACATATGAAACTATTACTTACGAATCACATATGAAACTAAGGTAAAATGAGAACAGTGGCCCTTTCCTAATCATCTCTTACTTGATTCAAGGAATCACATTTATGAAATGCAACACATTTGTTTGCGTTTGACCTGTAACTAACTTCTGACAGCAGAAATATATTACGGTCATAAAAGCACTAAGGAAAGAAGGACAGGTAAGCTTTTGTTGTTCAGAAATATGAGAGGTTTCTTGAAAGATCCATGGCATCTGTTATTTCAAAGATTTAGAGGTATTAGAAACTCCAGGTCTCAAGTCTCATCATGAAACAGCATCCTAGTGAATGAGACCAAAGAGATCTCAGGGCAGTGTTAGTTCATCCCCTCCTAGTAAAGCACAAAAATTATACACCTGTCACTATGAACACCAGTAGCCTAACCTGTTCCTGGCAGTCTCCAAAGGATGGAGATGATACTCCCCAACTATATATTCTACTCCCCTACCCATAGTTAATATTACTTCCTCTGTACTAAATATGCTTTGCTGTAGTTTTAAACCAAAATCTTTGTCTTGTTCACGGTGGACAGTAAAACCAGTTCCCATCACAGCAATCTTCTAGAAATTCTCAAGTTTTCCCTCATTCTTCTTTTTTAGTTTAAACAAACTCAAATTCCTTCAGTACTTATGTTCTGGCTTTTAGATTTCAAAAAAAGAATTTGTAATTCCTCCTGTGTTCTGTGTCAGACACATAAAGAGACCAGTTTCCAATGTGACAGAAATGTTTTTCTCATGTTTCATGAGGTTATACCCTCACACTCATGTTTGCCACAAAACATGTAAACAACCTTCATGTATCAATCCGTACAGCACAGGAGTGTCTGAAGCAATCAACTCATTTTCAGTTTCATGAAAATCAGTAGTAAAACAGAGAGGAAGGGGCCCCACAACAGCCTTAAATTTAGCAAACAGTGTGGGATCACACACTATTAGACACCCAAAATAAGAAAATCCCACAATGGGGGGGAGACATCTTGGGAAGTGACGAAGTGCTTCCTACTGTCATAATTGGGCACTGAATAGGGACAGCAAACTTCTGCAATTTCTACATAGTAACAAATGAACTCAATTTTGTAGAACACTGGTAGTACCTTTCAGAAACTGAAAAGAATTAACTTTTATAAAGCTTAATTACTCCTACCTCAAAAAGTACACCTTGTGATTCTGTTAGCAACATCCCATACCTGCAATCAGGGTTTTATTTTTTTCCCCCTCCCTATGTATAAAGCTGTGAAAGCCTCTTCACAACCCACAATAAAATCCAACCTTTCAGTACAGCACTGTATACAGACATTACATTACAGTGACTCCCAAACACCTACCTTTGGTCTGGTTGATTAACGTTCTGAGCTCCCAACTCCGCCGGGAGGAACCACTGGAATCTCCCTTTGGATACAACGGCTCTAGAGAAATAACAGTGTGAGCACAAAAGTACCTTTATATTGTATGAAGGATTATGCCACTGTTTTTAGCAGAAGCTGAGATCTTACATATAGGATTAGTACACCTTATATGTATAGTAACATATACTCTTGAAATCAAAATCGACTTCTCTTTAGAAAACAAATTATGAAACAGAATTTCATTTATATAGAAACAGAGATCTCCTTCCAAAACTTAGGAAAACACTTCAAGCCAGGGCACTCAGAATCAAATATGCTAGATATCTGTAGGAAAACAATTTTCTAAGGTTCCTTAGAATAAGATTTGCATGCATTCCAACCTAAGCCATCTTCCTTTTCATACAGATACAAAAAAAATTGAATAAGCATGAAGCAGACAATATTTGCAACATTTGCTTAAAAACTAACAATGATGAGAAAAATCTCCCGCACCTTTTATTCTAAATTTTGAAAGCATTTCTCTCTATGAAATCCAGTGTGGATGACCACAATATCAACTCTATTTTGCCTCAGATTTTGTAATTTATACAATCTTTCAAGGTATTTGTTGCAATAAATACCACATATACAGGGGCTGGGGAAACCTGAAGGAGAAGCCCTCAACAGGACATCAAGTCACACATCCTGTCCCTTCTTCCAGGATTCAAACAATAGCAAATATTTATAACACAAATACTTCAAGGATAAAGAATTGGACAGAAAACACTTCACTGTCCCGATGGATCCACTTCATACCTCATTAACAGAGTTCTGAAATTTACTATCAAATAAGATATATAATTCTGAAATCATATTACTAATTTCATTTTGAACATTGGAACTTAATAAAGCACCAGGAAATCCCTTCAGATACAATTCAGAAACAACATGAATGGCAAGAGAATAGTGGATATATCTGAGAACAAAAGGACTTCTTCTGACCATGTAAGCCCACAAGTTAAAAACCTAAGATTTTTGAATGCAATGAGGTGAAAAAAATTTTTGAAAAGGGTAAGAACTGAGAACAGAGAGAAATATGTTAATGACATAAAGCATCTGCACATCCAGGTCACAATTTGTTACTGTGACAATCACCTTCTCGCTCTTCAGTGGGGCTGGAGTGACGACTAAGGGATCTGAACTGCAACTCAGCTGCTATTGAAGCAAGTCGATCATTTTCAGGGACACTGGAACCCCTGTTAAAAAGAGCCATCATACTAATTAACTTGTCATTAGCATTTATTTAGTGCAACACTAATTTACCTGCAGTTTTTAAGAGACAGAACCTCTGAAGCCTGGGATATGAACCATGAAAGAAAAACTTATGCCGAAAGGTAAACAGAAAACCCTCTCTATGCTTTTGCCATCAAATGAAGACTTTTGAGATGGTTTTAGTTATGCTGCTCTATGAAAAAGCCCTAAGCTTCCAAAGCATAAACTACTTCAAACTGTTTCTTGCCCGTAGCAACAGAATCCATTTTTGTGACTTGTAATCTACTACTAAGACAGCTGCTGCAGAATGCAGCTTGTGCCAGGGTTGGATATGCAATCAGAAGTGATTCAGCTGGTGATAATGTGAGCCACATCATCAGATGAAAGGTAGTAACTGAATTCCGATGTGCCTAGTGCACTGCAAATACAGTCATAGTCCATAGTCATTAAGTCAGAACTCGTGGAAAGAAACATAAGCTGTTTGACAGGAAGGATGCTGTTAAATGACAGCAGCCTGATCCCTTAGAGGCTCCAGTTCTTCCAGACAGCACAGAGTGGAATCAGATGCCTCAGAGTAAGAGCCAGATGAACAAGAAGGCTGAACAGAAAGGAAAACAACATTAAGAGAAACAAGACTTAAATTCTTAGGTCTTCAGGCACCTTCCTCCAGCCCCAGACAACAATTAGTCCACTTGTTTTAGAACTATAAATTCCTTGCAGAAGTTTTTCTACCCCTTTGGAAAAGGCTCCCCCTTCCATTTTTAAAGTTTGATGGGGAAGGATTGTGACTGATGTCTCCTTAAACATAATGCTTTAGAGGTATGAGCTAAATGTTACTGAAAAGTGGGCAACATTGTTAAATCCTCCACTGAAAGCTAACAACTACAAAAAGATGAAAGATACCTTGCATCACAAGGTGCACACACACCTATGAGAGGACCACCAGTCCCATAGCTGTTTCCAAATTGTATCTGAGTATTACCTAAAAACAGTTAAACAAAAAAAAAAAAAAAAAAAACAAAACAAAACCAAACAAAAAAAAACCACCACTAAACAACACTACTACAACCTTGAGAACAGAAGCCAAAACCACAGACAACCCTACACCCATGCAAATGTTCTCCATACAATGTTTGCTTTGCACTTCCTACTACTGCCCAGCCAGATTTTTAAAAGTTTATGCAGGAACTGAAACTAAACTAGTGAAAATCCTCATTATTATTCAGGATATTGAGGTTTTAATGAGTAAGAAGGCTAAGGTGGTTCTCAGCACATACAGAGCAACAATTCCTGACACATGAAATGCTTAAAAACAAGCAAAGCTACACCACCTCTAAAAGGAGGCAGCAGCTCAACAGGCCTAAGCACCATAGCTTTAAGTGCAGGTGCCCAAACCCCAATTCAGACTCATATGAAGCACCCACATCTTTTATTGATCCAGAAAGTCTGTATATTATTAGGCAAAAATTACAGTAAAGGAGAAGAATGCTTGATAATTTTTGGCTCCAGCCCTGGATAAAGAACAAATTTATGAATAATACCCACAGTTAGCTCAAAAATTGACCATCTATAAAGGTTATAAACATAAACCTAGTGAAAATGTATAAACATCAGAAAGCTCAATGTAAACAACCAGGTATTTGTGCTTTGGATTTTAATTTCTAGTTATACTACATTGTTTTTTCTCTTGATGTTGTTAAGAAAAACTTCACTAGAACTATAGTGGCATTTGTGCACTATGCACTGCCTAGTTCAATTGATCTACCGAGTCCCTACATTCAACTTTTCACAGACATTTAATGCCTATAATCACATCTTAAATGTCTAAAGAGTTTCTGGAAAGCATACAAAGTTTCTGTCTTTGTGCTATTCCAGTACTGGACTCCACATTTTGCCAAACCACAAATAACTTCATTGATCCAAAAGACTCCATTTCTCTTTTGGAGCACAAATAAACAAAATTCATAATTAAGACTGCAATGCATCAAAGTTTGCAATTTTCTTTTAACTATACTAAAACAAACAAAAAAAAAATTGTAGAAATATATTACATTGTAGTATTTTGCCTTCCTCAATAAACACAACCCCTAAAAATAACCCAGCAGCCTTCAGAACTCTGTCTCTGCTTTCATAAATTTTTTTCCTGAAATTATTGCTAGCTCATACAGGGTATTAAACACTACTTAGGAATCCAGACAGTGCATTAAAAAAAACAAGATCATGGGATATTTTATGAACAATCATCAGAAAAATGGTTTCAGAAAAAAAGCTGAGAACTCTAAGAAAAATACAAGTCTTTGAAAAACCCCAATTATCCATCCCACTGTCAGCTTATAAAGCTGTCAGAACCTCTCAGTGAAAATTCTCTAGAATGTTACTTACTTGAAAGGGCTATTCAAACGCTGAAGACTGCTGCCTACTCTGTCTTTTTTATGCATAAAACAGGCATGAAGAATAAATAATGCCTGTGTTTGAATGATGAAAATTTCAAGGTGTATTTTCAACCAAAAAAAAAGGCCTAAATGCATAAGCTATACATCCGGAGGCTACTGTAAAATGTGCAAGTCACATCCTGCAACAAAAATAAACTGAAAAAACTTGCAGAAACGATTGCATATAAAAAGTGGCAATTTACTTCCCTCCTAATAGCTTAATGCATGCTTCTGCCATGCATCTGATAACAAATCAAACCATGATGGTCTGCTGGCTCACAATTGAAAATTATTTACTACAAAATAATTCATAATCAAGTTATATCCAAGTTTGCTTTGGTCACCATCAATCTATTGTTCCTTCACCACCTCTTTTTTTCTCTAGCAGTTGTGTGATGTAGTCAGATACGTGTATCCATTCATATGAATTTCTATCCCAAAGAACTTTCAGTACTCTGCAGTAGAAATAAGCATCAAAAAAGCTATTTTTAAACCCTAAGGTAACACCACTGTGTTAAGAGCAGGCTTTTCACAGTAAGGGATGCAGGGGAAAAAAAAAGATAAAGTCGGGAGACATATTAGTGGTCTGACTGTAATATGGGAAGAAGGAATACCATCAGTCTGAAATTGTAACAGCCAAATCAAAGGTCAAAAAGCAAGAAAGATACTAACATAGGTCTGTAAAAAAAAAGTCACTTGTGATGATACAGAAGCGGTTTCTGTTACATATCCTGATAAAAGAATAGTTTCTTTCTTATTAAGTTTATTCTGCATCACCCTAAGAAGCCAAAGGTGTAGCAGGAAATGATTTTAAAAATTCTTCATGTGTTTAATTTTGCATTTGCCACTCTACAGTATTTCAAAATATTTATGACTGACAATAACAATACCAAGACTGTTAGCTAACATGAAAAAAAATGAAAATCCTTGCACTTAGTTGTATCTTGCAGTTATCTTAGTGGAAGTGATTCTATGATTCTAAGTGTTAGTTATCAGTACTAATTACTAAAGTTATACCAATGAGCTGACTGGCATATGTTCATTGCATGGACATTTTACTGAGCAAATCTGTAATCTACAGCAGAGCTGTATGCTTTAACTACCATGTTCAGGCATTTTGAATCTGGAAGTGAATCTCATCACCAATTTCTAAGACACATGATTTTGCTCAAGTCGAACATGAATGAAGGAGCCAGCGGAAGACACGATGGGAGGAAGAGCGTGGTGCAAGTGATTTATTAGGATGTATGTGGGAACAGTTATGTGGGTGATGTAGGGAGGATGAGTCTGCTACGTCACGGAGCACAGCTACCTGGTCTCATTGGCACTGCTGAGAGCTTTGGGCTGGGCTGAGTCGCTCCCCAGGGGAGCGGGGCGACTCACAGCAACACTGCCATGGCTCCGCGCATCGCAAGGGACGCTCCGCGTGCTGTGGCAAGAAGAAAAACTTCAGGAAACAGTGAAAAAAAATATGTATGGAGTTGAAAGTTTGTTTTAGAAACAAAATATTGAAGTGGGTATAATGATGCCTGATTTTAGAAGTTTTTCAGTTGCAGAAAGATTTTTATGTGGAATAACTGGGTCTCAGAAGCTTTGTGGCTGTCAATGTTATACAATGATAATAATCCTCAAAATAAAAATCTTCAAATCTTTAGAATACTACTAGTTTCTGCCAAAGCTAAGTGGCTTCTGAAAAAAATGTCAACTGTAGAGATTCTCACTGTCATCATATTCTTGAAAAATAGGGCCCTCTGTGTAAAATTATGCATGGCAATGTTTATTTCGATTTTTTTAAACTATTTTTGCAGTAATTCTTATGTCAGCTCTTTCAAAGGCAGGAGAAAAGAGCCACTGTTTTAAGCTTATTCACAGCAGGTTGGTAATGACGCAGAAATGCCACCATCTTTCAGAACGCTACATTTTTAAGTTCCATGTATGTAAATTACAGAAAGCACTGCCACAGGAACTTAGGCAGGCATTTGAAGTGTGGAAGGAAATAAGTCTTGTTAATGAGCAGTTTTCACTGAATTAAAGCTTTTTACATTGAAACCCTGGTTTCAGGAAAGACAAAAGGTGTAAGAATGACTTCAAAGTGGGAACATATGCACCAACAGAGAGAGGGGAGGGCAAACAGCAAGAAAAGGAAATTTGTATTGTCCTTAAAAGCACATCAATAAAATCTAGATCACTTACGTGTTAATTTTTTCTATCTGCCTGGCCCTCAAAGAGAAAGAAGAGGTGTTCCACTTACTGGCATTCAGCACAGCCAAGAGAGGATAAAACAGATTAAAATGCTGTACTAATGCTCAATACCTGAAGCCTTCAGGCGTGGGGATGATGAGATGAGGATTTGGTGGATCACTATGGCATCGAGGCACTTTTACAGGACGGGGACTGTTTCGATGAACAGCTGCAAACATAAAAACAGATCACATTTACTCAGATGTCAGAAAAACTCCCTTAAGGGCCATTTCAAGACACAAAATTAAAACAAATTCCTATTTACAGATGGAAGAGTGAAACAGCACGTATTTTCTTAACCTTTAAGAAAAAGACATATTATTCCAACTTTAAATAAATCAGTTTTATGTATTAATACTTTTCACATTTTTGTATTACTTAACTCATCCATAAAATAATGAAAATTCAAGATAGTTAAAAACTAACAATTAGAAAATGTGCAAATACTTTACAAAAACTTCATTATTTCTAATGATTTTCACAAATCAATCTTACTGCAAAATAAATATTAATCCAATAACAATTAGCAAACCAAAAAGCAATATTATGTTCCTTTCCATAAGAATTAAGCTTTTTCAGATAACAATGGAAAGCAAATTAAGCTGTGGAAAAAAACCCACATATGACAGTTTTCCCCAGACTAATGCCTGCCATGACAGTCTGCCCCAAGGAAGTGGTACAAATGGACAGGACAAAACCTAAATGAGTAGTCACTGTCTTTATGCCTAACTAATTCAGTGCCTCCAAGAGCAGTCTACACCATCTGCCCTCAACTCCTCCTTAAATAGTAAGAAAAATACTGTGGCAGTCACATCTCAAGACAGCCGATTGCCCACCAAACCATGAGCCAGTACTTTCTGCCAGGCTAGGTTCCTCTCAGGGAGCTAAGTTTCTGCCTTGTTTGCTCTACTAGGGCAAGCAAAATATGGCAGGGCCAGGTGTTGGTTGTCCTGCTGCAATTGGCAAATAAGCTAGCAGGAGACCTAGAAGGCAGATCCTAACCTACCCAGGTAGCTGTTTCACAAAGCAAAAGACAAGGTAAAACACCAGGAGATACACAGCTATGTGTCTAGAGGCAGCAGCATGAACACAACTGGATCCCCGGCTTTGGGAAAAGACCACAGTGGGGTTAAGTCCTTCAAAATGGTATGCAAATGTAACTAGAAGTCTTGTTTTTCTTCTGATCAGGAGATAGGAATGGGTACTTCCAATATCTGCAGCCAGGATATAGTTTATGTTAAATTTCACATATATTAAAGTTTCAGGCTGCTGTTCAAGTCTGCACCATTCATCTGTGTCACCCCCTCCCCATGCCTCTGAGACAAAAGCTGTCGAGCAATTTAGTTTGTGTGATCTGCAATTGTCTGCAATAGCATTTGTATGAGTTTCGGTAATTTGGCATCATCATGCTGGTGATTCACCTAAAACAGGCCTCCCTCTCAACAAGTGAATGTACAGGTTTTACATCACTGTACAGAATTTGGCTAAATTTGATTTTAGGCTATGCTTCTTTGACTTTGACTTTCATTGCAAAAGGTTTGTCAGCTATAAGATTTTCTCATCAAAATTGTATCAAACCAAGCTTTCCTGAAAAACTGGAAAACCTCCTCTGCTGGAGGCAGATTACCCTCCCCTCATGTCTTCTATCATCAAGCCTGCCCAGGACATGGACACCAGGAGAAAGATAAAGAAGATGACAAACTATTTTGAAAAGTAAATGAGTCAATGGAGCTGAGAGGATGAAGACAGAAACAGTGCTCAGAAAGAAATGAGTAAATGACACACAGCAGACGAAACATTCTTTTCTCAAGATGCATCATCAAATATGTTGATTTCACTCTAATTATATCAACATCTATAAAGATTTATTTTACATTATGCCATATTTTATATCAGAGAACTGTTTTGTACACGTATAACTTGTGTCTACTTGATAATATAAAGTCCATTAGAAGCAAAACATCTGCAGTGCCAAAGTGTAAATAACTGCAGTGCCACAATGCAAGTTTGGGAGAGGGAGCTGTAACTGCCTTCTTAAAGTTAAAATCACTTTTTTAACCAATCTTTAAACAAACCAGCCCTTTCCTATAAAATCTGCAGAACTTCACAGGAAGGAAAAATTAAGAGGAAAGAATCTGTAAAGCTTTGAAATTTCTTGGGTAAAACTACCACATATTTACACTTTATCAATAATGGTTTCACATCAACAATCGCAAATAGATTGAAAATACTTTTATTGGTATTTCTGGCATTTTAAAAGCACTTTACAATCAAAATTCTGTAACAGCAGCAGCAAAGCTCCAGAACAAATGCCAGTAACTTCTGCCTTACCAAGGTACAAACCTGTAACAGGACTGTGAGGTTTTCCAATAACATGGCCAATGCACTCGTTCATCAGAGCTTGTAAACTCTAGGAAAGACAAACATAAAAAGTTGTGATGTTTGTTACAAGAAGGTTGATGGTCATATGACAAAGCTCACAGCAATATTTGTTACACAATGTAACAAAATTACATTATTCAAGTATGCAATCTGTCAGATAAGCATCCCTATATTCTACCTATTATATTAAACTTCTGGGTCCACATTAGCATTTTGACTTAACTGATCTCATTAAAGCCAGGAAGTCTCAGTTTTGTCTTTCCCCTTGTCCTTGTCAAACTTACATAATTGTAAGAACTGAACACTGACATATCATAAAGAACATTTCAAAATATAAAGGTATTGGAACTTAACATTCATTGTTAATATAACTAAAATTACATTTCCTGGAAAAAGCTGTAACTACCTTCTCTGCTCTTCCCTTCCACATCCCAAGAAGAAACTTAAAAAAACTGAGTGAGAATCTGATGGCTTGAATCTCAAAATATGAAGCCTGCATATTAAAAGAAATACACTTTCCTTATTTACCTATGAAGCTATCAAAACTTTCATGAAAGGAACTTTAAAAGTTAAAATCACTGAACTGGGCCTCAGGCAATCTGACCAAACTATTAGGTGTACTATTCAATGGGTATGTAATCATGGACAAGTTATTAAATCTTCCTCTGGTTCAATTTACTTGTCAGAACCCCAGGGATATAATGTATCTTCACAAAGTAGTAAAATTATGTTCTTTGGTAGAGCTGCAATGAAGGTCACTTCTATATGCCAGTCACTCAGTGTAACCAAAATTTCTTCCAGAAATTCAAAATCTTAGTGAAGACCAGGAACTTCAAGGACTAAGAAAAAAAGAATTATAAAACTAAAGAAGTGATAAGTGTGAGACTGGCATATTTTACCAATGCAGTCTGAGCTAGAATTTTACCCTGAAATGTAGAGCTCTAAATCTAGACCATCGTTCTTCCATGAGACGATGTAGTATCTAAGAGATCAGAACTGGCATTTTCATTTCTAGGCAAAATACTGTGACCTGTGCTATACAGATTAATCAAAGTGGCTTCAAGTGATGATGTCCAAAACTGAAATCCAGTTTAAGAAAGAAGAAAGTTCAAAAATGCAGTTAAGGTTTTGGGCTGTCCCTTTCCTTTCCCGCTTAGTTGTTCAAAATCTGTTTCAGAAACTGTGTCAAAGCAGAAGAATTTGAGGGACTACTTCCTAAAGTATCATTGTATTCCAGATACCAGATTAACTCCGGCATTAAGGCAGACAACTCTTTCCCAGCAACACAAATGCAGGACTAACACAATTTGCTGCAGAGCTCCTGATAAAAATACATGTTAAAAAAAGACTAAATCATGTATTTTCTGTATTATGCAAGATTAACATGGTTGGCATTTCACAACACATCTTGAAATTAGTAAAAAACAAGGGGTGCTGACACTCACATTCTGCTATTTTGTGGTAACTGTGCTTTCACTTCTCTATAGTATTGTACCAAGATCAGAGAAATTAATTCTCAGAACAGGAAAAGGAGGAAAGCAGAGCAGACAAAAAAGCCAGCTTTAGTCTATGGGTTTTTTATAATAAAAACAAAAGAAAGATGCTTTAAAGTCTGTTTCATGTTGGAATGATTTGAAAATAAAAATCTTTAAATGACAGTGATTGTGTATTCATATCCATAGATGAACTTTGGGTGTTGGTTAAGCCTCAGAAGCTTACATTTAGAAATTCATTATGACAACTATAAATCTCTGTAGAAAGCTGCTGTCAACTTTCCAAGACACAAAGGGAGGTGGCCTCCCAAGACAGTACCAGCAACTTGTCAGCTAACTGAAACCATTATTGGCAATGGTCACAAATCTACCCTTTTCAGAATCTAACAAAGAGAAGAGATAGCAGTATCAATCAACAGTGGTACACAACAGCAATTGTTTCAGAACTGCATCTGTGTTCAGATGTTGTTTTTATAAAAAGTATCCCTGCAAAACATACACTGACAGCTTCACAAGCATTTACAAATAAACACCAGCAGAAAAACTTATCCATACCAAGAAGTCGTCTTCTGGGAGAGCTGAAATAAATGCTGGCTCAATGGCTTGAAGAAAATCAAAACCTTGAGTTGCCCATCTAAAAGAAAAAGACAGAAAATGAAAAGGTCTTTGGCTAAAGCTATTATTAAGAGTTTCAACCATATCCAAGAACAGTAAATAATAGTTAATTATTTTTCCTTAGCAAAATATGATAAAATCCTCATAAAGCCAGACTAATATAAAATATTTTATAATATATAAATATTTTATAAAAAATAAAACATAAAATATAAAAATGTTGCCTTTTATCCAGTTATATTTGGACAAAGACTGATTTTAGCAAGGACACTGCCAAATAAAGTGAGCAGGCCATGCTATGTATCTACACCCATATACATGCTACCTTCCAAGCAGCAGCATCAACTCAACCATAATTTCCTTCAGAGCAACAGGCCAAACCACTGCAATGCCTGCCTGAAGTCTCCCTTCTGAAATAAGACTGAGAGGATACTAAAGATTTCATGACTATCTGATTAGTAATGACTGGGCATCAGTGGTTTCATGGCCTAGATTGGTAAAGTAAAGTAAAGTAAGTAACTTGGCTGAGTGAGTTGTGTCTTCAGCCACCTGCTGTCCCCCACTGCCTCCTCTCTGACCTACTTGAACTAGCAGCTGCAACCTACAAAACACAAATAGAATCACAGGATATCCGGAGTTGGAAGAGGCACATGCGGATCATCGGAATTGAACTTCTGACTCCACAAGGGGCAACACAGAAGTTAAGAGCACAGTCCAAATGGTTCTTGAACACCAGCAGGACTGGGGCCATGACCATTTTCCTGGGGAGCTTCTTCCAGTGCTTGACCACCTCTCAGTGAACAACTTTTTCCTAACACCCAATCCAAACCTCCCCAAATGTAGCTTTAAGCCTTTTCCTCTTGTTCAGTCACCAGAGAGAAGACATGAAGAAGTTGCAGATAGCAACTCATTTTCTTCTTCCCTAAGCTGAGCAAACCTAGGATCCTTAATTACTCCTCATTACATCTTGTCCTGTAGTCCTTTCGCCATCTTCACTGCCCTTCTTTAGACCTGCTGCAATATTTTTAGGTCCTTCCTTAGATTGTGAGGCCCAAAAGTGCACAGAGTACTTGAGGTGAGATTGCACCAATGCTAAACACAGTATTACAATCACTCCTTCCAGCCAGTCAGATCCATTGGTCCTAAGGCACCCTGAGATATAGCTGGCCCTTTTCACCACCTGGGCACATTGCTGAACTCAAAGCTTACAATCAACAAGAACCCCAAGGTGCCTTTTTGAAGGGCTGCACTCCTAATCTCTTGGCCTATGACCTATATGGAGACCCAGAGTTACAGCAACCCAGATGCAAAATCTGGCACTTGCCCTTGTTAAATTTCATGAAGTTGGTTATTGTCCAGCCCTCAAAATCTATCAAGTTTTCTCTGTACAGTCTCTGTGCCCTTGAGGGAATCAATGTCTCCTCCTGGTTTAGTATGGCTAACTTATTTAGTATGCACACAACTCCTGTAACCAGGTCACTGATAAAACACTGAAAGAAACTGGCCCTAAAATTGAGCCCTGAGGAACACCCTAGTGACTGGCCACCAGTCAGATGTCATTTCATTTACTCCAATTTTTTGAGCCCAACCCTTCAGCTCTACCAAAAACCACCATGGCAGTAACAAGTTGGCTGTTACCTGGGTCGAGTGCCTCGGCCACTCTCACATTTTGTTAGCACATAATTCATCCATTTTCTGGCAAAGTTGATATATTTGTCTCCAATTTTCTGCCTGAACTCTCCAGACATCAGACGAACAACTTCTTTATGGTACTGTAAGAAACTAAAGATTACTTTTCACATATTAATATGAAGAAAAATATCCACTGGAGTATTTGCAAGCTAACAAACTCTAGGATGTGACTGTTACAATACTGTATTCTTAGACAAAATTATTTTATGCAAGCAGTTACCTATTTATAGACAAAAAATTAATCAAGAAAAGTATGATACAAAATATCCTACAGTGAGAGGCAGTACTGAGCCACACTACATTTTTCTGTGTGTATCAGCCATGTGCTGGTGTTTAACAGTGTACACATCATTGAAGAAATATCCTACACAAACACTTTGTTCTGT
Organism: Trochalopteron elliotii; assembly: GCA_024734555.1. Classification (NCBI taxonomy): domain Eukaryota; kingdom Metazoa; phylum Chordata; class Aves; order Passeriformes; family Leiothrichidae; genus Trochalopteron; species Trochalopteron elliotii. The sequence continues at coordinate 420,678 of JANPWX010000074.1, forward strand.
AACCAGAGATTAAACTGCAAAGTAGTGTTTGTTTTTAGTTTTATTGCAGTAACATTAAGGGATAAAAAAGTTATCTATGTGCATTTAAAAATCAAACAAATACCAGCTATTTCTTGTAAGACTATTATAAAATACATTAGGATTTGACACAATTTAAAAAAAATTTTACAAAGCTCAGAGGAATCAAATAGCAAAACAGTTAAAGCATCTGAACATAACATTCTGAATGCCCGCATTCTAAGGCAAGCACTCAAAAGCTTGCACTGCATCAAAGAACCACCATAAACTCTGAAGGAATGTCTCATGTTACAGTATTAGGCTATTCTAGGCTGAAAAACTGTGAGAAAGTAAGTTAAACCAGAGGCTGGTGGAATCACCATTCTTGGAAGTATTAAAAAAATGAGTAAATACGGCCCTTTGTGAGCATGGTGGCCCTGAGTTGATCTTGGAGATCTTTTCCAACCTTAATGATTCTGATAGCATCTAAAATGCTGCCAAGCAGCAGACTTTACAAGACTATACCTGAAATCATCAAGTTCTTAAAAGCCTTTTAGATTTCCAGGCATTGCTAATTTAACAGATTTATCAGATTCATCTGTTACTTTTCAATTATTCTCAAGTAAAATTTCTGAAGTAACATTTTTTTATGACATTCTGCTAAAACTGGGAAGTCACAGTTCATTAGAAATTACCAAATGTGAGGGCCATCTACATGAAGGACTGCAAGGAAAAACAAGAAAACAAGAGACTTGTCAGTCTGAAGATTACGGATCATCTAGTACAGGACAACCAGGAGACTTGGCCCAGCCAGCAGGGGTTTGTGAAAAGCAGGTTCTACTTGACTAACCCAATCTCGCTCTGTGTGAAGGTAAGCCAATTAGACGATCAGGGAAAAGGTTGTGGATGTCATCTACCTATATTTTAGTAAAGCTTTTGACATGGTTTTCCACAGCATTCTTCTGCAGAAGCTGGCTGCTCATGGTCTGGAAAGAGGTTCACTGTTTGCTGTGTAAAAAAATTGGCAGGATGGCCAGGCCTAGGGAGTGATGGTGAGTGGCACTACACCCTGTTGGCAGCCAGGGGTTCACTATAGGGGTTCCCCAGGACTCAGTTTTGGGGGCAGTCCTGTTTTATGTCTTAATCAACGATCTGGACCAGGGGGTCAAGGGCACCCTCACTCCATTCACAGACAACACCAAGTTGAGTGGGAGTGTTGGAGGGCAGGAAGGCCCTGCAGAGGGATCTGGACAGGCTGGATTGTTGGACCAAGGCCAATGGCGTGAGGTTCAACATGGTCAAATGCCAGGTCACAACAATCCCATGCAGCACTACAAGCTAGGGGAAAAGTGGCTGGAAAGTTGCCTGGGGTAAAATGACTTGAGGTTGCTGGTTGACAACTGGCTGGACAGGATCCAGTGTGTGCCCAGGGGGCCAAGAAGGCCAATGGCATCCTGGCTTCTATCAGCAATGGTGTGGCCAGCAGCTCTGGGGCAGTAAGGATACTGGGCACTGCTGAGGTTGCACCTCAAATTCTGTGTTGGGCCCCTCACTACAAGAAAGACATTGAGGTGTTGGAGCAAGTCCAGGAAAGGGCAACAAAGCTGGAGCACAAGTCTTGTGAGGAGCAGGAGCAGCTCAATGAGCTGGGGCTGTTTAGCCTGGAGAAAAGGAGGCTCAGCTGTAACCTTATTGTTTTCTACAACTACCTGAAAGGAGGTTATAGTGAGGAGGGTGTCAGTCTCTTGTCCCAGGTAAAAAGTGTTAGGACAAGAGAAAACAGCCTTAAATTAAGCCAGGGGAGGTTTAGATTGTATATTAGGAACAATTTCTTCACTGGAAGAGGGAGAGGTTAGGCATTAGAACAGGCCACAAGAAGTGGCTGAGTCCCCATCCTGGAGGGGTTTATTTAAAAGATGTGTAGATGTAGACATGGCTCAGTGGTGGACATGGTGGTGGTGAGTTAACAGTTGGAATTGATTATCCTAAAGGTCTTTTCCAACCTAAATAATTCAACGGTTCCATAAATTCTTTGTATTTCCACAGTTATTAGTTACCTTATTTGCACCAATGCAAAACCAGAAATTTCATCTGGTTTTTGTTTCCTTACCTCAAACCCAAAATTGTAACCCTGAATCATGGCTTCCCGGTAGTATTGCTGCAAAGTGGCAGACTCAGATTCATCAACTTCAGCATCAAACTCAGATGTGAACATGTGATCAACTCTATCAATGGCACTGCTTATTTTATTGCATAGCTGTAATGCATCGTTCTGAGAAACAACAAAAAAGGGATGGGGGGGCACCAAAATATTACTTAATCTTGTCAACTGTAGAATATAAGGAAAACACAAATCTAACAATTACATTATTCTAAATGAAAAGGTACCATAATGCCACAAAAATTCATTCACTCTTGGAAAGACAAACATTTCCAGCAGTTGCATGAAGCAAGTCTTGTAATTAACTCAAGTATTATTATAAAGTTCGCTTGCATGTGATTAACCTTAAAAACAAAGACAGCAAAAGGGTGAGTGGGAAACCAACAAAAAAAACCACAAAACAAACAAAACCATCCAACCAAAACCAGACAGACAAGAAAGGAGAAAATGAGTTCTATCTACAGTGTGACCAAGCCTTTGATTCTATTTTCACCTTGGTATATGAACACAGCCTCTATTGAATGCAGAGACTTGATACTGCCACTTAAAGCCCAATAAACAAACAAACAAACTCAAACAAAAGCAAAACAAACAAAAACAAAACAAAAAAATATCACACCACACACACACAAAACAAAGAAAGATTTTAAAACCCACACCAAATCCAAGAGAAAATAAACACAGACTACCCACTTTCACATTTTCAAATATAGGAAGAAAAGCTGTTTGTTGCAGATCATTGATTTTGACAGCATATGGTTTTAGAAAATCATATACTTTCTTTCAATTCAATATTGCTGCCACCCAAAGAGGTATTCACTCTGTTGCTATGGTATTTCATCTGCATTATGGACTTGTTTCCCAATTACCCAATGCAGAAATGATTACACCAACATAGCTCAAAAACACATTTACAAGTCATTTGCAAAAGCAGAGTGGAAATTGTACTGAAAGTAAAGTCCATAGAGGACTATCAAATAACTTACAATAGCAGAATATGCCATTAGCTTTGCAATCAAATCTCCTTCCACTTTTGTACTTATCAGTGAGCAAAGCCTCATCAGTTTTGATAAATAATCTTCAAACCTACTCACCTTTAGCTGCTGTAGAGCCTTGGCAATGATAGGCTGGCTGGATGTCTGTTCCTGGTGCAGCGATATGAGCCCTTCAATAGACTGCTGGAAAGCTTTTCTCTGACTCACAAGGTGGGCAGACTGAATGACTACAAGGAGGAGGTTATCAACCTAGAATACAAGACACCACTAGTTCTTGTAAAGAAAATCCTCTCCGTAAAAATATATCCAATATCACCAAATTCCAATCAGTCATTTTTTTTTAATTCTAATGTATGAAAGATCTCTCGTCACTATTCATGAAGATCTAAATTCACACAGAAAAGCTTGATGCTGTTTTTTTATTGTTCAACTGGAACAACAGGCAAACAAGAAACAACATGTTTGCCCACTAAAAGCAGCAGTATGTAGAGGAGTGACTTTTTCAACTGCCTGTAATTGCTAGAACCCTCTGAATGCCAAAGGTCAGGCACAGTGGCATGGAAAGTCACTCTTCGTGGACAGTACAGTCCATTTATGGTAGGGATCCAAGAAACTGCATGACATACTGAAAGGAAAATTCATATAGCTTAACATTAAGGATATGAGAACACAGGGGGCAGGGAGCTGGCTCAGCTGTCAGAGTGCAGCTTAACTGCTGGCAGGGAAACCCTGTTGGCTTGGGAGGAAGGAAAGTATGACTCGAAACATTTCTTCCTGCAGAACTGCTGAACATCCAGTAACTTCCAGAGAAATTTAACATTAAATGTCACAATTCATCCAAGATCAAGAGTAACTGGTTTCATGCCCCAGTGTGTGAAAAGCACACAACCATCACATGTTCCTGGTGACTGATGACTTCTTAAGAAAATGTTCAGTTTTTAAGTCTTAGCTGCCCTTCTGAACATCCAACTAGATATTAAAACTATCTCTATTATACAAGTACAACTCTGAAAAAGGCACATTTGTAGAGACCGATCCTGCCAGGAAATGCTAAAATCCATTTAATAATTGCATTTAACACAACTACGAATCAAACTTATTCCTGAATTTAACTTTTTATTACCTACAAAAGGGCACATCCTTCACTTCAATCCCTCCAGTTAATCTGATAGAATAAGCATTTATAGAAGTGTGGAGATGACAGAGGGGGAACAAGACCAAACCCACCTGCATGGTGCGCAGCGTATCAACAGTTTCTACTTGTGGCACTACTTTGACTGGCTGACCCTCCCATGCACTCCAGCTGTCATCTAATTCATGGTCTTTGTCACTGTGCTTGGTCATTAGCAAGTAGGCCTCATATGTCAGCTCATCTGAATCCTTGGAGCAATCCTTCCCAGCAGCTGCATTGAGGAGCTGCAAAATCACAGACTTTTCCCCCGCAATACTACCTGGTACAAACACTTGTAAACTCTCGAGTCCAGGAATCTGTACCTGTAGAAAAGGAAATACACTGAATGAGTGAATCTCATTGTCTTTTATGACAAATAAAAAAAGATAAAATAGGTAGTATCATTTAAGCAACAGGAAGAATCTCCATCCTAAAAAGCTATACAATATACATACTAAAATAATACCTTCAGCTATTTTTATATTGAAAGTCAAAATGCATTATAAATTATTTCTTTTGAAATCCACTGGATCACCATTTCCATCAAGACTTCTTTCTGTGTACTTCAAGAAGTTAATCCTTCTACATATTCTTCTAAGGGAATCTTCTTACAAAGAAGTCCAGTTTCACATATATACTATATATCCATGAATACACGAGTATAAAACATATATACACATATTTTAAAAAGTAAATTTGTCAAAAAAGAGTGGAGTATTAAAAGAAAAGTTCCTTCAGAATTCATACATTTCTCATTTACTCAAAGAGTAAACAAAAAATCTGTCCAAAGAAAGTATCAGTTATTCTACTTTCATAAAAGTTAGATTAAGTCCAGTCAAAGCATTCTCTTTCAATAAACTACTACTGCTACCACTTAAAAACTACTTCCAATTTTAACTGTCACACTGGTAGCAATACTTCAACCAAGTCAGGCATCAGAAGCAGACTGTGAAAACAGTAAAATTGCCAGTATCTTGACTTGACATAAGGCAATTGACTCACAGTGGAGCTAAATTCTCTCTTTTCAGACTGTGATGTCATCAAGCTAAGACAAAATACTGCACTCAGCACTTTTACCATTAGGCAGACATATTTTTTAACTAAAACTATTATAACCTGTAAGCCAATGCAAAACACTAGATGGCTGTTACTAAAAGCTAAATTGGACTCCCAAAACTAATGAGCATCTGCCTGAAAAGGCTGTTAAAAATTTAAGCTCCCTACATGATATTAGAGGGCCAATATATAAAGTGTTCATTATCAAAATGTGATTATCAGATGTGTCAAACACAGGACAATTTTTTCTTCAAAAAATGTACGTAAGAAAAAGATACAATCTTTAAAAGGTCTACTAAAACTAATATGGTGCCTTGAAGCAGCAAGACTTAGTACTTGGGGGACAATATTTTTTTAAAGTAAACATATATTGATTTCCCTGGCTATTTTCCAACTCAAACAATTCACAGACCAGGGCCCTGCTGAGCCAGTTGTTTTATCCATGTATTTACAACTCTTTATGAACTTCTCTCCTATGAACTTGCTTATGTCCCCTTAAACAAATTTCTGTATTTACCAAACATTTACGTAAATCTAACAAGAATTACGTCATTAAAAATTTAGTTCATTATTTCCCAACTGCAAATTATTATATATATTAAAAGTATGGAAGGACAAAAAAGAACAGCGGATCCAAATACATTTGATCTGTTGAAGCCAATGACTTACTTAAACTACAAAAAAGACTTGTTGACCTAGGAATTTTTTAGGAATTCTGCAAAACCACAAATGCGGGACTTTACATTGCAGTAAATATAGAGCACCAAGAGCTTAACTTACTTTTGCTGTATAACAGTATTCTAGCAACAGTTACTCTGGAAGAGAACAGAGTCCCTGCATTTCTCACGTCCTTAGTACTTTCTAGGAAGCTTGCTAAAACAGATCTCCACTATAATACTGTTGCTTTATAAAAGCAAAACACAGGTCTATAGTCTGAGATTATCTACTCAAACATGTATCCATTTACCTTACTGATTTGAAAATATTTGTTTCATATTACTCACTACTAAGTGTTATTAAACAGAAAGGCTCTTCCTCAGTGACAAAGAGAATCTTTGGAAAAACGAGGAATTAAGACACTGATTTCCCAAAACACAGACTAGCATTCTCATTCATACAAACACAAGTACAGAACTTGACTACCACAATTCAATATTAAATACACAACACTTTAAATGTTGAAATACAGATGTACCAGTAAAAAATTGAAGTATGCCAATATTTGAAGTTTTGCCTAGCATACTCAGTTCACTTTTATGCATCTAAACCTTATTACCTATGTGAATTTACCTTCACATACTCTTTTGCTTTCAGAGCATTCAGAAGATCTCGCACAGGGGCTGACAATGCAAATTCTGCTGCTATTTCAAGGTCCTACAAATAATGACAAAACAAAGGAATATGCTTTCAGACTAAATTTCTTTAAAGCATATAAATAAGAGGAGACTCTGTGAACTTACCTTTCTCAGCATTTTAGCAAAACCAAGAGCTTTGGAAGCCCTTTCTCTAGCTTCATGGAACAGCTCTTTCAGTGCTCGGCTGGTCTCTATAACAGACCTCCTGAAACATTGGCAGAATGAAATGACAATGTTTTAATAAATATTATTACACTTTTACAGCCATTAGAAAATAATTATTTACATATATGTTAGTGAAAAGAACACAAATATTTGCAAGCAGCTGACAAAACATTTGAACTTGCATAGGCACATTTTTGGTAAGAATATAAAAATCTACTTCAAACATCATTATATAAACAACCTGATAGCCTGAACTAAAGAGAAGGTTACTAGGCCTCAAAAAAATAAAATGATGGTTCATTACTACTGCACACAGAAATACAGTGATATAGTCTATGAAGTTTACAGTCTTGCATTTACCAAGTTTGCATTCTAAGGAATAAAATACATAATGCATCTGTCAGAGGTAGAGAAACATATGTAAGCATTTTGCTATTATTAAGCAAAAGGCTTAATACCTGATTTCATCTGATGCAGTACTGTCATCGGCACTGGCCCAAAATTCATCACAACTGTCTTGTAGTCCAGAATCTAAAAATATTCCTGTAGATTTCAGCAGCATTCCTGCAATATCACTGCAGCAACAGAAATGGTGGAACTTCAGAATTGTATTGAAGTAGCATGGCATCTTAAACTTCTTCCTTCTTAATGCAAGAGAACTGTTGCCAAGTCCATGTACAGAAACAAGCAGCACCTTGGGGCCCACAGAAGGCACCTGCACCTACTACATCCTACACCTACAGCCACTGCAATAATCCATACATTCACAAAGACTACCAGCTGATTAATGACATCTCAAGAAGTCCTATCTGGGGATCCCAAACAAGTGCTGACTTGAATACCTCTCTGGTACAAAACAACACCATAAGCAGAGGAATTAAATAAAACCTACCAAAATAGTTTTCCAGCTTGAGCTTCACCCCCTCTTATATAAGGAGTTATTTCTTTGGTGAAATTCCATTCTTCCTCTAACAGATTTTTTAAACTATGAGATGCTTGAGGTAACTGCTGCAGCATTTGGATCCAGCTTCGCATATAATCAAAGTACACCTGAACAAGGAAACAGATAATTTAAACAGAAATTATTACACAAGGTGTTAAGGACCAGAACTTCTCAAACACCTCAGTATTAAACAATACTCAAACTCAGTATTACACAATTTTTAGAAGGTATTTCTACAATAATTTTCGTTTGCGCCAATCGAAAGTGAGCTCTATGTTTGCACACAAAAGGTGCAATTTACGGCTCAGCAAGTATTTAATTCTACATTTCCACAATACCTTCCTGAAAATATTGACCACCTTGCTTGCTGTGCTATTATTTATCACTGTATTAGTGAACACTGACAGTAGCCAGAGTTTTTAAAGCTGAACTGCTGAAAGACAGTCTCTAAACTTTTTATTAATTGGACTACGTCAAAAGGTTTTATCTGAACATATCCTCCTGAATATGGATAAGTGCTGTGAAAAGGTTTCTGAGATTTTACATTACACTCTGTGTTCCTTTATATCAAGTCTTATCTCTCATCTTTATTTAATTACTATTGTTTTAAACCAATAAAAGAAATCCAGGTAAGTCAATTTTTTCTTCAACCACCTGCCCTTCAGGACTATATTGAATGGAAAAATTTTCCTGCAATTTGTTTCATTTCAATCATCTGTAACATCCCTCCTCAAAAATGGTTAAGATACTTTCTATTGGTCTCAGGTATTTTCAGATTACACTGTAAAAATGCCAAAATCATAGAATCATGGAATGGGTTGAAAGGGACCTTAGGGATCATCCAGTTCCAACTCCTGTCTTTCAGAGGCCAAGTGTAAAGAGACTTCTTTAACTAACTGCAACAATGAATACGTGGTAAAAATAAAGTATCATTTATGCATTAATGCAATGCCAATACAGTAAGATACAATGTTAGTCAAAAATCATTTTTCATTCAATATTAAAAGGTTATTAAGTTTAGTTCAAACTTATGGAATTTACAGTTCTATATATGTCCCATTTTTGGTAAATGCAGGCAATTTACAAGTATACTGTATCACAGAAGAAAACCCAGTATTGCTAAAACAGCACTGCCTTCTGTGTTACCTTTACAAGTCCACTAAAACACTAAAATTGTATCAAGGTAGGAAAAGAAAAAAAAAGGTAACCATCCCTAAAAAGTGTAATAGATTTCTACCAGCAGTATTCAGATTAATACACTTACTTGAACTCTCCTTTTTGAAGCTTACCATTAACATTTTATGCAGATCCTCTTCAAAAGAATCAATGTTGCAATCAATCTCTTGTAAGCCATCTAACACTTCCCGTAACATGAACTGGTAATATTGCTTCATTAAGAGTCCACCCTTCAGAACTTCTTTACACTCTCTCACTAGCTGCAAGAGAAAAACCCCAAAACTGACATCAGTGAGACATTACTCTCAAATTCATCCCGTGTCAGCCCAGTTTGTCACCAAATCATTTCTACATCTTTTTGAAACAAATACAGTTGCTCTACACATCTGCAGGAAGGACGTCACTAGTTTTCCAGGATTATTTAATTACAATCCCATTATTGCCACATCAGTGTAAATGGAGCTGGAGGCAGATGTTTCAGGCTTAGTCCCTGCACAATGCCACAGCAAGCAGCTTACCGGATAATCAGTTCAGAAAGGGGCAAAAGGGCTCACAGTCACAGAATCACCACTTTCAATGGAAGCAAGTGAGGAAAAATATGCCAAGTGTTTACCATATGCTTAGAGAAATGTTTTACTACAGTGAATTCACTGCCAATCTCCTGGGCAGGTGCCCTCAATTCCAAAATCCATACCAGACCTGAAAACAATTAGTGGTTTTTTGTTGCTTCCCTGGGCAAAGCTAACATGAGGAAAGTTCTCTTTTCAACTGCAGAAGACTTTGGAAGAGCTGTCAGTCACCTCTCCCTGAAAGCTTAGTCTTTATTTCAAGAGACATGCACAACCACAGGTATAGGAGTACACAACAAGCAAGGATCCTCTCAAATCTACACTAACAAACGCTTTTCTTTCAGAAGCCCTTCAAGTGCTAAGTGTGTATTCTGAAATCATCATCAGTCTTCAGGTTTGACAATCCCTGATCTTTTCTGAGGGTCAGAGGGAATGGAATTGCTGGCTGATTAACAATTTTTTTAAAACCTTCTATAATGGCTCTCTGGCAAAGTAATGTATCCATACAGTGGACTCAATGTATGAGAAATTATAATGGCATGAAAGCAGAAAACATACAAGAATGCTATTAGTATGACAAGAGTCTTTGGAATCCTTTACGCAGACCAGAACGCATTATGCTGCTCCTTGATGTGCAGAGGAAACAAGGATCATAGTATGAACTCCAGACTTTAAATTTTACCAAGTTAGGTGAAAAAGGGCAAAAAAAGTAATTTTTTATAAGGTGGAAATCCAAAAGGACACTTTTATATCCCTAACATGTCATTTACCTTAAATTGAATGTCCTTCTTCACTCCACTCAAACACATCCAATTATACTTTTGTGTTAACCTATGGGGTTTTTTACCCCTTCAATACATGACCCTTCCAAAATAAACTTGAAAAACTTCATTGAGAATGGAGTTTATTTAAAAAATACTCTTTTACAGGGGTATGCTATTGAGTAACAGAACATAGGACTTACAAAAAACCAGTAGAGCTAATCCTAGTGTTAACTTTTGAAACTGAAATTCACGAGGCAGCGGCCAAACAAAATTTTGGTGTATAATGAGCACATGAAAGAATATACAGCTTAAACTGAAAATATTATCACTATTATTGGTTTGATAGGTTGCTTTTTTTTAGGCAGTTTATACAATAAATTATTTTCTCAAAGCAGGTGGGGCAAGACAGTACCAAATTTAACAACCAAACAGAAATAACCCACATGCACATACACACATCCACCCCTCAACACAAATGCTGAATTTAAGAACCACCTTGAACTGTTCAGGTACTAAACTACCATTAAAAGAGAACAGCTCTCTCCAATAAACAAGTATTATCAGGATTACAAAAGCTAGTACTGAAAGTGAAACATGGACAAAAAGGAAGAAAGCAGCAAGAAAGGACAGGAGAAAAGGCACATTGTAAGAGGCATAGAAGCTGTGTTAGTATTCTTCTTGTGTGTGTACTTTTTATTGAAAATCAGATTAATTCTAATACCATTGACTTGCTAGTAATACAAAAATTTACCACCACCTCAAAAAAGTTGAGTAACAAGACTAGCATACCTGATAAATTCACACAGTACAGCTACACATTTCAAACGGTACAAAAATGCAAGAGACACTTAAAGGTCTCAGTGCTTCAAATAACATTCACTTGGTCAATCTCTGCAAAAAACAGACTGTGTTGTGCTACTTGCATACAAAGAACAATTCAGGGACTGGGTTTGTTCAGCCTTGAAAAGAGCATATGCACAGGGAATTTAATCACAGATTCCCAATGCCTAGAGGGCAGTTGCAGAGAAAAGTACAACAATGAAGCACTGGCTCTGGCCCTCAATGCAGAGAAAGCCAATGCACAACAGCCTACCCAGAAGATCATCTTACAGAAAGGAAACTGATCAGTGCCACTTCCAGAACGCTGTGCTGCAGTGCCAGCTCTCCTTCCTGAATAACACCTTGAAAGAATTGAAAAATCTTCTGTCTGCAAGTTGTCCTGCTGTACTAAGTTGTGTACAAATTCTGCATCTTTGCCCAGTGGCCAGGAGAGCGGCATGACTAAAGATAGCTGGGTTGATTGTATTTCAGATGGCCAGCTTCTGAGGGAGGGCTGCAGTGTGATGCAGGACATTGATGAGGTCCCCTCTCAGCTGTCTCCTCTCAAGGCTGAACAGGCCCAACTCCCTCAGCCTTTCCTCACAGGAGATATGAGATGTCCCAAACCCTTGATCATCTCTATCCTCCACTGGACCCAGTCCAGGAGCTCCACATCTCTCTTGTACTGAAGAGCTCAGAACTGGACACAGCAGTCCTGATGCACCTCACTGGGGTTTGAGTAGAAGGGCAGGATCACCTCCCTCAACCTGCTGACAATGATATAACAACTTAATTTAGGGCTCAATGTAATTGTAGGACCCAGCTTCCAGAAGGCTGGATCAGAGTATCTTTAGTCCAGTCTTCTCTGTAATTCTGTAATACTCTGAACTTGCAGAATAACAGACTCCTGGACTCTTCTTTTGAGCTTGCTCAAGATTTTAGGAATTATAATTCTTCAGGAAATGAACAGATTAATTTGTGAAAGATCTTCTACAGCCCCTTTGCCTGTTCAGAAATAGTCTGTGGGACAGGAAGTGTTTGCTGAATTGAATTCAATTTTTTCAATGTCATTAGTAAGGCAGTCACCACCACCACCAGAGTCTGGTACAAACACATTTGTTTTTCAGGAAGAAAGTGTAATTTTTGCTTAACCTGGGAGTCCACAAGGAACACACAAAATGTTAAGGAGGAAAAAAACAAAATAAAACAACACAAAAAAAAAAAAAAAAAAAAAAAAAAACAAAACAAAAACCTCCCATCTCTGAAGGGTATACTGTGCTTAACAGCAGAGTATGATTCTATGCAATGTATTACTCTATGACTGTTAAGGTTGAAATTGTAGGTTTCAGTCAATGGGGAGAGCAAGCGAGAGCATAGTGGGGGTGAGGAAGAGAAGACAAATTTATTTGGGACCACAAAGTAACACAGCAATAGATTTTGGATCAGCAAATAACTGGAATGTGAGATCATAATCAGTCCAAGAGCTTATTTAGATGTTTACTCTTAGAGATCATCTGATAAAACCCCAATGTGGTTATGCTTGCCAGGATGCAGGGAGATCAGATGCATTTAGCAGGTCCTGGACTACACTGGGAAAAATTGGCATTGATTTAAACAGCCTTCATTGTACCTGATAGGCTCCAGAAAATAAATCTTTATACAATATTCTCAACCAGTGACAGGACTGACAATCTTGGGTCACTGTCCACAGAAAATAATACAATAGGCTGGGGAAGATTTTTTTTAATTTCATTTTTCTTCTTAACTAACTTTCACTGTGTGACGACTGCATGTTACCAGAGGTCTTATAGTCACAAGAGAAAAGAAATCAAATCTAAGAAAAAATAAATACAGACCCTTAAAACTACTCCAAACAGAGAAAGATTATACAGCTTATAATGCAAACGGAATCAATACTGTTTACTTTTGTTGGCTAATAATATTTTTAATCACCAGTTTTAATATGGAAGCCTAAATTAGAGAGCTATACATGACCAGTTATTTATTATGCAAAAAGCAGATCTCCATATGAAATACAAGACTATTTACAAAAATTATTACATAATTATGCATTTTAATTTCTTACACTAATCCTCCTTAAACTGACACCATATCATAATGAAATGACAAAATATTTCAAACAGGAAATGTAATTAAAAAAGCAATTGAAGCAAACCTGTTTAATACTCAAAAGAGATGGTTCCCCAGCAGGTCTTTGTTCCAACCTCAGCTTGAGACATTCATGGATAACATTGAGCAGGACTCGGCAGAGAACCAAGAATGCAGGTTCAAAAGATGGCAAATCCATGGATTTCAACTCCTCCCATGATACAGCACTGCATTTTTGCTCGCAACAAGGTGGGAAATTTAGTAACTGCACATAATCTGAACACAACATGGGATCTGGAAATTCTGAAAACTAACAAAAAAATAGGTATCATGAAAAGGATCCTTAGAAGTCTTTAGGATTTTGGATTTTTTTAAAGTAACATGCACAGAAGTATGTTTTAAAAAGGTAATAGTCTATTAGCTGGCAAGTCAACCACACAAGTTTCAAGTTTATATCATTGGGAGATTTTTAAAGCTAACTTTTTTTTTAAAGATCATCAGTCTCAGGAAAAACAACTATGGACCCTTGGAATGAACAAAATCACTTACTTTATGTTTCTGTTATGACATTATCTAGAGAAACAAGTGTACACTAAGCTACATCAGGCAGATAACCTCATTTCTTTTAAAATACATAATGCATATATTAACATAAAACTCCTCATTGTAAATGAATGCAGTATTCAAAAAACTGTCAGTAGCTAAACTAAGCCAAAGTACTGAAAAAGTAACTTTTGAATTTTGGTAGATTTTAAATTTAAACTGTTTAGAAAGGAAATATAGACAAAGCTGGTTTGTTGTTCGGGAGATTTTTGGGTGGGGTTTTTTTAATAATAAATGTACTTTTCATTTAAATTAAGATTCCATTTAAATAAAATTACTTTTCTAATTAGTGAAAATAACTGAGACTATGAAACATCCTAGAGATCTAAACTATATACCCTGTGATAACATTCTAAGCAAGGCTGTACACAGAGGTACAGGTCTGGGGTTTAAGTTAAAAAGAAAAGCTGGACTGCAGAACATGTGTAGCTCCTAAAGATAGCAACACACTGGACATCATTTAAGGATGAGATTTGTTTCAGATTAAGTTTGCTCTAATTCTCATTTCTCAGCTGCTAACCATGACATCTGAATATACTTCATTCATATAGTAGACATAACTAACATTTTTTAGGTTTTTCTTCAGCCAAATCTACATAACATCACTACAAAAGGGAGAAAAACATTACCAGTAATTAGAGTATGATAATGATAAGTGATAAATGCACTGCCTTGAAAATTTAAAAAACCTTTTAGGGTCATAATCTAGCAGAAAATTAAAACACATACTTAAAAACATATCTTCTTAGATGGAACATTAATGTCGTCTTTTTACTCTCTTTAAAAGAATGTATAGCACCAGAATACCATCAGAGCTAAAAATTTTTATACAAGAAGTTTTCATTAACAAACAGATCATGAAAATGCTACACTTCCACAGTATAACAAAAAAAATTAAGAAATACAATCTTCATGGTGATGCAAATATAGTTTGGAGAAATTCAGTTGAAATAAAAACATTAAAGAACCAGTCTATGAGCAAAAATAACACAGCCAAATTGAATAAATCTGTAATATCCTTTTCTAGCATCAAGGATAACATAAATGACATTAGGGCTTAGTAGTAGACACCTAAACTTCTATTGTTCAATCTGACTAATCCTAATCTTCTGCAGGCCCAATCTAGAATGTTTCAAATACTTCTTATAAAAACCTGAAGAAAAGCTCTAAGCCATTTATTGAGATCATACAAAAAACCACACTCAGAAGTGCAGCCAGTTGAATAAACAACAAACAGGGTACACAAGCTTAAATACGTTCTATTAAAATAACATCCGATTTCATACACTAAAGTTAGAAACACCCATCTTCACCAAGAATGAAACTGTACAATTTGTACACAGAATGCACTCTAAAATGCCTAGAGCCCTGTTAAAGTACCAGATCCTACAGAGGAATCCAACATGTTTTAGAAAACACCAAGACCAGGAATACGTATAAAGATTCACACATATTTAAGATGAAAGGAGCATTAAAATGTATACAGTGGAAGAATCCAGAAAATACATTTTAGATGTGTTCTAGACACCATTTAAGCAACAATAGAAACAAAAGTATGTCCAGAGAGTTAGAAGGGTAAGTATACACAAACACAGAGCCAAGTTACAGAAGCAACAGAAACGATAAGGATTAACAGAATACTAACAACTCTGCATACAAGTATCAAACTGAACTGCACTAAAAAAAAAAGACACTACATTCAAAGTACTGTCAGGTGCAAAGACCAAGCAACGGAAACCCATCTCTTCCACTTTAGTATAAAATCATCTTTTGCTGCAGTAAGTACCACAATTCTGAC
This sequence comes from Trochalopteron elliotii, assembly GCA_024734555.1. NCBI lineage: Eukaryota > Metazoa > Chordata > Aves > Passeriformes > Leiothrichidae > Trochalopteron > Trochalopteron elliotii. The sequence continues at coordinate 436,359 of JANPWX010000074.1, forward strand.
AAAGAGTTTTGTGGTTTTTTTCTGATAACATCCTTTAAATGTTGGTGCAGGAAAGAAGTTTACAATTCATAACATTCACCTTTACTAAAAACCATTTCTGAAAAGAAAAAAATATTCCAAAGAAAAGGTAGTAATTACAGAAAATGAACATCCGAAGTAGTCACAAGGGTAGAGAAGGGAAAAAAGATTATAAGATTATTTACATCTTATACAAGTCATTCAACACTTCATTACCAGAAAGTTTAATTCTGTAAAGTTGCAGCGAAAACTCTAGCTACTTAACATTTCATTAACTTGTTTTAAAAACCCTTATGTAGTCAAAACTTTGGAGGTATTTAGCAGTTTCAAAAATACATTCAAAGCCCATTTTCAATATCCCCATATTATGTCTTGTTTACTGTTTTGGGGTTTTTTTTTATTTATTTCAACCTTTATCTTAAGCTGAACTTTCTATGTGTAGGTGGTTTGGGGGGTGCTTTTGGTTACTGTAAGAAGATACCTGTGACTTTTGCTTAGGCACTTGAGTCTTTAGGAAGTGTTCACGTATTTCTGATGCAAATTTTCTAAAACACAAGCTGAAACCAATTAGAGAATAAATAAAAATTGAACTAATAGCTTCATTTCTACAGTAAAATCTACACTGGTAACAGTACAAATAAAAACTGATTTTGATTTCAAAAACTGAAATTTGATTTCAAAATCAAATAGCTTTAGATTTATGAATTTATTCATCCTAAAAAAATAACCTCTAAGGGAGATCAACAATTCTCATTCCTTTTGCAAACATGACAATCAACATTAAGAGCTCCCCAACGTTTTAAACATCACATAATGTATCAGTATCAGAATGGGCATGTTGGCTAAGAGATGCCTTTGTCCAGAATTCACAGTGCCACTTTACCAAGGAGAGCAAGTAATCCTTACCACCAATTTCTCCTACCACAAAAAGACCTACAAGCTAGATAAATCTATATTAAGCAACAATACTCTGCCTTGAAAGAATTAGTGGCCGCATCTCACAATATGAAACTACTGTCCTTCACTTACTGCTTAATTCCTACATTGGTTTTATTAACGCACAGCCATTCTTAATTAAGAATATAAAATGACCCAAAGAAAAACAATAATTAAGCTAAAAGCCAGCTAAAGACTGCAACACACTAACATGACTTGTTTTCGTAGATTTCAAGGTTGAGTCCATTCATTCATCCCATCTCTCCTCAAGCATAATGTACCACAGTACTTCACTTATGTAGAGAAGAGAAACTACCAAAAAAAACTAGAGCAACATTTTTATAAAGAATGTCTTGCCGAAAAACATCCAGTCTAGAAGCCAAGAAAAATTACCACCTCCACGGCGGATTTCTCACAATTCAACTGTTGGGCCTGATTTTTCACAGTGATTTTTCTGACTTGTTGATTTAGACATTAGAAAATAAAATGAGCGAAGATGTTATCACAAAAAATGTCATTTCAATTACAAACAAGAACGGAAAACTAGCTTGGCCTTCACACAAATGCCGTCAAATGACAGATTCATTTCCATGGAGGATCTGGGCTCCTAATCATAATACACACTGATTTTCAAAAACCAACTAAGCAACCAGAATGTTCATACAATCCCAACTTCTACATGTTCAGTTAGGAACAATACAGCAAGGAGGTACTCCTGTTATCCATTTACACTGGTAACCTACCTCCAGGTGGTGATCACTCCTTACCAACGCCATACGGGCCCTTTGCAATGAACCATGCATTAGCTTGTGCAGTCTTAAAATTAGTTTCCTCAACCCCATTTGCTTCAGTGCTTTATCAACAAACGGCCTGTAAATAGAGGTCAAACAGTGTTGGCTGCAGCTTCCCTCAGCACTGCATTCTGGAATAACCCAGGAAGCAGAGTCATCCTCAGATTCAAGCCTATCAAGCCTCCTTGAAAAATGGTCCTGAAAGTCAAAATTTGGCTTATTAGTAAAATTGTTCTTGATGGCTTGTCTAAGTTCCTCAACATTATCCTCAGAGATTTGTTCTTCACCATCACTCTCCTCTGTGCATGTTCCTGAGGATTCCTTTACTTCTGTTTCCCTATCAATGTCTTCATCATCTGGATCGTTGTCCTTAGACAACCGAGGAGAAGGAATTTCAAACACTGGCCAGCCAATGTCAGAAAGATTTTTGATGCCCAACACAGTTCCCATAATCCTTAGTTTCTGGTTTAAGTCTTTTGTAATATTTAACCATAGACAGAGTGCCTGCACCCTGTCTTGGAAGTCCTTTGCAGCATACTTTTCGTAGTCCTTTTGAAGAGCCTGCAGAGATGGATAAAGTGCTTCTATGTACTCCAGCAGCTCCATTATTCGCTTTACCTGCTCAAACGAGACCCGCTGGCGATGGAGGTGTTCATGGTAACTTGAGTAACCCAAAGCACTAGTTCCATGAGTCGATTTGCAAACTCCTTCTCCTGAAGTACCATTGAGACTGGCTCCATTTTTTACAGAGGAGACGTTTCCATAGTCCACTTTGAAGGTGAGGATTTCATTGATGATATCGGGGATAGCTTGACGGGCTGCATAGAGATAGAGGTCTTGGTCATTAATGCTCCGGCCAGCATGCCAAGCTTGCAGCTCCAGCCAGATCAGTTCATTGGATCGGTTCAACCAGACAGAGGAGGTGTTCTCCTGTCCTCTTTGTTCCCTGTCCTTTTTCTTGGAGACTGAGGTAAGTTTTAACAAAAGCCGCAGGGTTTCAAAGAATTTTAACCGGTCTGCCGGGCAGTCAGTCCTAGAAGTCTGGCGGGTGGTTCTGGGTATTGGCATGGGCACAGAGACTGGAAGCTTAGCATGGCTACAGCCAAGGCTGAGGTAAGGCTTATTGAGATCAACATCTGGAATTGTTTTTTTTGGCAGAGATCCACCTACTGAGTCTAACATAAACGAGGACTGCACATTTTTCTTGTGATCTCGTTCTGTTGTCCTTAGGGCATCTCTGATCTTTTTCCCTTGCTTATAGCTGTGCTCCTCCACATTCTCAATGGTTTTCCCATTGTCTTTATGCAAAGACTGAGATGGCACACTCATCTTTTCTGTAAGCAAAAAAAAAAGAATGTGACTGCAGCAACAAGAACAAGCATTTTTCAATTCAGTCCCCAATCACTTTCCTTAGGTTGAGCATAAAAAACAAGTTCAATATCAATAAAACAAAATAGGCACGGACAGAAGTAAAATGTAGTCTTATTACTAGGAGTTACTACTACTGTACCCTGAACCTGAACTTTCTTGCTCTTGCTTTACCTCTTTTGTAGAAAGGACCTCCAAGAATTCTCATCTTGAATATGCCATCTACTGAGAACTGAGTATGATCAAAAGGAAAGGGATTGTTTCCAAGCTCATTTTCCATGCATTTGTCACACAACCTCCCAAACAAAAACTCAAAATGCAACAAAGCATTATTACAGCATCAAAGTCAAACAATTAAAGAGACTGCATTGCATCTGCAACTTCATAAAAGCTGGAGCATATATAGATTTTGAAATTTAGCTTGAGTGCACCAATCCTGCCTCTTGGGAAGGTTGATCTTAGTTCTAAGAACCCCTCTGTAATCTGAATACACTGCCTTAGCACTTTGAGCCTACCTCCCCACTGTCACAACACACAAACATTTGTTTTCTTCCTTACTATGGACAACAAACAGCCCTTTCCCACCTAAAGGCACAATGTCCCCCTCACTTCCTGTTCTTTCCTCAGGAGCAGCAAACCATGACACTTTCCCACAAAACTATGAAGAGCACTTCATTCTGGGCTTTGCAGATCAGAATAGGAGGAACTATTGGGCATGAAAAGAGTGGTTCTCTCTCTGCCTAACTGGCGATAGGCAGAAGGGAATCACCTGTATGCAGACTACTAAAGTCCAGCAGTTCCAACTGATCAGCAGCTGGAATACAACAAGCTCCATGGTCACAGGGCCTCTGCTCACTCAAGAACAGAAAAGACTTTCAGAATGATGGCTGAATATACTTCGTCTATTTTCAGTGACCACAGAGCCAGGCCAGGCAAAACACAGGCATGGGCACTTTGCATTGGCAGGCAAGCAGACTGAAAATGGAGCTTGACAGAGATGAAACACCCACCCTCTCCAAAAAGACTTTAAGTAGATTAGAAATTAATCAACTTCTAACAGCACTTTGATGTTGAAGATTTTGGTGGCCTTGGAAAATAAATTAAAATCCTATTACATGTAAAGATCACTTCCTTAACTTACATTCCAGATAGGAGAACCTCTAGATCCCTCCAGTTTGCATTTTTAACACAATATTCTCCCTTATCATCAATCTTCAGATCCCCCACACCACCAAAGCACATTGAAAAAAAGGTAAGTTAAAAATTATTTACTATTAGACATCCAAAAAGCCATAATACTTGAATGTTCATCATTCTTAAAGCACAGGCATGATAATCTAAAAATTGTTTCAAAATCCTCTCATCAAATAGACACCAATGATTCAAATACACCTGACAGTCCTGCAATAAATTAATATCAAAGCTATAAATGTATTGCAGTATTGTAATGTAGACTCCAACTAATTTGAAAAAAAAATAATTTGCACCCATTTTGTCACACTATAGCTTTTTCTAATCCAGAAATAGAGCAACTTTAAATAGAGCATTTTAAAAACATTTATTCCATTTTTAATCTCATGTAAAAAGTAAGACAGTACAAATATTACAATTCACACCATCACAATCAGAAGCCAAACTACTTCCTAATTACAATAGAAGTGGTTTTTATCATATCAGCTTTTGCCCCACAATGCTACTAATGCCTTAAAGCCAATCATCTAAAATTACCCCTCATGAGTCCTACTACAATAGATCTTTCATAGTTCTATTTCTCCAAAGTATCTAGTCTATTTGCAAAACCACCATTAAAAACTTGTTTCTAGTTTCATTTCTCCCTCAACAGTCTCTCCCATTTTATAGCATTTCTAAGTCAGCATTTTTTATCTCAAAGCTTGCATACAGATACATTCTATGTGTGCCTTCTATCAAGCTTTAAGAATTCCCTACAAATCCATTTCCCACACACTATCAGTTGATGAGAGGGAGCACATGGTGAAGTCTGAGATCTTAAACAGGTCGTTAAAAGAAAATATGACAAAATTAATGAAGAACATGATGGGAGTAGGAAAGCAGAGTGAGCAGTGGCTCCCTTTCAAGTATGAAGCTGCAAAACTTTTATACTAAAAAGCAGACATAGGCACTGCTTTTACATGGTACATGGAGAAGCTAACACTTCAGTAAGTAGGCAAGCATTCATGGAGTTCAGGAGACACAGGTAGATCTGACAAGCACCTCTGAAATGCATTTAGCTTAGAAAAGTATGAGCCCCATAGTTCTTAGGCTACAGGAGAAACAACTCAGGAACTTCGCAGATTATTGCATCAATTTATGCTTGGATACTAAATGCAAGTTGTAAGGAACTTGGTGTGACAGTAATTGAAGAGCCAAGTATCAGAAGCACAAGTAAGCCAAGCCCCTAATTACCAAAATTCTTTCAGTTGTCTAAATAAAGATACCTTAAATCTTATTTGTAAACATCTGAAAAGTTATTTCAAATTTACTTTGTTAAGTGATTAGTTACATCCAACACCCCTGAATGAATTCCCTTACTGAAGTATAACCATTCAAGCTCAGTAAGAGCACATGCATACACATTCAAGGTCAACAAACTACTCCACAAGGTTTTGGGGTGGCTTTTCTTTTCCTCTTCATAATACAAAATAACTGTTCTGAGATGGTACACATAGGCAAAGTTAAAAAAAAAAAAAAACAAAAAACCTGAACTTTCCAGAAAAAGATACTTTACATAATATTACCAAATTAATATTTTAAGATACTCATGATAACAAAGAACAGGATATTATCATGCCAGAAGTAGGAACCATTCTCCTCACAAACAGAAAGACCTTGGTCCAAAAACTCAAAATCTATAAGCAGGGAAGGTATTAACCTTCAATATGTGCTTAGAAGCAAAGGCTAACAATGAAATACAATACACTATGTTTCTTTAGTTAATCACAATGTCTTTGTTTAGAAGCTAATTCTTTTTTAAAGCACATAATGAAACAACAACAAAAAAAAAATCACCAAAAGCAAGAAAAATTTACATAACCACAGAGTTAAAATAGAGTTAATGTTGCAACAGAAGAATTTTACTGGATTTTAAATGTGCCTTTTAGCAAAGTTAAAGAGGTTTAATAATTCCAATGCCTACAGTTAACTGGCAAGAGTAACAAGATATCTCTGTAATTTCATATAAAGGAAAAGGTATTTTGGTGAATGTTCTCTTTGGTGACATTATTTGGAGGTTGCATGAAGTGAAAGGAAAACAGAAGCTTTCGAAAATGTTTGTATTGGCACTTCTGTTAATATGAACTTGCATTCCACAGCTCTACACAACCAAAGAATTGACTATATTCCCCTCTTCACCCCAAACAATTTACACCTTTTTCATCCCTACATTTTACCTCAAAAATGTTATCCTTGCTATGCACGCTAATATTTCCTTGTTTCATTTGAAACAATTTTTAAAATTGCTTCCAAAACTTTAACTGCCAATAGTAAAACTGTCATAACTCTGGCAAATAATTGTCTGACATAGTTTGTTTGTTTAATATATTTTTAAACAAATAACAAACAAACACACACCACACAAGAACCTAGTTGTATTCTGCATGAAAACACTGACCATACAATCTCAAATGGCTTTTTTGCACCCATGCAATTTCAACAACAACAACAAAAAAAATCACTTTAAGTTAAAAGGTTTTATTATTTGGTACCATTACTTAGCAAAATTAGGAAAAAAACGCACATCAAGTATTGGATTTCCCCCGTCATCTCTTCATACTGAAGCATCAGAAGCAAGCAAGAGTAACTACACTTTAAGTGCTCCACTGACATTAAAGAGGAAGGACTAATCACTGAAAACTGTATTTTGCAATGAACAGCCTGTGAAATGCCTCAGAACAGGAAAACTGAGCAGAAAAGCGACTGCACCATTACTACATATCACAGAATTGCAGGAAAAAAGTGATTAAAATATACTTCTGAAAGTCATTTTTTCCCAACTTTCTGCTCAAAACTAGGTTTATTTCAAAACCTGTTTAGCCTGCTCATGATCTTAACCAGTTCTGTTTTAGAAATCTCCAAAGCTAGACACTCCACAATCCAACAATCCCTCTGGTAAACTGCTCATTGTTTAAGCACTCTCATAGCAAAATTTTTCCTCTAATACCCAAGAGTCTTCCTTTGTTGCAATCCACGACAGCTGCCTCCTGCTCTTTCACTGTACCTCAGTGTCCAGCTCCACCTTCTGTACAACCCCTCCACCAGGAACAACAGGCTGCTGCTGTGATTGATCATTTCAGGAAAATCACCAAGGCCCCACACCCACCTTTCGAAGCGGAGCGGCCAGCAGGTCTGCTGACATTATTTTTCTGGTGCTTGGTTGACATGCGCTTCATCTGGCGGGGTGTGCTGGGGGGAGAAGCACCATAGAAAGTGTCAGCACTTGCTTCATCTGATAATTCCTCAGGGTCAGATTCAGAGACCTTGGAAGGAGCATCTCCTGATCTGCATTCTTTCCTGCACAGAACAAGATAAACCATTACATTTGAGATAAAGAAATTTTACTTGCAATATCTGTTTAGAAAGCTTATTCATCCATAAATGCCAACCACAGTCAACCATCTATATTTTACTGCCACATCCATATATATTTACTCCAGTTTTTTTATATCCCTAAGTGTAAGTTGCCAATCAAATAAATAGGCAACATATAAAGAGGATGGTATAGGCAGAGTGTCACTAGAAGAATGCAATGTAAATATATATGTATCTCTTTCTGAAAAAATTTGTGGCAAGCCTAAACTAAGAGGTGCATGAAATAAACAAATGTTGAAACATACAAACATAATGCAAGACATTCAATTTAATCAGTAGCAGGGACAACAGCAGAGGTCTTCCATTCTCCATCTCCTAAACCCCTCATACCACAAAGGCAACTTCTAAAAATCACTTTCCCACACTTCACAAAAGTTTTATCTAGCATAAGAGATCTAAAAGAATTTTCCACTGATTTTAATATCAAGAATATTAATACCATTAAGATCATAAATAAACACTATCACTCCCCAGTGGTGCCATACATGGAATTCTCTTGTTTTAACACATATCAGGGAGAAGAACACACACCATTTTCAAAGAAAGAAAAGAAACGGTTTGCTTCTATTCCCTCACTTATTTCTGACGCAGGTGCGCAAATAACTCTGCAGAACTCTCGACTCTAGTAAAAGACACTGAGGAAAAGAAACAATCAATCTAAATTAGTGCAAGATAGCATCAGTATCTGATAAATTCAACTTCACTGGAATCACAAATTGTATTTTACTTGCTACTATTTTAAGGGGAGACAAGGTATGTTACTCATAGTCTAGCGAAATGAGTCTGAGTTAGACAGCAAGAAACATGTCAGAATATTGCCAGCTAGTAGAACAGCAGTAAGGCTAACAAAACAAAAACAAACAAAACACGTATACTGTACTTTTTCTTGGCCTTTAGCTATAAACAGAAATAAATACCTTAGCATGCAGAACATTTATGTTCTCTACAAAGCCACGGAAACATTTAGTGCATGAAATACTCTTTTCACTTTACTCTTCTCACTCTACTACTTCAGCTTTGAGAAGGCAGCAGGCAAGTTCACCAACTTCTGCAGACAACCTTTCATGGTTACCCAATAAAAATGACCCAGGTAGTACTGCAGCACCACCTGGAGTCTTAGGAGTGCCCTACAATCTGGTCATAGTGACAACGACACAAAATCACCAATACTTTTAGTCTGGTTTCCTTGCCTTGGGACATCATGCTGTAACTGTGTCTTAGCAATGTGATTTTACCAACCCCCATCGTCCAAATATTAAAAAAAGTCTTAAAATTGCTCCTGCAGATCTTGTGAAAATAGGTAGATGAGTATGAGAAACAGATCTTTTAAGTGCTGAGCTGGGAAAGTGGAACTCAAGTTTACATCTTTTTGGACACCAGAAGAGCTTTATTTCTGAGAATGTTTGTGAACAGCCCTACTGCGAAAAACACTTCAGGCAGAGAACACCCCTCTGATCTTGCCAAAGACAAATCAACCACAAGAGACTAAACCACATAAAACAGAAGTCATTAGTTCCAGTGCTTATGGAGCCATTTATTTTTTCAGTGATCTCACTGGCCTGGCAAGGCACAGGGTGGGGTGCTGATGCTCTTGCAGAGGCTGGCAGAACAGATCCTGCAAGCACTCACATTAGGTCTCCAAGGCAGTTTTAAACCTAGGACTAGTCACCTCATCAGGAAAGACCAGTGAAAACACTGTTTCCTTTCTGTTTATAAGAAAGCAACCTCTTCGAAGAACATAATGATCAAACGTCTCCACCAAGCCAAATTAAGTGATGTTTAAAGAACTTAAGGTTATTTTGGTTACTATCGCTGGAGGCATTTGAAAGATCTGTAGATGTGGCCCTTACAGGACATGGTTTATTGCTGGATTTTACAGTGTTACTTTACAGTTGGACTCAATCTTAGAGGTCTTTTTCAACCTAAATGATTCCATAATTGTATCTTGCGTGTTTCTTGCTATATCTAATGAGAAGGGGCATGAGTGCCCAAAGTACCCAAATTACCCTCCAACCTCACACCTGAATTACATACATACCTATACAACGGCATCCAGTATGACTGACTTAACATTCAACCATTTTTGCTGGGTAATTCATTAGGATGTTCTTTGGTAAGAAGCACAGCAGACATCACAAAACATGCAGCACTTGAAATCATATCACAAAACAAGCCATCATGCTCTCGTTGGTAACAACAGACCAATCTTGTTAGCAAGTGGTGAGACAATCTAACCAAAGCTGGCTGGTCTGCTTAGAGAGAGAAAGGCACAGGTTGCAAAGCAAGTTTTAAAAATCCAGCACTCGGTTTAGGGTTTGTGTGCGAAGACTATACCTCAACTCAGAACTCAAACCAGTGTCAATTAACACAGTGATTCAGTTTCACCAGTTAAGCCTTATGGTACAACAATGCACTAAGTATAGAGGGTCTGAACTAAAGCAGCTGTATCAGCTTTGACATGCTAGGATCATTGTTTCTAATCCAGACAACACCAGACATATATGATCTTCAGCAGCAACACTCCAGTATTAAAATCAGTTATGATTTTTACAGATTACTGACACAGCATTTTCAATGTTTGTGTATTATTTACTGTCATGAAGTAACCATAGACTAATTAAATCTGCCAATCTATAAAACACAGTGCTGGCAAGCCTGCATCAGATTGTAGTGTTGGTTATTAGACAGAATTGTTGGTTCCTAAATACTGTTGCAACCAGGGTTAAGAAACATTAATCAAGGCTGATTTCTTCTTAGCTACCAAGATATGCAGGTTTTCTCCCCCACAGCCAGTGAGAACCATCCAAATCTTAATTAGGCTTACACACAAAAAGCGAAAGCTTGTCACAAATGCAGTTACTACTTGCCAATAGCAGCCTAAACCAAATCCCTACAAGGAAAACTAGAAGTGCATAATTTTCATATTCTATTTACAGGTTCCCAGCCTCAATTTTAATGAGAAAAATGTTTCTTAGAAATTTACCCTTGGAATATAAGAAAAACTGGAGCCAGGACACATAAACCACCTTGACAGCTCTGAAATGCACCCAAAAAATCCAACAAACCAAGAATGTTTCCAAAAAGTAACTACTGTGTGTTACACCAGGGTGCATTTCAAGCAGAATCTGAAAAGACAGAATATGTAATTTCTTTAATTTGCACTTCTAGATGACAGCGGGATTTTTTTTTTAACTAAGTAAAAGTGATGGCAATGAATCTGCAACTCCAGCTCAGTCATGAAAATCAAGATAATTCTTGTAGATTTTCAAAGGCCTGCAAACAAAAATAGGAAGTGGGGCAGTGGGCAAAATTCAAGGTATGAAATTTGAAGCAGAAAGACAGAGAGCAACAAGTCTGGTAAACACCACTATTGATAAAGGCCACGACCTTTGGAAAAATACATTCATTTATCACTAAAAATAAATTAGAAAATAAAAAGCACTGAGGATCACATGGGAACATCACAATTAGTTAGGCTAAAGTCACACTGAGGAATACAATTTTTAACCTGTACAAACTTCTGCACTTTCCTGAAGCATTATGCAAACTTGCAAAGTTTGCAACAGCCATTAATGAGAGATCATCCTAAAAACTGTGACAGTTTTACGGGGGAAATATCTTTTTACTCTTCCCTTTCTATCAGCTACCCCTCCTCACAGGCAGGAGTTCAAATACATTAGACACTTAGACAATTAACTCAGGTTCAGCCATTGCTTATCATCCCACATGCAGCTTAAAAGCTTGTTGGGGATCAGAGCAGTAGAGGCCAATGGACTGGACTGCAAGCACATGGCAATAAATTTCAGTCAGGCAAAGGAGCCAGGACACAGGAGCCAGGATCATGGCTCAGCACAATGGTTTGGAAGCTGGGCTCTCCAGATGCTGCTGCTTGTAAACAGCTTCCTGCAGTTTCAAAGACATCACACCATGCAGGAATCAGCAGGGCTCTTTCTCAACACTTCTTATGTCCCCCTGCCATTTTCATACAAAGAACTGCAATATCTGTACAGGGTCCAGCACCAAATTACCAAGCACCAGCTCTTGACATTCAATGGCTTCATTTTAAAAGCAAAGTGTCTGTTTTTCAAATATATACTTCTTAACTCAGATTCAGCTTGATAATTAATGCAGGAAGACAAGGCTACATGAGTCTGCTCTTAGTAAAGCACATCCCCTGTCAGCAGAAGCAGCTCTCCCTAAAGGTAATGCAACCAGTCTATTTCAAACAATATTCTGACAAGAACTGTCATCATCCAACAGGTGCTGGCAATGCAAAAAGCAAACAGAATTTCTAGGTACACGCCTTTGCACCTGTTAAAACAGAAAAACAAAGTATTCAGTCAGTGCTGCTAAACACCACACAACAAAACTCTGGAATGAAAGGCTCCAGTTTCTCTGGGGCAGTACTAGGTTTCATTTTGTTGCAGAAGAGAATGTAATGGTAGTCCTGGACCAACAGCCCTAAACAATCAGCAGCACCCTGAGTAACAAAGACTGAGGATTAGACAACCTGATCAGGAAAACAAGATGGAAAAACCTGAAGTTCTGCCACAGTACGGGACAGCTACCAGGTGTAAACACAAAGGGTTATGTTCCAACGTTAGGAAAGCACCATGCACCCCTATATTTTAACCACTTTTTAAAAATTATGTTCTGAGGGAAGGTGTAAGCTTAAACAAATGGACGTGGTTCTGAAAGGCTGCTGAACCAAAAGCAGAAGCAACTAAAAATCCAGCTTTGGATAAGGTATTTTTGAAGATCTGCTACATGTATGAATACAAAAATGAAGTGTGATGCTACAAACTGCCCTAAGTGCAGCAAAAGGAAGACTTCAGTAGAAGGCAAGGAAAAGACCTTGTCAGGTTTTTTTAATTATATTTTTTTTGGTTACAGCACAGCAGGAATTTGCACACAGTATGTACAAATAAACCTGTATTTTTTTTGCTATATGCACCCTGTTTAAGTCTGGCACAGCACTTACAGGTAGGAAAATTCAAATTAAGTTTTAACAAAGACACAGTACCAGCATAATTTCAGTTTTAAGAAATATTCAAGTTCAAATTCAGCTGTACATAGCTAACTTCTTTTTCTTCCAGAGGAATCAGGGGAAGGCAGGATACGTGATCATTTATCTCTGCAGCCTAGGAATGAACAACCAGCATACTGGGGGGAAAAAGCTGATACCTGGACAGGAGGAAAGGAGTGCAAAGAATTTACTTATAACAGATTGTGAAACCTGAGACAGACATTGCACTCAGAGTGCTTCTTTAAAAACTTCAGAGGGCTCCCATTATCAGCTCCTCATTATCCAAAAGTCCTCATACCTTTCCTCTTTAGTCTCCCACAGGCAGCTCCACACAGCTCTCAGGGTCTGTCCATCTATGCCAGCAGCTAGTCTGCAGACTCAGTGCCTCAGCTCTTCTTCACACTCTGATGAGGGAAGTGTGCCCAGCTCCATCCATGCTGACCTGGGACTCTGCTGTCCCTAGCACACAGCTCCAGCTCTTTCTCTGAAGTCTTCTCTCTTCCTTCTCCACTTCTGGCTCACTCTTTCCTGTCTCCAGCATGGCCACCTAACCCTGTCTATCCTACGTACAGCATCTTACTTTTTCTGTCCCTTGCATGACCTCCTGTCCCTACCTCCTCACAGCACAGCCAGCAAACTCCAACCAATCCCAACCCACTCCAACCAACCCCATCCCAGCTAACTCACTCTTTATCACACCCATAACAGGGAGGGCAAGGCCGTTCCCACTCTTGGATAATTAACACAGTTGTAATATATCAAGGGTAAGGTTGGTTTTAGTATGATCTTTATCTGTCTCCCCATAAGAGATAGTAATTTTACCATTCACTCCTGACACGACATGCAAAAAAAGCACTTGTATCTTTCATCTAGTATGTCTACATATGTAAATCTTACAGAACCTAAGTTTGCATTAAAACAGCTTACAGCAGAGACACTTGTAAGAGCACAAAAAAGGAAGCAATATTAAAAAAAATTAATCAAGTATGAAATATAATGCTATTCACACAGCTTTTTACAGTGAAGACCCCCAGAAATTACCAACACTACAGTCACAGTAAGATGACAGAGTAAGAAAGGGAATCTCTCTTCCAGTGCACCTTTTGCTTCACAGGTTGCACATCCCTGCCCCTTTTGCCATCCCTTCTGCACAGAAGGCAACAATCATGTGATCTCAATCACCAACCTGACAGTGAAAAAACCACTGTTTTTTTGGGGCACCATTTACCTGTCAGATCAATACCCACAAGCAAAAACCCCAGAGCCACGTGACAGCCAAGCTTCTGCACTACATCCTTCCTGAAACTGGCATTCTCTTGTTGAGAGACCAGGCCAAAGAAGGCTGAGTGTTAACCTGCTGAGTGTTCAGTAAAATCCTGCCCTCAGTCACTCTCCTCTGGCTGCACATGAAGCAATTCTATATGACTGTCTGTCCCTTCTGCTTTCCAGACACTTTGCCAGAAGCCACCAGCACTCAAGATGCACAGGTATCACCTAAAGTACCAACCCTGGTTCTTCACTGGTGCTGCCAAAACAATCCAGCTTAGCTGGAATGCCTTTGTTAGCAGGATTTTTCTGACTTCAGCCACATGAATTTTGATTAGGCAGCCAAATGTAATTAATGTCATGCTAGCAAGTTCCAGGTGGCAGACATTCCTAGTTGAGGGAGAGCAAGAGAGGGATGTTAGGACATGAGAACAGTAATTTTTAGCTGAGTCAGATTAGTAAAACTAATGCAGATTTTTACTTGCAGCAACAATAAAAGCAAAATACTTGGGCAGGAAAATGCTTAAGGTGATAATGGTATCACCACCAAGAACTGACTGATTACATAATTCCAGTAGCTTTTTTTAATAAATTAACCTATGGACAAGGGATTGTGAACATAGAAATAATGACAGAAAGACTAAAACTTCATTAGTGAATTGTCAGGATGTAACAGTAACCCTTGAAAAGCCTCACTTTGTTCACTATTTACACCTTGTTTATCTTTGAAAACTAACCTGCAGCAGGGCTGCACAAATGCAGACACTCAAGGCTGCTATGAAACCTGTGCCACCCACTGCAAACTACAGGTTTACTCTACAACAACCCTGCTAACAGTTAAGAACCAAGTACAATAAATTCCACATCAGCTGAGGGAGCAATATAAAGCAAGAATTTCTGCTGCAACACAGTGGTTTGGAGCAAAACTTCACTGGGACAAAACCACCACTATTTCTCCAGAAATCACCAAGGAAAAAACAGAAGTCATTACTGGGGAAAAGAATAATGTACAGCTTTGAGCTAAACAGTTAAACTGTAATTGATTCCCAGTGACAACTTTTCCTGCTTCGTAACTCTCAATTAAGCTGTTTAATTAGAATAGAAGGATCCAGTAAGTGTGAACACACTTCATTTCTACAGCAGATCTTGAGCACATCAGACTTGGCATTACAAATTTCCTAACAACACAAAAGTACTTACTAGAAAAATTTAGGTTAACAGAAAAATTTTAACAGAATTTTCTCCTTCTCCAGATCTGGAAACTACCAGAGTCAGTTCTGCAAATTACTAGTACTTTGGCACATTTCCCAAAGTTCTCCTATATTCCTGGGCAGAAGCTGCTATATGTACTTACTATACTTACAACAGAATGACAAAGTCACAGAAAAATCTAACAGAAGTTATTGAAAGAGCGGTGAGGTACTGAAGCACCTTTTGGCTGATGAGAATAACATGGTAAACCTCAAAAAAATTGTCAAACATTGATTCAAGAATAAATTAAGCAGAATGCAAAGTAATATCATCATATCTTTTTATAGCAAGTAGTGATAAGCACTGCTGAGATATATTTTAATGACCTAAGGAAGTAGTTTTTCTTCTACAAGGTATACCAACTAGAAATAAGTATATAAAAATAAATGAAATAGAGCTCTTGTAATAGTTTTGGCAGTTCTTCATGTTCTCATCTCAGAAAAAAAACCTCGGAACTTTCTGTTCTTTTTTACTAGCAAATTTGAAAACAGAGAAAGCTTAACTAATTTTTCCATCTTGGATTATTATAAGTTTTTGCACAAATTTAAACCATGATGTAACAGCACTTACAGTAGATTCATCTCTGAGCCTGCCCCCAATAGATTATTTGATTAAAACTATGCCATATTTTATTCCAAAAAAAAAAAAAAAGCCTATTTAATTCTACCCTTGCTCTACAATGTGCAATAAAGTGTGAAAATGTTGATGGGTTTGTTAGGTTTCCACATCCATGTTTAAGCCTGCCAAGTGAGGCTGCAAATGGATCAAAGGTTAGAACTGTAGAAACAGGAGCTAAGAGATCATCACCCAGCCCAGCCAATATCCTGCTCTCTTCACTTAACAACTGATGTTAAAATATTCATTGATTCCAGACCCCATGTTTCTCCATTAGTGCTACCTTTTCAACCTCAACTACATCCTAGCTCATATTTGGGAATTTGAACTGTTTTGTGGGTTTTTTTAAAGTAAGAATCTCTGAAATATGTTTTCCTCACTAATGATGTTTGAGCAGACACAGCACAGTTTCAATCCAAAGGGTAAGTGCTGCAATTAAGTTGTTGGCATCTGCACAAATCCCATCCCAAGGTCTCAAGCCACACACCAATACAGTAATGTAGACTTAATTAAAAACTATTTATGAAAAATGTGTACTAACGCATCTGCATGGATTTTCTGGAAAATTTAAGCTACACCAAGAAAAGTTACACACTACTGGGAAAAGAGTTTTAGGCTGCTAAGTTCAACTATAAACGTATCATCTATAAAAGTGATATACTGGGAAATGCACAGACCTGTGATAAAAGATAAAAAACTGTAACAACCATTCTCCCCCCACTCTCCCACACACACTCTATTCTTCTGGAAGAAAGTTCCATTCTTAGATAAGAAAAGGCTAACAGCTGATTATGATCCCAAAGTTTCAGTTCATCATTTAGATAAAGTCAAAGTCTACAAGAAGGGGAAGCATTGAAAGTGAAAGAGGTTTTCAATGGAAGCTGGTGTCTAAGCACAGCATGCTGGACTCCTTGTCTGTAACTTCTGGAAAATCCATGCAATGCAATGGGACTTCAGTGCTCTGCACTGTTTGGAGCATCCCAAAAGCTCAGTGGTGACGCCCACAGAGAGTTCTACAGTGCAGCCAAGAAGTAACAGAGGCATGAGTAACTGTGGCCTTGTTACCACTCACTGAATGGATGTTCTACAGCCAAAATGGCAAGAACCTTTACAAATACTGTTCTCAGGAAAAGCAACAACAAGTAAACCAGAAGCACAAGCAAGCCGAGGGCAGAATAAACCATACATTTACACCACATTAGAAAGCAACACGTGACAATAAGTACCACTGAACATCAGTAGGGCACAGAAGGAACAGAACAAATTTCCTGCTTCTACCCTAAGACTGCAGGAGACATTTATCAGCACAACAGTTACATCCCACCTTGTCTGGCTCCAGAATAAACCTGATTGGGTTTCATGACAAATTAATGTGACTTCACACACAGGGTTCTTGGACTGGGCACAAGTGAACATCTGAAAATTCAGTAACACTCAAATTCAGATGTTAAAAACAAACATCCTCATTTGGCTTTACATTTGCATTAAGCCAAGAGTGAGCATGGGAACCTTATCAACTCTTTAAATAAAGAAGCTTCTAAGTTATTTTTTAAAATTCAAAAATTATTTAGTTAATAAATTACAGACTAAACGTAGCATCAGTGCAGTTAAAATCTTAGAGAAGAATAAAACTGAAGGAAAGTAACAGTTCTGCAAACATAAATGTTGTAGACAACAGCAAATCCAACCACGCAACTGAAGAAATGAGCTGAGATTCTTGTGCTGACAGAGGTCAACACACTATTGATCAGCAGTTGGTACCATGAAAAATTGCCTCCTAAATGTATTTTAGATGCAGTTTAAAAGAGTGGTTTGTATATAATTTAAGAAATGTGGTTGTCATGGAAGCCAAATCTTTATAAGCCTCTAAAAATCCCAATTAGCTCCCTGAAGTAAGAATTACTGCATATCCCTTATGCTTTCCTTTAAATTCAGTAGATTTGTTTTCATCACAGCACAGTTTGCATTCCACAAAGGTCAATATCACTAGCTTACATAATAGTAAAACCAACCTTGACACAGACAGCACTAATTAACAGACATAAAAACAACCCAAGCAGCCACACAACACAGACTAATCCTTACTGCTACAAACGCCAAAGACATCTCAACCAGCACTTCATGTGTGTTTGTGCGTAGGTGGAACTATCAGTCATTCATCCCAATCTTGCACATGTAAACAAGAAAATGCAATACATGGAGAACAGAGATTACATCTTACCTCATTTAAATGCATGGGAGAAAAAAAAAACAACTATGGTAAAACTCTATGTACTTAAATCATTTTTCCCACTGCAGCTATGATCTTAAGCTAATACAATAAACTCTTCCACTGCTCATATACTATCAGCCATACAGACAGTGTGGCAAGCAGGAAAATATGTTGAGCACAATTCATGACACAACCTCAGGCTTCCCCCAAACCACAGATGCTGCAGACGCTGTAGCCCAATTCATTGTCATCCTAGAGACAACAAATCTGTTAGACAGACTGCTGAAAAGCTCCCCAGCAAGGAGGAAGCCTCCACATAATTCACAATTCTGTCCCACTTTATTCACATCCTTGGTCCTTCCTTCACCCCTCACACTGGATGTGTGCCAGGAGAAAAGAGGGCTACAAGCAATCAAGGCACAAGTCAGGGCAGCCCTACGGCTCCTCATGCCTTTGCAGTGCCCCCAAACAAAGGACAAAGTCCCAACAAAGAACATGCTTAAGGCCTCGTTTTTCTTTATAGTGGATTTTGTGCCAGGAAATTCTTGGGAAAGCCTAAAATTGGGCTTGGAAAATTTAAAGCCTATGGGTAATAATCAAAAAGCACCAAACGCATCTGTTTTAATTAGCATTCTAAATTACCTAAGTGGAAACATCTTATCTTGAAAACTTTCCACTTGTTTTAAGGATTGATACTTAAATGTGAATTCTACACAAACCTTTTCAGTAGTATCTTTTCACTTATCCATGACCACTGCATGCTATCCAGGGTCAAAGTGCACTTCTGTCTCAAAATCAACATCTGCTCCTGGTTCCCTGAGCATTTTTCAGTTTACAGCTGCCTGCCGTCTCTCCCCCCACCAAAGTGTGTTTCAAGAAAGAAAGGAAGACCTGGGAAAAAAATGCTTTTGGAGAGGGATTCCCAATCAAATGCTTTTGACTAAGGACTGTGTAATCCAAAAAAAGCTATACATATATTTTATGTTTGCCTTCAGTTGACAAAATGTGCCATTGCATTTATATTCTAACAAGAGACAGAATCCTCACACAAAGACAAACAGACTTCTCACATGAGGCAGTCTCAAAACAACAAATCAATAAGCTTTTTTTTATAACAAGTGTAGGCGTATTGCTAATTCAGAATGACTGAATAGTTCTCCACCAGAAGTAATGTTAACTCTAAGAGAATGCACTATAGCAATGCACTTTAGCACTAGCCAGGACTCTTTATCCTAAGAACACATTCATACTCTACAAACAGGATTAAAAGTGATCTGCCATTAAAAGGATTTCAAACCCCCAAGCCTGTGCAAAATAAACTGATTTCAACAAGACTCTGACCTCACAGCCCCAAGAATAAATACCTAATGATGACTCCAAAACTTAAATCCAAAGTAATCATGTTTGAAAAAGCTTCAGATAGTTTACCTGTACTACATTTAAGTACAAGCAAGTGCTGCATAAAGCCAGAGAGGCAGGTGCGAAGTTGAGACACGAAGTACACACAGAAATGAATCACAGTGGATGGAGTACATGCATTACCCTACACAAATTAAGGCTCCCTAATTGCTTTGAGACGTCCCCTTCCCACCCACCAGCTCACTCCAAAGTAACTAATTCAATTTTCATTTGCTGGGTAAAGTTGTCACCACATTATCCACACCCACATCCGACTCATATAAACTGTCCTGTAATAAGCAGAATCCAGCAGAGGTCAGAAACGGCCCTGCACAGGAAATGCCTGGGTGTTTTCTATTCAGGCTCTGAAGATTACTCTTCTACATGAAGACAGCCCAGGTCTAGGGTCATGCTGTTGTACAAACCTTATTTTAAATCATTTTCTGCTTAACCTGCAGCATTAGTCTTTGAAGAGTCATTTGAAAAGGAACCTAGAAGCTTACTAATTCACCTGCCTTATAGCATTTGTATTTCATAACATTTCTGCTAAATCTTACTAATTTTACGTATCTTCTGATTTTGGCATTCTAATGACAGAAAAACAAATTGTTAATGCACATAAACAAAAACTCAAAGGCACTGTTCAACCCCACAGCCTTGACCCACACAGGAGCACATCACCACTTCCCTTTCATTTCATCAGTACAAAACAGCAGCTCACAATATTCAAGAGCATCTCAGCAACTCGACAGCAGACTTTTTGCACAGCACACCTGGAACACAGTGCACCTGACTGCTGCCTTACAGTACTAATTGATCACACAAGGGCTTTAAAAACGTTTCCTGAATACCTCCTAGTGAGAAGTGAAGTGCATCAACAGGATGTTATTTAAAAATGAGAAATAATTGCCACGGAATTAATAACCTGGCCTTATGCAATACTTCTGCAGCCAGCTGGAAACACTAAACCATAAAGTAATTTGCATCCCCATCTCTCAGCAGGGCACAGATGGAGACTTGCAAAAAGCCAATCTGCAGGTCAGCACATTCAGGAGGTGACAGCAGTTCCAGAAAGCTTTGAGGCATCACAACGCTTCTTTGTGAACGCTTTTTCTTTTTTAACTCTATCTTCTTACAACTATCGATCGCAACGTTGCCAGCAGCGACACTCCCTGACCCTGCTGTTTTACCGGCGTGCCAGAGAGAGCCCGATTTGAATCACGGCTGCCATAAACGCGTGACTCCCTTCCAAGAGGGCAGCGCTTTTATCGCTGCAGTTCACAAGTCAAGGAGCACAGGTCACGCTCCGTCAGCCTCCCGCGGGCTCCAGCTGCTGCTCCCGCTCCGCTCCGCACCTCCGGCCCGACCCCGGGAGCCGGGCGGGCAGCGCCCCGACACACCCGCCCGCACTGCTGCCAGGCTGGGGGCGAAGGAAACGATTTCCTTTTAATTGCAAAGCGCCCACAAAACACTGCCTTACCCACCGCAGCCACTAGAGATTCCTTATCGAAGCACCCTCTAGCTCCGTGGGCGCTCTGCAGAAGCGCTGAAGCAGCAGCAGCAGCCGCCGCCGCCGCCGCAGGTTCTGCAGCGCGGAGGGGGCGGGAGGCA